>WBNH01011500.1:0-16564 GCA_013401255.1 Urocolius indicus | reverse complement strand
CCTGGTTGATAATAAACTAACTAAGAGCCAGCGACGTGCCCTTGTGCCCAAGAAGGCCAATGGCATCCTGGGATGCATCAAGCAGAGTGTGGCCAGCAGCTCGAGGGAGGTTCTGCTTTGCCTCTACTCTGCCCGGGAGAGGCCTCATTTGGAGTACTGTGTCCAATTCCAGGCTCCTCAGCTCAAGAGAGACAGAGAACTTCTGGAGAGAGTCCAACATAGGACCACCAAGATGATCAGGGGACTGGAACATCTTTCATGCAAGGAAAGGCTGTGGGAACTGGGACTGTTTAGTCTAGAAAAGAGGAGCCTTCTGCTCTTTCTGAAGACCACAAAGCTCTTTCTGGAGACCACAGAATGAGGAATACTGTGCAAGGAGCAGGACAATGAACAACCCAGTCAGGGAAATTGTTATTTGCCTCTTCCCTCAACTTGCTTATGAACCCTGACCAGTGCTGTGATCTGGTCCCAGGGCTCAACTCTGGGCTTGTGTCCTCTGTTCCCCAGTGAGGACATGGAATGTAGAGAGAATTATGGAAGGTTAGCACTTGCCTTAAGGTTGGAAAGATCAAAACTGGCAGCATGGCAAATGGCTCGGGTGCTTGAACAAGGTGAGCTTGGTTGCTGTATCTCAAACCATTCTATGTTTCCATCTGTCTGTGCTGCTACTTTTTCTTCCTGAATTTACTGCCTTAAAAGTGCAGGTAATGCAGGTACAACAGGATATAGGTGGAGCAGCTGAGGAACAAACATTGTCTGTACATCCTGTTTCTTTTCTTTTTTGGGAGCACTTCTAAAATTTACAGTCCTGGCCACTCTCTGAGGCAGAAAGGAGCAGAAAGCTTAGCAATATAAGACAATGCTGTTTTCTTGGAGGTACAAGCTCCATTTCCGACATACGTTTAGCTGTAGACTCCCTTCTGCACTCTCCTTACTGCCTGTAAACCTTATGAGCTAAAATGGAGCCTAGGCTTATTGTGGGGATGTGGGGGGAAATATTGCAAAACAGGTAGGTGGTTTGCCAGAAGCAGTCCCCTCTCTGATAGACATTTGCGGCCCAAGATTTGGCAAGTGAATAAACCTCACATAATTCTAATTTTTTTTACGTGTTTATAAGAAAGCAAACATTTCAGAGGCCAACTGATAAAATGAAACTAGGATGGTTGATATGTTTTTCTAAGAGCCAAGTCATCCCACCTAATCCTGTAAGAGATTTGAGTGCTATGTGGGTTGCTTGGGAGGGAGTAACCAGTTACATCTCCCTTCCTTGCAAGAAGAGATTGCAATGAAGAGCAATAACATGCTTTGCTGGCATTAATAGACCTTCAGCACCACACATGTCACAGTTTTCCTTCCATGTGGGTTTGTGGATGTGACAGAGCTGTACAGCCTTATTTCTGTTCTTTGGACTTCCTGTCTGACTTTACCTGTATAGCATACTCAGTGCAAAAATAACAAAGGCAAGTAGAAAAATCTGTAACATAAATTGGAGGCCCTCAGACCGTGTCTTAGGAAAGCTGCACAGCTGCTGTATGCCTCTCACAGTCGAGTCCTGAGTCTACTTGTTTCCTTTAGTGCAGTGTTGTGATCATGTGGTTTCGCTGCATGGTGTCACCCAGTTCTGACTCCTTTCAGGCATATGCTGAGCACACAGGATGAATCCTGAGACTGCTCCGCTCCCACTGATGTCCTGCCCCTACAGTAGGATGCTTCTCTGTAAAATCTGGAGGCCATCCATTGGAGCCTTAATGCAACCATCATTGGGTGTGATGCCTCAAACTTGGCATTATGTTATTGAGAGGTGCACTAGATGATTGAGATGAATATGTAGCACCTTAAGTGAGATAGTACAGTCCTTCACTGGCTGATTTTACAGACAGCGTAGGGTGGAAATAAGTTTTTACTTTTCTTTCAAAAGCTGTGAAAACCATGCAATGCTTCGCTTTATCTGATTGAATTATCTGCATCTCGAGAGGCATATGGTTTCAGTCAGCACCTTTTGCTTCCCTGCTTCAGAAGGCACAGTCTTTCAGCTTGTTTGCTTAAAAAAAAATGGAACCTACTGCAGCCTCTTGTGTTTTGCTTTTCTATGCTAGCATGTTTGATGTCAGGTGGTGAGGTACTTCCTGTTTAAAGATCTCAATCTTCTCCTTCAAATTAAGCTCAGTGTTCTGGGAACATCATTAAACAAAAGTTCAGCCTTGTTGTTTGGGTGAAACCAAGCACATTAAGATTTCACTAGCCTTCACATCTCTTGATGGTGCAATACTTCCTCCATGTGCGTTCCAGAATCTTATTTTATGTCCCAGTTACCAGCTGTCATTCTAGGTCTGCTCTGAACAGACCTGACAATGCTTTCAGCTCATTAGGGTGACAGAGGAAAAGCTGTAAGTGACCAGATGAATGCACTACAGAGCTGGTTGGAAACTCAAACAGGTATCCTGCCTGTCCCCAGCACTCCTCACCTTCATGAGAGGCTTTGGACTCTTCCCTATATGTACTATGGGGAGAGTACTGCAAAGCATCTTCAAGAATCATATTGTTTCATGTATACTTGTCCTGTGGAAGGATGGCATTACTGCTCCTTCCTTTCTGTCTGCAATGCCTGTATCCAGATCAAGGAAAACAACTGGGGAAGTTTTGTGCTATTTGTTCAAATCCATTTGGGCTCTCTATTGAATTGTTTCTCAGATTAAGACCATTGAGGTAAAATCTTGTTCAGAGAAATATCTTTTTTTTTTCTTATTCTGATGGCTACCTGTAGTCTATGAAAATACTTGCACCTTTATCAGATGAGCAATAAATGCAATTAAAGGTCTATTTCTGGGCCTAGTCATACCTAACCTGCTCCAAGTATCCCAGTCCTTCACTGAAAATAATTATTCTGTAGCCATACAATAACTGGCCTACCAAAACCAAAAGAGCAAACTGATTTTTTCTAGGAAACAGTTTTCTACTATTTTTTTAATGATGATTATCAAGCATTTACTGGATTGAAAATTTATATATTTTTTAAAACTCACCAAAAATATCAACACATCTAAGGGTGTGAACTAGCAACATAGTGCAGAGACAACTACTATGGATTTTTATTCACACAAATGCTGTAACTGAGTTCAAAGGTGGGGGGAAGGCAAAGCACATGTATCACAAACATAATAAACCATCTATCTTACCAAAATAACCAGGTGAATGTGTATGCACTTAACAGCTTTGCTATTAGATGGAATGATACCAAGATGAAATATGAAGATAGAAGAGCCTTACTTCTATTTACTTCAGCACAAATCATCTGGTGTGTTATATGCAGCCTGAGACCTAGTACGTCCTTCATTTTCAACTGTGGTGCAAATTTTAAACTAATTTAAAATCTTTCTACTTGCTGCTGTAAATCTCTGGTGCAAATGTTGCTAAGAGTAATTTTTAAGAGCATTATTTTTCAAGAGCAGATACATGGTATCCAAGCTAGAGATGAATAAGTGGTACAGAGGAAGGGTGTGAGAGTTCTTTTGAAACTTAAAATAGCATCTTGGACTTTTCCTTCTTTTTATCTTCTTTTCCACAAACATGAGCATGAAACATAATCACTTTTTTTGGTGCCAGTGTTGGGAGGAAAACTTGCATGATACAGTTACAGTCAGTTATTTGTGAACAATTTTTTTTTACTTTGGCTGGGGTCCATCTTTTGTAATTTCTATTGATTCATCATGAGCAAAAGCAATATTCAATAACTTTGCCAACCAATCATCCCACCAAGACTGCACTACATTTCAATATTTTCTCACACATTATTTGTTAAAATTCTTTGTAGGAGGAAAACAATGCTCTACTCCTTCTCTATCTTCCACAAAAAATACCACACACACACAAGTATTTGCTTGGCTTTGGTTAATAATAACTTTAGACATTCATGGCACTTGAAGAACTTTGCAAGGAAAAAGAGTGTTGCCGACGGAAGGAAGACCCGGGCACTCAATATGAGTGATCAGCGAGCTTCGTTTATTAATCGTGCTTACCCAATATTTATACTCTAGTTAATTAACTCATACATAGTGCAAAGCTGAGCTCCTAATTGGTGCATGTACAAAGGATCAGTCCCTCCCGCTTTTCCCATGCCTTTCTTACTGCAAAAACAACCTGTTATTGTATAATTGCAACAGTCAAAGATAGTGTGGCCTTGCCTCCCCAGCAGCTACACCAGCTGTGTGCTATAATTAACACATTCCTCCTCAGTCAGCTGCAAAACATCTAGGTGCTTTTTCTCATGCAACCATTTTCCCACAAAAGAGTAAACTGGAATGAAAAATGGAATTCTTATAAGGATGCACTTAGAAACTCAGAGAAAAATTCTCCCACAAGCATGCTTTGCTTTTTCTTGGGAGAAATCAACTTGACTCAGTATCATCGTCCTCACAGATTCACTTTACATGTTTCTATCCTAGGAAAACCTTCCCTTTCTCCCCTTTGCCTTTATTCAAACAGCAACCAAACTAAAGTCAGACTAGAAGCAGAATCCTGGGAATATAAAAAAAAAAGTGGGGGGGCGGGGAATAATAAAGCTGACTGCTTTTATTCCTCCATTTAAGAGACAAACACACAATGCAAATACCAACTCACTGACGCAAGCTGTGTTTTGAATTCTGGTATTACCAGGGAGCATCCATAGGTTCTTCTTAACAAAGAGACAACATCCTGGTGGAAGCTAGAACTGGGGCTGTATGAAAAATTGTTATCTGGAGAAGTCCTTGCTATAATTATTTACTTACATTAATGGAGGTGTATTCTGTTAATTCATTTTCTACAGTTAGTTCCTTTCTTTGCCATCTTTCTGCAGAAGCAGAATGGTTTAGTGCTGCATACGTGGGGACATATGGGCTTTGAGTAAACTTGGGATGGAAGGAATAACAAGTTCATTATGAGGTGCAGCAGATGCTATCCTCTGAGCATTCCAAGGAGAGATATTGTAATAACTTATGTTGCTGTGTAAGGCCTACAGTAGGCTAGCCATGGAGAAATAGTAAAGTGAAGAGGTTTCTTCTGAAGCTTAAGTCATTCCAGCAGCATGGGATGTGAGCAGCTGCTGGACTTCTGACCTGCAGAAAACAGAACAGGATGCAGCTCTGTGCATACTTGGTTTTTGCCTGTTCTCCTGCCAATTAAGAGGCATGTAAAATATTTTGTTCAAGTTGCTAAATCCCCTTAAAACTGCTTTTGAGCATAGGTGAATTGAATTCATCTGGTCACTGTATTTTATGTTGATTATTCTTGTATCTTCTCTCCATTTCTATTCCCAAACTCTCATGTTTTTTTCTTGCAAGATGGCAAGACTTAAGCAAAACTGATACATCATTTTGCTCTTCTATGCCACTTATTCAGAGCTTTCCCTTCTCAGCTTAAGAAATCTTTCCTATTTTCATGTCCAAACCCCAGACCACCTTTTCCTCATTGCCCTCATTCTATCTCCTGATCTCTTTATTCTGTTTATATTATTATGTTCCAAATAAATCTCTCTCCTTCTCTAAAATCTGCAAATTTGTCTATAAAATCTTTCTCTAATGAAGTCCTCTTTTGACATTCATTTTTCTAGCCATTTACAATATATGGTTGTTATTTTCCTACCTCCAACTTGTCCTTTGGGAGCTCTGCAACCTATTTGGTGCACTTTGATCTATCAATACTATCCCTGCCAATACTACCACTGTCAATGACAGCTGTCAGCTCTGGTCTCATCTTTTGCATTCTGCTTCTGCCTTTCTCTGGAGCTGATTGTAAGATCTGTATATATTCATGCTAGCCACATATGGAAGTCTTTCTTTCCAACCATTTTCCTTGCCCTATGAGTCATTTTTTGTCTTACATGGACAAACTGAACTAAAGTAACAATGGTGCTTTAGATGCTTAAACACTTACTGGAATGGTACTAACAAAGTAATATGTCCTAAAAGGAATTTAGATGTCTGAAGTACCTTTGTGGGTGAGACCTTTAGTTCCTTCCCTTAGCTCAGCCATGGTAATACCTCACACCAGGCAAGCTCTGCTGTCCAGGCACCAAAAAGGTCACTGAATCTGTCTCTGATCCTATACCATGTTTTGTATTATATGAAGATTTGTTCTTGGCATGTGGTTATGCAGGAAGTGGTCAGATTTTGAAAATGGAAAACATACCAGTCTCTCATGTCTCTGTTGGGTTAATGGAGATCTCTTTTTCTTTGTTTAAAAAGCAAAATAAACAAAAATTCAATATATCAGCATTGAGGAGGTGCCTTTCTGCCTACTGAAGTGGTATTAATTACTAGAGGAGTCCTTGCCTTGTTGAATGGAACTTAAAGAGTAAGAATCTATTTCCAAACTGGATTTAGGAATAGCTAGTCTTACAAAAATTAACCAACATAAAATAATGTATTTATAGAACGAGTTTCTGTGTTCCAGAGGGCTCCTCTGAATAGGAGCAGAAAAATTTCTAATGTCCTTGTGGACAGTTTTCTCCGTGTTCAGTGAACTGAATGGGAAGAAAAAGACGTGGAAAAACCTAAAGCCATCCTATGAGTAATCATTAACTTTTACTGGAAGATGAAATAATTTCATTTTCCTAAAATAAAACAAAAAACATTCCATGAGATTATAATAGACAAATCAAGATCACATAAATTAAGATATAAGGACTCCGTTTCACTCTTGACTTAGAACATAGTGGCTGTGTAAGTGTTCCTGTAAAGCAGGAAAGATTAATACTGTAATTATTTGATAATTTAGAGGGAAAACTAGGAACATTAAATTAACTGGATAGAGCTTGACTGTATTTGCATGGCTAAAACTCCTATTTATTTCTAACTTGATTATTTGAAAACAGGAGAAAAATTTCCAACTAGTATAAAGTCTGAGATTTTTTTCTTCTTAGTTCCATCCTTATGTTTCTAGAAGGGAACAATACATGGGGTAAAATCCTTAAAAAGTCGGTATCTTAACTGGTATACTCTTCAAGGGCATCTCAGCAATCTATCGGCGTAATTATCAAGGGGATTTTCATAGAGCTTCCGTGAAGCTGTGAAAAGGAGTGTAACCAAATGCATGCTAGGCAAAGGTTTGATTCCAGAACTACTTACTATTGTACCTCTTTAGACACCAAAACATTCATACAACGATGAACGGGCAACATAGACCAAAAGATGCTGAAGCACAAATAATCTGCAATATTTTGTAGATTATAGATGCTTGGGACTCTTCTGAGATACTAGTAGTATCTAAAATTGCATTAGCATGTATTAGTATAGCCAGTGACAGCTGTTTCTAAGATGGGACCTGCTGCTGACCAAGGCCAAACCAATGAGTGATAGTTGGTAAAACCTCTGTGATTAATGTATTTCAGAAGAGGGAGAAGGTGCTAAACTGCAGCAGAAGAAGGGAATGAGAATAAGAGAACAATATTTTGTAGATACCAAGGTCAATGGAGAAGGAATGGGCACTGGAACAGAGGTTCCCCTGCAGCCCATGGAACAGCCCATGGTGAGGCAGGCTCTGCCTCTGCAGCACATGGAAGCCACGGGGGAGCAGAGATCCACTTGCAGCCCATGGAAGACCCCATGTCATGGAGAGTGGATGCCCGCAGAGGCTGTGACTGTGTGGGAAGTCCATGCTGGAACAAGTTCCTGGCAGGACCTGGAAACCAGTAGACAGAGAAGAGCCCATGCCAGAGAAGGTTTGCTGTCAGGACTTTTGACCCTGTGGGGGATGCACACTGAAGCGGTTTGTGAAGAGCTGCATCCCGTGGGAAGGACCCACATTAGAGAAGCTTGTGGAGGACTCTTTCCTGTGGGAAGGACCCAACACTGTAGCAGTGGGAACTGTGAGGAGGCCTCCCTCTGAGAGGAAGCTGTGGCAAACTCCATCTGTAATGAACTGATTGCAACCCCCCTTCCCTGTGCTACTGTGGGGTGAGGAGGTAGAAACTCAGGAAGAAGGGAGGGGTAAGGGGAGGTGTTTTAAGCTTCAGTTTGTATTTCTCATTTCCCTATTCTGTTTTGATTGATTGTCAATAAATTAACCCATTTCTCCCTACGTTGAGTCTATTTTGGCCATGATGGTAATTGCTGAGCTGTCCTTATCTTTACTTGTGAGTCTTTTGTTGTATTTCTTTCTCCGCTGTCCAGTTTAGGAGAGGGAGTGATAGAATGGCTTTGGTGGGCATCTGGCACCCAGCCAGGGTTAAACCATCACAGGCATTTAGGAAAATTGGGACTGTTGCTACAACCCTGTGCCAAAACACTTAGTTCAAATATTGTATGATTTAGATGTTAATATCTAAATGTAAACTCTCTGCTAGCCTGTACACATATGGTATATTCTGTTTTTCAAATAAATAATTTTGATTTGTCTTGTCACAGTGTAAATAATGTTAGGTCAAAAAAGAAACCACCACACAGAATTATTGCACTTTATAAGCCCTATATCACTTGGATATTATAGAGTATGTCAGACGCGTAGTGTATAGCACCAGGAGGTAATTTGATTTACTTTGTCCCTTTTATGCTTAATATTGGATAGTCTCAGCCTTTAAAACTATGGCCTTTGAGGGACTGTATTTTGTTCAAGGGAACAAAGCAACTGCGTTTTAGGAATTATTTAATATTTGTCTTGACTGCACAAATCACTCTAACCAGGAATTCATAACAATAAAGATTAGTTCCTTTCTTTTAAAGAGGAAATAGCAATCAGACTTTCTGGTGAAATTGTGATAATGCTTGCAGACTTTTCTGAAAGAGAAAAGCAAGACAGGGAAATGAAACAGCAAGTGTGTTCTCTGCACTGGATACTGAATTCTCCTCAAGGCTCCTCTTCAGTCTGCTGATGGAAGAGGGAACAAAGCGCAATGAGCAAAGAGTAGGGTGTTTGGGAGGAGGGAGAGTGACTTTTGGTCTCCCACTAACAACAGAGTAATTCTATCTTTCATATATCTTTGTTATTCAAATAAATAAATCAGCGGAACGTATCTAAAAGGAAACTTGCATCATAAGCCAGGAATATACTGTGTTTGCTAGCACATTATAGCCATAAATTTTGATGTTGCTTACTCTGTTTAAGAATTTTATGTGGCAATAAACAAGGTTTTAGTTCATTAACTTACCAAGAGAGGAACTGGCAACAGGGGCACCAAATCCTGGAAAAGAAGAAAAACATGACAAATATCATGATGGTGAAGGCCTGCTAAGTAGTCCTCATAATGCTAATCACATATTCTTTTCTCTCTCATTACTCAAGACTTCCTTTGTCTACTTACAGGAGATCTAATCTCCATATTGGGACAGTGATGGCAGATAATATCAAGACTATTTGTTCTTTCATTTTCAGAAGAATAGTTAACATGCATTTTCTCCCTCTGATATGAATTTTTCCCTTTTTTTCTATATCTCAGTGAAGTTAGAAATGTAATAGTTTAGAAAGAAAATGTGTACTATATACATGGCAAGTTGTTTTGTCATCCTTATTGATATTTTCTATTACTTTTGGATTTAGTTCAGATTGCTTACTTTATGATTCTTGTTAACTTGCAGAAGTAAAGGCTTTTCTTTGGTAGATTTTTGTATCATTATAATGTTGAAAATAATTATATTTAATGCAAATATACCTTATCTCTATTTTAAAATTTGTTTTGTGTTTTGTTAAAGTCAGTGTTCAGGCTTAACTTTATGTCTTGGTACTGAATATCCTGGCCTTTTATTAAAGATTCATATTTCTTGTGGTGCTTTATTTCTCTGGTTAAATCAAAGTAACAAAAACTATGTGATATCCATGAGCTCCTTATTTCCTTACCCTATATTTTCACCTTTTGGAGGTTTCCTTCTTGTCTCAACCTCCAAAAGCATAAAGGAAGTCAAGTTATCAAGGAGGGGCATAAAAGAACTGATAGACTTTGGAAAAATCACAGCAGAGAATAAGGTGCACTTACGAAAACACATCGAGTACAACTACATTTATTGATTGTAAAACTAAGAAAATATTAGTTCACTGGTTAATGGAGAAAGAAAGCTTAATAGATTACCAGCAGTAAATTAGTTTTACCTGATAAATTATTTGTTAAAAGGCAGGTTCAGTTCAAGAAGATACACTGGAGATCTTTGTGTTCTGCTAAGGGCTGGTAAGTGTACAGATGTCTTGTTCCACTTTCTTGCACTGGTCTTCAAGAAGGAAAAGGAGACAATGCTAGGGGCCTCTATAAGTTGGAAAAAAAAGCCGGCAAATGCTGTGAATATGAAAAGAAGGCCATAAAGGAAAGCTTTAGATTCTTGTGGCTGTTTCACTTCAAGAAAAGCAATGAGAGGAAATAACATAATAAAATTGTGTAAAGACATAAAAAAAGAATTAAACAATCATTTTTTTCATGTGTATTTTAGGTATAGGGAGAAATAATGGGCTTAAAGAGAAGTAAGGAAGGTGGATTAACATAGTTTGAAAAATTTCATTACTGAAAACAGTAATACTGGAATTGATATCTGTGGAGGCTTTGAATCACTGGCAGCCCTGAGGACTAGCCTACACTGTCACCTGTCAGGATAGTATATAAGATGATATATACATATTATTATAAATAAGTATGTGGTGTACAGGAAGAAATAATTCTCCTATTGATGGTTCACCTGGATGTGGTAGCAGTAGCAAAATATTTAGTATATTTAATATAACATTTAACATATTGTCTGTTATTTAATATGATTAAAATGATGACATACAGTATTTAATATATGAAATATACATAATGGTGTTTTTTTGACTGCAATGTATGTGATGTACAAATGTATTGCAGTAGCAGCAGCTCTAACACAGATTCTGGCCACATTCACAATGTAGCATTTAGGTGTTAAGAAGGTCAGTATGCCCTGCCCACAGACATATTTTAGTTATGAAGTGGGATCTGTTATCTTTTACGTAAACTCTTCCATCTCTGATTAAAAGAAAGTATGATTTGGTTTCAAGCAAGTAGGTCGTACCTACTTTGGTCATACCACAACAGTGGCACATGGTTATCAGTGGTCTAGTCTGAAAATGGAAACTAAAAGCTCAAATTACAAGGTAGTTGTTTCAGTTATTTGTGCAATGATTGCCATGGAAGACAGACAATGCTTCAGGAAATATCTGTAAAGGTGAGATTGTGCTTTGACAGCAGCCTTCTTTCTGGTATAATCCTATATAACAGGTATTTCCAGAAGGATGTGTGGGTCTCTGCAGAGCACATAATTTCTGATGTCCTTGATCTAATTATTTGATCATATAGTTTTAGCTTTTAAAAAATTATGTTTTGGAAAAAAAGCATCCAAACACCACCAACAAAAAAGACAACCCTGAAACAAACCTCAAAACATTTCTAGATGGTCCAAAATATCCAGTTTCTCTCAAAGTTTTAAACTGGATATTAATGACACACTCTCATTCAGCATCATTACTAACAGGGTAGGGGAAGAAGAGGTAGGAGGCAGGAATTGTTATACCTCTCTTATTCTTATCTTTTTCCAGTGCAGGGATGTCATGTATTGCTTGATTTTAAGTCATCTAGTTCTTTTACAACAAAGTATCATCACAGCACACTGTCACTTTTAGAAGAATCATCTGATCAGCACTGATAGAAATTTTGCACATCCAACAGCATTCACTTGGGACAGGGTTACTAATTCTCATGAATTCAGATGGACGTTTGTAGTGGGAAAGGCAAGTGTCTTATCAATGTAAAGTATTGCTCTAAATAAATTACTGTCTTGTACTTGTCAGTGTAAACTAGAGTAACACTCAGTGGCAGAACCTCTCAGAGAGAGGGAACAGTTGTGATAATGAGTGCACAGAAAGTTCTGAATTACCCTCCAGAGACATCCTCTGTGGAAATCTCAGAAATTTTTCAGAAATTTCCTGAGCAAAAGTTTTACTGAGGTCTGGATATATTCCCAGAGTAGTTTTTGTGCAGCCCTTGCTCTGTAGGTAAAAGGTATAAGAAGTTCAAGCTTGCATTGATCACATAAACTTTCCTTTATCCAACTTTCTGAGTTAACTGTAAGTCGTAAGGAGGTATATTCCGCTGCTAACAAAGGATTTACTTGGTTGCATTTAGAAAAAAAAAACAAACAAAAAAACAAAACTAAAACTTCCACTGACATTGATATTACTTATACTATTTTTGCTCATATAGTACATTTTTAAAAATGTTCAAATAAAGTGTCCTAATATGTCTCTCAATCAGGTGAGTTTGAGTAGTGCTTCTCCTTTTTTCCAGTACTTGTTATAGGTTTGCTCCTTCATCTTTTGGTGGTGATCATTCATCTACTAGAATAATTCCAATAGAACTATGACTGGTTAAATTATTTTTTCCAGAGTAAAATGCCCTGCTAACAAGCAGGCCTGATTCAAACACCCTTCCTTTCCTCCAAAAGATTGCAGACAGAATACACCACTGAGCTTTCAGAACTGCACACAGAAAAACTTGCACTGCACTTGCTACCCAGCCCAAGAGTATCACTGCTATTTCTGAGCAATAAACCTCTCCTGTCTCACTGACCCTCAGAGATGCTTTCAGATGTAAGTCTGCATGACATTGGCCTGCACACACCTGTCATCTCTTAGCCTTCATTACTGGCTGCTGCTGAAGGTGAAAGTGTTTGGCAGCCTGCTGTCAATTAACCCCAACCTACAAATCCTCTTCCTCTTTTCCTTAAAATAAGTGGGAGTGGAGGTTTCCAAGTTTTATTTACTTTTCTAATTTTCTCTAGTTTGTGGTTTATTTGTCTTCTTTTTCTTATTTTTGTCTTTTCTCCTTCCTTCCTTTCTTGGTAGCTTACTGAAAATTGATTTCTTAGTTATAATAGGTACGTTCCCCGAAAGAAGCCTGCAGGTGCTAAGTAGACATGGCTATTTTTTTTCCTTTTTAGTTCTGTCAGTCAAATAGAGCAATCTTTTGAACTTCCTAACCAGCAGCTATAGAAACTACTGCTTACTATTCAGTGTGTATGAGAATTTGAGCCTGCAAAAGGACCTTCCTTTCAGAGACTTAAAGCAATTGGACTTTGAGATGTTTTTAATTTGTTTGTTTGTTTTCTTATGAGACACTACTTGGGGTATGAAAAACAATCACAATTATTTTTATGTATTTCTGTGAGTTGTTAATGGCAGATGGCTGAATGACTTGGACGTTAGGTTTTCAATTTTTTTGCTAGGAGAAACCTAGTCCTTAGTAAATGTTATTTGGGGACCTTCTAGAACACTATAATCATAAGAGATGAGTGATTAAGAGTTAAATGCCTTTCTCAGGCTTTTTTTTCTTATCTTGAATTATTTTGAACTTCAATAAGAAAACATATGAGCTAAAGAAAGCCTTTTCTTATTATCCATCCTTTTCTGTCTTCTAGCAATCAAGTTTGGGACTTCATAATGAACGTGCCCTGTAATTTCTAATTAACTTTTCCTCTCCCAAATTACACCTTGTTTGAGAAAAAACAAGTGGATAAAAAGCACTTGAGAAAACTCTTTTTAAACCAAATATATTTGGGACCTTTTTTATGTAGAATAAAATGGTTAAGAGAAGCTTTTAAAAGTTCATAGTAAAGGCCATTTTGCAGGAATATGTGTCAGTGAAGATTTGGGTTGAAACAACAATATAAAGCATAATATCCTAAATAATAAGGGATTTTTTTTAACAAGCAAATATTAACACACCTGATAATGTGGGAGACAGCCTTTTCTGTTCATTGATTATCATTAGAAAGACAAGCATGAAATTAAAAAAAAAGGCTTGGCACACTTTTCCTGCAACAGGGTATATTTGTTATATTTGCTGCTTCCTGTGGCTTATGAGAAGTCAATGATGGAGACACTGTCTGCCAATTATATTCTCTATGTACAAGCACTTTCTGAGATGAATTTAATTACCTTTTCTTTAACACTGTTATGAGCTATTATGTCATATAATTACCTAGCCTTTTATGCTGTTATGAGAAACCTGTTACAAAATGAATGAATATGAATATCTATGTGGTTTTCAGGAGAATAAAAGAAGCTGTAATGTGCAGAAGCTTTATATGTCAGCTTCATACTTAGAAAAGCATGTTTTCTTTTAGATCATTTGAGTGTGTTCCTGAACAGACTATGGTGAGCCGGGCTCTGTTGCACCAAGAATTAATATGCACAGGTAAGGAAAGTTGTATGTACACTTTACTTCCAGAATAAAGATTTCAAATGAAAGCATGTGTTGCATAACTTGTATGATAGGGAAGTAATTGTAATAATATATCCTTTTTTTTTTTTCCTCATTCTTATGTCCTAGAAAACAGCTATTACATGACTCATGAAGTGAAGAAAAGAGGTTTAATGGAAATGGCTTTCCATTTGTCCAACTCAACCCATTAATAGAAAAATAATAGCTAAAAATTGAATCTTTAAATCCTTGAACTAAAAGTGGTGTCATTCACTCTTGATCATCTACGAAGCTGGAACAAGTCCAGTAAACTAGGACTTATTAACTGCAATTTCCGAGGTGTTTGTTTTCAAAAGGACTAATCTTTATTTTTCCTCTCTGTCCTCCTTTTAAAAAAAGGGAACAAGGGATGGGATAGAATGCAAGTTACATGTATTGTCCCCGAGACAGATAATGGCTGAAGTATAATGTGTCCATTGCTCATGAAAAATAAATGCCTAGATTAATTTTGAATCCTACATTTGCATCTGGACAGAATGAAGCACTAGTAATGGTTTTAACTCAGGTCCAATGTTCAGGGACAGTTCTGATTAAGATCATAGTGCACAAACTATACCACAAAATGCATTGATTTTTTTATTTATTTGTTTGTTTGTTTATTATGGGGGAGGGTCGGGTCACATCTAACAATGAGATCTTTATAACTTTTGTTAATTTTAACAACAAAAAAGGAAATAGGCTGTGAGGAGAAATATGCTTCCTTCTTGAGTTTAGGTAAGATGTGTTTAGAATGAGAAGCACTTCATAAAACATATTAAGTGATAGGCCTTTTTTCAGACCTCAGCTTCAGAGAAGGCTTTTCTAGTCATGATAAAATTTTATTTTAGTAATTTAACATATTTGTAGCACAACTTTGATCTTTTTGAAGAATGTTCTTTTGCTAATAGAAGTTTATAGTCATATAGTAACATACAGAAAATAAATAGAAAAAGCATAGTGAAGGATTTCCTGGGCTGCTTGTTTTTTTCTGGGGTTTTTCTGTTTTCTTTTCTAGCAATGGTAGTATTTGTAAAGCTGACCTGCTTGTTGAGGTAGCTGAGAGAGTTTTATCTCTTTTCAACTATTCCTTCATTGAATGGTAGGGGTTGATGAAAGCTGTACAAGTGCAGAAAGCATGCCCTTATATTTTGATTACTGAAACTTGAAGGTGGAACATTTCTGTTTATCTGAATGTCAGCATGTACAGGTTATCTTAGAAGAAAGTCTAACAGCAAGGTGTTGAGCTGAGAACTGTGCTCACCACCACTGGACATCTGTGCCTGCACTTGGTTCTGTCTGGGCTTCTTGGATTGAGGGGAGGCTTGCTAGGTTTTATTTTCACTAGGATGAAACATTTTACTTTATCTGCCCTCCAGATGGTAATAATCACTCTTTGTGAGACTGGATGGGTACAAGCTGTTCTTAGCTATTACAAAGGAGGGAAGGTCTAACTGGACTAAAATTACTGGGCTGAGAGTGGGGGGAGGTCCTTTGGATTGTGACTGTTAAGAAACAAGCTTACTTCTTCCCTAATTTAGGAGAGATTTGCTGGTTATTGACTGTATGTGAAATCTGAGAGGTCAGCTTTTGTTTGTGTTAGGATTAAGGGAATTGTTGGATAGATTTGCAACATACAACGCTTAACTAAGTTAGTTTCAATTTTCAGCTTACTTCTAACCAAAATAAAACCCAAACAAGCTTGGAAAACTTAGGACTAAAATGTAAATACATATAAAAATATTTATAGCACAGTTCTGGAGAGACTGAATTATGAAAATTTTCCTCTGTAATGCTCCTATAGATGTGATTGATATTTGTAGTGATATAGGTGTATAGAAGGAAATAGTACAACTCTCAGAGGACTCTAAGTAGCTTTGATGTAGGTCAAAGAATAAACCCTAGTAAAATAAACAAGATTCATGCGATATGCAGCAAAATGAATTACATTATTTTTTTAAAAACAGTATCTAGGAATCTGAGTATGGAGAGTTTGTGTATTAATATGCTATATTAGATGATGCAAGGAGGTGACTCTGTTAGGGACTAATAACGCAAGCATACTTAATAAAACGAGCAGAAACAGTAGTTAATACTTTGAAGAAAAGAAGATGCATCCATTTAGGCTATGAAGGAGGTTGTCAACTCAAGATACAACCCTTTCAGAAGTATGTTAATTTATTCACCTGAGAATAAAATGTAAAGCAGTTCAGTAGCCTCCCTGAGCTCAGATCACAACTCGATTAAGAGACGGTTGTATTTAACTGATGTGGTAATTCATGTCTCCTAAGCTAAATGTTTGAGTTTCCCTTCCTAGGCAGAAGCTCTGAATGCTTGTTAACCTTTCCTATTAGGACTGAT
>WBNH01011499.1:0-125410 GCA_013401255.1 Urocolius indicus | reverse complement strand
TTTTCCCTTCCTAGGCAGAAGCTCTGAATGCTTGTTAACCTTTCCTATTAGGACTGATGTTTCATTCATAAAGAGTATTGAAAGAATCCATAGATTTGCAGAGCTAGTCATGCAGTGCAACTAAGCTTCACATGGCCAATCAATCTGTTTGTGCAATTTTAGCTGTGCCTTGTGACAAATATTATTTTGATCCGTTTATCAGTCGATATTTTTAACAGCAGCTTGAGCACATCCATTGCCATACTTTCAATACCAACACTTACATCTCCTGTAGGATACTTGCAGAGAACAACTTGAAACAAAATACTGCCATTAAGCAAAATAAATTTAAAATAATATTAAGAGTATACTGGACACGGTGTAGTCTTCACATCAGTGCAAATTGAGAGGTGCACTCTAAAAATTTGGAAGAGTCAAAATTGAAAGTGAGATGAAAATTAGATGGGGCTAAGCCAAATAATTGAAGGTATACTTGATTTGAAGGGTAACCTGACTGCAAACTGGATCTGGTTCAGAGCTGGCAAGATTCCTAGATTTCAAGCAGAGGCTTGAATGCTGCCAAACCCCTTGAAGGCAGAGCCTTTGGCCACAAAGCAAGACATATTTGGTCCCCAAGTGCTAGAGTTCTGATCTAGACAGTTACTGAATGCTTCTCAATTATTTTCTTTATTGTATTCAAATTAGGAATCTTGGATATGGAAATAAAACCCAGATTATCTCCAAGGTACACTAAGCACTGCTTTGGTTTCTGTTCTTCCCCCACAATGTTTAATAACTACAGAAAAGTTCAATTATAAGGCCACATCTTACCATAAACTTGATAGTTGCTCTGAGTCAGTATTACTAGAAGGATGAACAGTAATATTCTTTTTATCAACATGACTCGGGCAGGCTTCATTCTCTGTGCCTAGTAGAGATGAGAAGTTACTGAGGGTTTAAAAAGTGTAGTTCAAATGGCCTCTTGCATCCTGTTAGGTTTATCTGAGCTATATGTCTGAGCTGATTCTCTTTTCTAGTTCTTCTACTAAGTGCAGAAAGGGGTGAGGAAGCAATATCTCTACAAAAATCTGACAGGTTACACAGTGGTCTGGTCTCTGTGTGGCTGAAAATGAACTGCTTGATCAATACATATTATCTCAGGACTCCTCAGTGATTCAAAGCAAAGTATCCCACCCTCCTCTGGCTACTTTTACAGTGTAACAAACATACCTGGAGATTTTTGACAATTTTTTTTTGAAAGATGCTTTTGCAATTGAGGTTTTGATTTTATAAGCAGCAATACAGCAGCGAAAAGGAATGCACTACAGTATTCTAAACTCATTCAATCCTTGTGTATTACTCTAATTCAGCATTAACAAATTAAGAAGATGAACAAATTCACTTCTCACAAGCTGGTGAATGTCAAACACATGTCTGAATAGTGTTAATTTGCATTAGATTATTTTGCAGTAATCTACACTATGAGAGGTGATTGCTCCTGCTGTTTAGTCTTAGCATCCTCACAAGGCCAAGTAATTTGGGTTTGGATTCTATCTATTCTTTTTCAGTCTGTCCTTGACACCTTTGTCCTCCAAATTTCTAAAACTCTGAACTATTTAGCTGAACCATTCCAAAAAGTTATGCCAATGCTGAGTTTCCTCATAACCTTAGTTTGGTTCCAACTTTGAACACAAACTTTGTATATAGCAATTATCACTTCTGCTTTTAATGTGCCTAGATGTGTTCCTGTACAACTTAATTGAGGTGAACTTGCTTTAGCAGGGGATTGGACTAGATGATCTCTAGAGGTCCCTTCAGCCCCTATCATTCTGTGAAATGCAACAAGACTGCACAAATAGAAATGAGATCATACTGTGCTTTTTGAAATGCTATGGAGACGTTTAGACGACATCAGGAAATATTCCATTGCCAGTAGAGTTGTCAAACAACGGAACAGGCTTCCCAGAGAAGAGGTCAATGCCCCAAGTCTGTCAGTATTTGAGTCATTTGGATGATGCCCTTAACACAATGTGTTCTGACTTGTGGTCAGGTAATTGAGCTACATGATAGCTGTAGGTGCTTTCCAGCTGAACTATTGTAAGTATTTCAAGCTTTCTAGGCAATATATATGCATATCGTGCTCTAACAAAAATACGAACTATCAGCATTTTTTCAAAGCAATATTTTGGAAAAAAATAGTTGAAAAAAAATAGTTGAACAGCTTCCCTTAATTTTGTAGTTGGAAGTCTCTGGCTAAGTATGTGATGATCAAGAGAGCTAGTGATGTTTGTGAAAAACTGAAACAGCTTTAAGAAAGTTAGTGTGGCCTAAACGGAAAATACTTAGGATAGAGAAATCTTTAAGTGTAAGTGCACACACAGTGTTTTCCCCTTAAGACAAATAACTAGTACTAGACTGTTTTGTATAGTGAAGACATCTAGTGGCTGAATCCATAGTTAGCTTAGGTAGTAAAATTTGTCATTGAGAGATGCATTTTCTGGCAGTGCAATTTCTGCTTCTGGTGATGTTAAGTTAGCCAAAGTTTATGCTAGGAATGTAGTAGAATGCAGTATTGATACTGTTCTGTATTCTTGTTAGAAGAACTATTTTGGACTGAGTGCTGTGCTATGGAATGAAGCTTTTTTAATAAGGCAAGGTTTTGTCTGTTGTCCATGGTGTTTTCTAGATGGATAATTCCTTGTTAGTAACTTTGTGATCACAGTCTGAACTGTAAGATGGATACTGTTGTATGTTAGCCTTTCTGGAGATGTGAGCTTGGTGAGAGTGGCAGGAAGGACCTTGTATTCCCTGTACCACATACTGTATGTGAGTAATACATACTTCGTGATTTCTGAGGATTTGTTACTCTGTAGTTTTAATAGTAAATATCTTGGACATTCTTCTATAATTTCAAGCTCTTTTCTTAAAAAGGCTCCAGCAAATGTGACTTCTATTGCTGCTGACACTTCATTACTTCCTTTATCTCCTTTCTGCTTAGGAGCATGGGTTTTCTTGAGAATTTACCTGAAGATAGCAAAGAATATGAATTTTCCATGTTTTTTTTTGTTAAGGCACCTCCTCAAGACATTCTTGGGAGCTCTTCTATTTTTGTGATACTATTGAATTATAAATGAGATCTGAATGGTGACTTATATTTTCATTTTCTAAGAAAATCGGTCCCGTAATTCAAGACACTGAAATATTCATTTTCTTTACTATCCTTTTAAACATGCTTTAAATAATAAGTAAATATAAAATAATGATTTATCAAAGGAAGGAATGAGAGTACTAATCTAAAACTGTATAACTAGGAAAGAGAGGAGCATGTACACTTCATTCAAAGTGAGACGATTTGAAGATGGCAGAAAAAGATATCCGTGACTTCCACAATCTGCACTAGCTCAATTTTTTTTCAAAAGACAAAGCAGATGTTAGCTGCATCCTAACAGATATCAAGTGTTTAAAAAATTAAAAATCAAATGCACAATGACAGTTCTGTGTGTGTTGGATACTATTTTGAGGAAGAGGTTCCAAAAATATGGAGTCAAATATGGAGTCCTGAGGATCGCTATTAACAGGAAATTTCTTCATCTGATTCAGTCCACTTTTTCATATCTGCTGCTTCTTTACCAAATGCAAGTGGCGGGGGGAGGAGGGAAAAAAAAATATTCTTTCTGTTTCACTTCAGTTTTTCTTCTGACAAGACCAAGGTTGTGTTGTGGGGTTATATTTTCCCTGTTTGCATGTGGTTAGGCATTAGTCTGTAACCACATACAGACATAGCATTTAGATAGCAGGCTCCAGTAAGTCTACTGAAAATTACCTCTTACCACTACATGAAGAAGCTGTAGTATCTTAAAGGAACAACAATAACTTAGTGTTGTGGTTCAAGCCCAGCTGGCCATGAATAACCATGCAACCACTCACTCACTACCCTTCCTTATGCCTCCGGTAGGACAGGGAGAGAGGGATCAGAAAGAAAACAAAACTTGTGGGTTAAGATAAGAATAAGTAAAATAACTGAATGAAACTAAATAAACTAGAATTAATTATAATAAACTAAAATTAATAATCTCAGAGCCTACGCTGTATACTTCTACTTGAGATGTGCCACCTGCTTTTGACTGTGAAAGATGGCGTCTCTGCCACCAGAAGACTCCCAAATTCCACTCAAGAGAAACAAAACCCAAGGAGAAGTGCTGTAGAGTGTAGTTGCTCAGCACCTGCTGATGAATGCCTGAGCAGTGATCTGCCCCTCCCACCTAGCTCCTCCCAGAGTTAACTGATTTTTGTTAAATCTGAGAACACATCAGGAATCAAATTCTAAAGCGCAGACTGAGCATGGGCCTGCATGCTTTCACAAGGAGTGTCAGTTCATTCCATATAGATTTGGCTAACAATCTCTTCAGGATTTTGCTGTATATAAAACACTTTACTAAGTGTAAGCATGAGTATGCTAATTACTGGAGTCATCTTAGTTCTGAAGCCTGTCATTACCATGGTGGGAGGAAGCAACATAAAGCTAATTGCAAAACAATTAGGTAAGGATGTCTCACTGCAGTGAAATCTAATACTAAATTTGGGAGTACAGTGAAATCTAATACTAAATTTGGGAGTACAGTGAAGGATTTAAAAACAGTTGAAGCAAACCAACATACAAAACTCTGCTAAGACCCTCTAAAGCTACTAATTATTTTTCTTCCAGCTTCAAACATTGTATGACATCCTCTTTTCTTCCAGCTTCAAACAGAACTGTTCTATGATATCCTCTCTCCACTGCCTTGCTCCAACCTAGTCTATTGATTAGGAGAAAGTGCAAGGTTTCCTTGTGTTCCTCGGGGACACAGTAGTTCTCATTGAATTAAAAGATCAGTTATGAGGACAAAGTAGAAGCATTTACTGACAGACAGTAGAAACTTCCTAATGAATGTGTACTCTTAGTATGTGATGCAGCACATATAATACGAGAGTACTGGTCATTTCACCGTGCTTAAGTAATCCTCTGTTTTTGCTTCCCCTTCCTATGCACTAAGTAGGACAGGAGAAGACAGAACGAGCTTATACTTAAGATACATTTAAAACATGAATAAATTTAAACTGCTTGTGGTTGTTTAGCTAACTTGAATGCAGGCTTTGTTCACCAACTGATGCCAGAAATCTTTCTTGTGTTCTTCACCAGGTCTAGCAGAAATCTTCCAGCAAAATAAATTCTGTTTTGTGTAACTAAATCTTCAAATGTTTCTGGCTCTTTAAACCTAAAGTGGGCATACTCAGAAGTTGAACTCAGACTGAGATAGCCCTTCAGCAACTTCTTCTTTTTATTTTATACTTAATGTTCTATTTTATAGAACTGTATTAAATATACCTAATACATACAGTTTTGTGGACAATGCTCATCTTGAGGCTGCTCCCTGTCAACCCTGAGCGACAGTTGTAGATCTCTGCATCCTACTTAAGAGCCTGGACCTTGTGCTTTTACTTGAAATGTGCCATCTGCTTTTGACTGGGAAAGATGTGGCCTCCACCGCCAGAAGACTCGCTAATTCCAATCCTCGTGTAGAAAGAGAGAAGTGGTAGGATGGTAAAAAAAACCCAAAAAAACAACAAACCAATCCTTACCTGACTTAAGCAGAACTTTGCAGGTTGTGTGTTCTCCAGTCTCTGCTGTCCTGGCTACGTAATGACAAATGCCCACCCTACTGCACCTTGGATATGGGTTGAACTGCATGACTGTCGTTGTAGGAATTTAACACAGTCTAATATACACTTCAATTCTGCAACAGCTTCCACAATAAATCCTTACCGATATGGTGATTTTGCAAGTATACATATGCTGTTTCAAAGAGGAATTGTCCACATAAGAAAACTTTACAGAAGGTTATGTTTATTCCTATTCTGCTTTTCCATTTGATGTAAGGGCAACAAAAAGCAACTTGATCTCAACCTGCTATGACCGGAAAATGACTGAAAATGAGAAAGTAATCATTAATTTGTAAGTCAAGAGGTTGCGTGAGTTTATCACTGATCCATCACGAAATGTAGAGCTAGATAAGAATTCAGGAAAAGGAATGTGTAAACAATGAAACCCACACTTGCTAATTTTGATAAGCTGATGATATTTGCTCAGTTTTCATGAAGTCCCTAAGGGAAACAGATCAAACTGGGATTTTTTTTTTTTTTGCAGTTTGGCAAGATCTGGTTCTTTGAGACCTTTCCAAAAAAGACCTGAAGTATTTAGGCATCTGGCTGCAGGATCCTATACCTACAAATCATTTCCTGCAGTGTCAAAATGCGTAACAATGTTCACACTTGGAGCTCAAGTGCAACAGAAGGCATAATTAGGGAACTTCTGTCACAATTAGGAAAGTCAAACAATTGACAGGAAACAGGGGTTCTGTATAACCAGTCCTGAAAGACACTTCATTGTGAATGTACAGATACATCAATAAAATGCTTCAACATATAGCTTGGTATTACCTTAACCTATAACAGCATGTAGATTCTTTAATTTTTCCTGTCACCATCTATTTCTAGTATCTTACATTACTATTATATGTGAACTAAAAAATGTTCTTTATCTGCTTTCTTGGCAAAATAAGAGATCATGCATGAATTCTACAGGAATTACTTTATTTTTTTTTAAAGGACTATTTTTCCATTAGCAAGTGAAAACTTTATAAAGTACTTATCTTCTGATAATATTTTAATATAAAAACTTAAATCAATTACTGCGGTCTTACTGTTCCAGCAGGAAGTCTTGTGGCACCGCAGGACACAAGTATTTTCAGCCTCACTCTAGTATCTAATCGTAAGTTCCTCACTTTTTTTAAACAAAACCATTTCTGTGGCCAATCAGCATCAGTAAAACATCCCTGCCATCACATAAAAGTGTCTTCACTAGCCCAAAAGAGTCTAAACTCTAATAGCATTATTACAGTGAGAAGCTTTGGTAAAAAAAAAACATTTATTTTGAAAGTTTGACACAATCTTAAAATTGTACAAAGACAACAAGCACTCAAATTACACAGTTAGCAGTGAGTACAATGTGAACACGAGGACAGTGAGTGTTACCTCTCTTTATATTTAAATTATAGAGATTATCCGTGCCAAACTGCCAACTTTTTTTTTGCCTTTTTTTTTTTTCCTGAAAACGACCTCACTGTGCTGCAAAAACTAGCAAAGAGCATTTCACTGTTCAGGTCAACAGAATTGCTAAAAGGAGCTCTGGCTAAAAATAGTCCTATCATGAGAATATCCCATACTTTCCAGAACCAAGTTCCTCTCTCAATTAAAAAACAGCTTTCACTTTCACTTTGTTGAATGTTTCATCTCTAGAGACCTGCCAAATTACAGGTTCCAAAATGCTTCAAAACTATTAAACTTGCTCAAATTTTTCAAGAACATCCAAGCTGAAACTAATGTGGTGTATATATGTAAGCAGTCACAAAACAGAGAATGTTCCTGTTTGTATTTTACTGTCTGAAATTGTTGTTCCAAGAAAAGCACTTTGAAGTAATTTTAGCTGTGAGTTGGCTAAGCTAATGTAAGTACATGGTCAGAGAAGAAAACATTTCTTCTTTTTCCTTTTTTATATTACATTTAGAGTTTCAAATACATCAGTAAAACCACCTGGCAATAAGTATCCTTTATAGCTTGTCCCTATGTATGTAGAATGAAAAGCAGACATTACTACCATCCTCCCTTTGCTTCTGAGAGTACTCTTCATAGAAAATACATGGAAAAAACATTGCAATGTTCTTGCAGAAAAAAGGAAAACCCCATCATGGAGACTGCCAAACAACTTCACTACAGCCTCTGTTCTAGGAGTTAGTTACTACTCACGTTTAGATATACCAGAACTTAAATGACTTACCAGAACACTTCTGCTGTAAATCTTCCCTAAGATCAATAGCCGTTAAACCAAGGTTATGCTCTATCCAATTTTAGCTGCACTGGCAAAATTATGCTCTGTACTTGAGTGTTTAGAGGATGCTCTTTCCAAGATGGTATCAACAACTATATACTTACTTATTGTTCTTTCTAAATTACCTGTAGATGCTTTATTTTTCATTCTTTTACTCCATTATGTTAAAATGCTTGATTTTCATAAAACTTGAATAATGCTGGGGTTTGTTGTGTTGTTTGTTTTTAAAAAAAGATACCCTGTTAAGATACCAGTGTCCTACAAACTCCCATGCATTGGAATTAAGTCAGTTTCATTCAAAATCTTGATAACAATTTGGAAGAAAAAATTGCTTATGAGTTGTTAGCCTATGGCTACATCTATAAGGTTCCTTATCAGGCTTGTGCCCTTGGCAGTAATTCTGCATAAAAAATAAATTAGTACTAGAATATTTCCTGAAAATACTTAGAGAATTGTATGAATTCTGTAAATGTAGGCTCTGTACACAGACTGCTTTATAAGTAAAGTAAGCTTCTGAGAAAGTAAGTGATCTAATATTGCTTTGCCTTATTGAAAATTACTGTTTTTTTATTAGCAAAAGCAGTTGATGTTGATAACTGTTATTTTTATATAAAACAGTATAAGTGAAAGTAACTTGTTGCTGTGGTTTTGTGGTGGTTTTTTTTCCAGTTCTGCAAGAGCCTATATTATGTTATTGTTAAGCTTTTTAAAGACTGTTGGTTTGCCAGTCAGGAAAAACATACAGCTTTGAATCCTATATAAAATGGTTATGAGGAACATCCTGTGAATCCTATGTGACCAAGAACTGAGCTAATCCACTCAAATTCACACCTTTTAAAACAAAAGCATCAACAGAAGGTGGTATGATTAATGGAAGGGTGTTCTATCAACACTCCATTGTTTTCTGTTTGCCTTAATTCTAAGATAGCTTTCATAAGGCTAAAAACATTAAAAATAAAGCAAGAATATTGTTTCACAGTAATGAAACAGCAGCTGTAAAAGAACACTTTCCATTATTGTCAGCACAGAAAAGGCTGTTGGCAGTGTACCTTTCACTTGGCTTAAGAAGATTGATAAAACAGTTCTAGCCCAAGGCAGTTCATGGTCTTAAGATAAGCCCAAGCTTGTGCAACAGCAAATGGTATTTTGAAAGGCATAGTTTGATATCTAGGATTAGAGGAGGAAAAAAGAAAAAAAAAGTATTGTTATTTCTGTGTGAAATTCTAAACCAGCAACTAATATCATTGACAGGATTGCTATGATTGCATGGAGTCCTGCTAGCTTCAACGGGGACCAAAGGTACAGAACTGTAATGAGTATCCATGCATGGATAGGCAGCCTTCTGCTTTTGTAGTTTTGCCCATTGATTCAAACAGGTCTCATAGCAGAAGGCTATAAGACATGATTATAATTGCACAGAAACCAGTTCTCAGCACGCATGTAAATCTCAATCCAGCAAAAGACTCCTATAGAAATAGGTAGGGAAACAGCTATGGAAACAAAATAAGCAGGTTACTTTGTGTCTTTTTAGCAATTCCTTAGTATTGCTGTAAATATCTGGAACAAAAGCAGTGCTGAGAAACAGTGAAACCCTTTTGAGGAAAGGAAGCTGGACAGAACAATTGGATCCACCTGAGGGAGCATGCTAACACCATTATATCCACTAAGCAGAGGATTTCTGTGCTTCTACAAGATGCTTGGCATCTCCCCAAACCCAGACAATCTCAAAGAAATCTAAAGCAGGCAGGAGCTGGTCACATTGCAACACTTTGCACAATACTTCCTCATTTTACTTGGAAACTTTATAGAGCACCTTCACGACTGGACTATTTGGCATTATAACTTGGGATAGCTCAGTAATAGCTTACTAGAATTGGGGAAGGGGTAACAGAAATTCTTATGTTTCCTATTTTCTTTCTGAGAGTTCAGTAGACGTGGCATTGGTGCAGAGTAAGAAATATTCCTCAGGTCTGTAATTCCAGTACAGCTTCAAAGTATACACGGTTTCCTAATTGTGCTTAGGGGTACTGAATAGCCTTTGCAGTAAATATTTTGAAAACTATATTAGCCACTGTATCTTCTCTGACTAAAAGACTGAGGACACGGCCAGAGATATAGAGGACCATCAGGGAAAGATGTAGACGTCTCTTGTGCACCATAAAAGCTTTCTCAACTCCATGATTAAATGTCTCCCCCACTCTCAATTTAGATTTAGCATCCTCTGTCCTGCTAGTAAGAAAAAAGGCATTAATCCACCCACTCAGTAGTAAGATGTTGGTCCAGAGTAAGTGTCACTTGCCAGCAGCTGCACTGCAAACTACGCTCAGTTACTGGTTTGTCTACTCAACTTTCAAAAATTGGCACTGACATTGAAGGACATATGTTTAACTGAGACAATCTAACAGGGGTTTGTTTTCCTTTTTTTAAAGTGGGCATGGTAAACTTGCTGAATTCCTAGCTTTATGAGAATAGTGGAGTTTGTAGGTCAATACAAAAGCCCAGCAATTTAGGTTAGATAACAGATACATCCCCAGTTGCACCAAACAGGATAAGAGAGTATTATAGAAGAAAAATTATTCCTGTTTTAGAATGTAAACTGAACATGAACAGGAATTTGCAATCATCTTCCTTCAACAGAGCAGTTCTACTAACCATTCTACAGCTTCTTACATTTCAAATGTGCAGCACTTCTTGGTAATTCATGAACAGGACAATGGACAAAGCAATCCACTGACACGATTAACAACCCCTATTTAGATGGGGGTTAGAAGCACAGTTTAGGTAAGTGAGGTCCTCCATCCAAGTGCCGCCTTCTTAGCAAATGTTACAGTGGGACTGAACATGGATAAAAGTGTATGCCGGGTACATTCCCTACATTCATCATCAGTTCTACATCAATGTAGCTCTACAGCAGGGTTAGTAACAGTCTGTGGGCATACCGTAGAAGTTCACAAATAGATTGTCATTTCTACAATAATACAAAATAGCTTGTAAAACCAATATGTAACACTGTATATATGCATGAATATAAAAATAAAGCACACCATCGATATGTAAAACTTCACAACAGTGATGAAAACAGTTTTCTTCTCAACGGTCTTCAGTATTGATGAGCTGGTTCTCATTGTCATACCCATCAGGCAGGTATGCTTTCCTTAGCTGGTCTGACTTAGGTATTGAACTGCCATTCTTGACATAGCGGGACAGGAAGGCCCGCACGGATGGATGATCAGCCTTCTCAAGGGGAATATTAGCTTCCAGGCACATTTTCACAAAGTCCTGGATGACGCTGGTTTTCTCTGTCTGGGCAGTACTGTTGCACTGAAGGGAGGCAGTCAGAGTCCTTTGCTTCTTCCTGACATTCTGCTCTTCAAACTCTGCCTTTCGCTTTGTGTGTGTTTTAGACTTGAGGTGGTCATTGATTGCAGACTTGCGAACATGATTCAGAACCACGTTGCAGGAAGTACAGAAGAGTTTTCCTCCATCTTCATGCAGCTCGCTGCCAAACTCAGTCACACGATCCTGAGGAGTTACGTACAAAGCAGTCTTTGACCGGTTTCGTGATGGAGCGGACTTCACTCCAAATCGTTCCATTGTTGCCTTCAACAAATGTTACCTGAAAGACCAGAAAAACCTCTTAAAATTGCTGTTAAAGCGTGCTAATGATTTTAACCAAAGAGTTCTGAATTCAGTTTGTTTGATACCCAATATAGTACTTATCGACATCTAAAAGATAGTTTCACCCATGAATTTTACATGTTATTATTATTGAAGGGTTCTTCATCTAAAATGTCCAAAGATATTAGGAGACTGAAGTTCCTCTTGCATTAGAGTAAAATACATTTTACTTTCTAAAACTACAAAGCTCAACAGAATCAGCAAAACTCAATCTGTTCGTCACTGAACATCAAATAGAAAGGCTTTTTGTTTTTTCCTGGCAACACTCTTTATCCTTTTCTCTTTAAGGTAAAGTCTGCTGCTGCCTTAGCATTTTCAACATATTTGGCAGTTTCTTAGTAATGTTAAGTCAGTGTTTTTCTGTTTACTTCCTGAAAATGAGTATTTATTCTGTTAGCAAAAGCTTAGCTGTCCAAACATTATGCAGTAAGGCCCTTACTGTAACTTACAAGTCAGTACAAAAATAAATCAGAAAAAAACCCCAAACTAATCAAACCTGAGCTTTGTCAGCACTCATTTGGGAGTACTACTTGCTTTTGCCCCAGCTACAACCATAAGATTGAACCTTAACTCAGAGACAAAAGCAAATCCCTTTTCAGTGCAATGAGAGACTGCTGAAGTAGCCTAATGTAAACAGAAAACTGCATATGCTTCATTGCAAAATAGGGACCTGTATTGTCACAGACAATAACTTCTCTGAGGAAGGTAACATCACTAAGAGGGAGCTGTATACTTTCTAATACCACTCTAAACTACATTCTGTTACCAAAGCATGCCATAACCTAGTCAGGTGTAGCAACATCAAACATGTTGTTGTTATTGTGAAATGGAGTAGCTGGTCTAAATCTCTGCCAAAATAATTTAAATGCTTTTCAAAGTAAAGTTGAAGTCAAGAAACAGCTCTGTTTGAGCCTGAGTTTTTCTGAGCAAAATTACTCACTTCCTTAAAAAAAAGGACAACGGGTGTTTCTTAAAATATATATCTTTTGGTAAATACCTTGATGAAATACAATCAGTTGCCTGGGCATTTACTTAATGGGTATGAATGACTTGGATGAATTTTGTATGGCCTGTGCTTACAAGGTAGACTGAGAGAGAGTACCTCTAGTTGTACCATTCTCTGTAGTTACTCTGCTACGATCATGCAATTTCCCGACACAATGTTTTAAAAGATCTGCCTTTTAACAGACCAGAACTTCCAAACTAACAAGTTAAGCTTGTCCAGCTCTAAGGACTGAATGGAGTTTCTGCTGTCCAGAATGCCTTTTACTGGCTCTAGAAATAAAGGAACAGTGAATTCCATCTTTAATGTTGTATTTTCTCTTAAACTATTGCTACATTAAACGATGTGACATCCTTTTAAGAAAAACAAACAAGGAGACAAAATTCTTGCTATTCGTGACTTTCCTAGTTGAATTTTTTGTGCTACCAGCAAGTCTCCTTCCAGAACTGCTTTCCAATTTTTTAGCATTAGTCTTGACTGATGCTGCACAACACTACAGACTGAGATGAAGAGTCTTTTTTTTTTTTTTAGCATTGATGGAACTTTCACCATTATTTTTGTTGCTTTACGTGATTTATCCCCATGAGTTTCCTTGAAATCAATCGGAAAACAAGTCTTAACCTAGTACAAACTTGTTGCTTAAGCTCCTGAAACGTCAAAACAAATCCTGTACAAAACTAGGTGTTTGCACTTATGCTCTAGCAAAATCTGCAGGAGCACTGTGAACAGTACAACTCCCAAAAAAACCAGGTATTTTGGTGGCTTTGTTTCGTTGGGTTTTTTTTTTTGTCTCAAGTTTTGACACGGATTCTTTTGATTCTACTGATGCCTGAACTACTTCTGGGTTCCCAAGAGCACGCAGACAAGGCATCCAGAACAGACACCCGATCTCCCGTGCTTGAAGCTCTCAAACGCAGAGATGGCAGCTCCCAGGAAGGCAACGGGTGCGCCTTGGCTGGCGAGTGTCAGCGGAGACAGCACCGCTCCGTCTGCGCCCGAGTTCCCGGCCAGCCCAAGGGGCGTTTCAGGTGAGAGGGAAAACAACTCCGGATTTCCGACCGCCCAACAGGTTTCACCGTTCTCCTCGCCGAGACCTAGAATTCGATGCATTTATTGCCTGGGATCTGGTCACCGCACGGACGGTGCCGTTTATAACCCGTGAGGGCCTCTGAGCCGCGGCGGGGTCCCCGCTCCGCCCCGCTGCGGGGGGCTGAGGGCCAGGCCCGGCCCGACCCGCGGCGACGGCGCACGCACCCCAGGCCTCGCTCACCACGGCGGAACGGAGGCAGGCGGCGGTGGCAGACAGGTGCGGCCCCTCCCGCCCCTTCCCCCGCCCGGCACGGCACGGCACATATATCCACGGCAGAGCCGAGAGGCGCCGCCGCCTCCCCAGGCGCTGGCGGCCCCGCAGCCCTCTCCCCGTCCCTCCGGTCGGCGCCGGGACGCCTCAGGAGACGGAGAGCGGCCCCCGGTGGGCCTCCCCCGCCGCAGCGCCGCGCCCCGCCGGCCCCCGCCCGCCCCCTGTCGGGCGCCGTTACCCGCTCCGGCCGCTCGGCCTCTCCACGCCTCGCTGACGGGCACCGCTCCTCCTCCGCGTTCCGCCGCTGGGTCCCGCGCCGCGGAGCGAACGCGGCCCTCCGCCGACGGCCGCCGCGCAGCCAGCGCCGCGCCGCAGCCTAGACGGACCTACCCACCCTGGCGGCCGCGGTAGGCGGGACCTAGCAACCCGCCTAGCAACCGCCGCGCCCGCCCGCCGCCCGCCTCCTGCCTGCCGCCGCAGAGCAGCCGAGCGGGAGAAGCCCCTCAGTGATTGGTTGTGCGTGGCCCGGGAACGCGGAGATGGACGGCGCTTTTGTCCAATTAGATGTAGGGGGCGGGTGCGAGCGCCGTGATGGAGATGTGCTCGGGCCAGTCAGAGTGCGGGAAGGCGACCGTGCCGCCTGGGGGACGGGGTCTATGGCCAGTCGCCGGCAGGCGGCGGTGGAAGAGGGGGTTGTAACAGACGGGACGGGAGGCCAATGGTAAGCGGGGCACAAAGTAACGAAGAGACTTTTGCTCCAATGGAACGACGCTTCGGCGATGCCGGATGGAGGAGGGGAGTCGGAGGTCAGGGGTCACCAGCGACCTCCCTCGCCGTCGGCTATTGACGGACAAGGCGGCTGGCCCAATGGGCGCGCGGAGCGGGGGGGCGTGGCCGGACGTGATGAGGGGCGGGGGCGCGCCTTCCGGCGTGGCGGGGCTGGGCGGGGGCAGGGGGGCGCTCGGTACGCGCAGGGCGGCCGGAGCAGCATGGCGGAAGACGAGAGCGATCAGGAATCGGAGCGGCTCAGCGAGGAGCTGGAGGCGCTGGTGGCACCGGGCCCCCCCGCCGGGCTGCCGGCCCTCCTCCACAGCCAGTATTACTGCCGCCGCTTCTGCCAGGTGAGCGCCGCCCCGCCTCCCCGGCTCGCGCCTCGGCCCTCCCCCCCGCCGGCGGGGTTTGGGCGCGGTGGGGCTCGGGGTCCCCACTTGTCCCCTCGGGGCGGCGGGCAGTGGGGTGACGCGGTGGCGGAGCCGCGCAGCCCTCCGCGGCGCTGGAATCGGGCCGCTCCGTTGGCGGTCTGGGGTCAGCGCCGGGGCAGAGCTCGGGTGAGCGAGCAGGAGGCCTGGCCCGCCCCGCGCCTGGGGCCTTAAGGCAGAGAAGAGAGACGGAGGCGACGCTTGTCTATCCGCGGGGCTCTGGCGCAGCGTTTCCCCAGCCTGGCCCGCGAGGAGGGTGGAGGCCGGGGCGGCCGCGGAGCCGGTCTGGGACTGGCAGGGAAGGAGGGAGGGAGGCCAGCGTGGGGGAGGGGAGGCATCTCGCGGCGGGGGGGCGGCCGCGGGCGAGGAAGAGCCGCTGAGGGCGGCGGGGCTCCTGTGCCGCGCTGAGAGCCTGCGCCGCGGCCGGGCCCGGCGACTGGGGACACGTGCGGCGGAGGTGCTGCAGCCAAAACAATTCCGGGTGGCCTTGTCGGGTCTGGGGAGTGGGGTGGGTGGCGGAGGGAGGGAGAGCGGGGAAGAAGGGCCTCGGAAACAGTTCCCATAACAGTGGCTGAAGTAGATCAGGGTATTGGTGTTGTGTTGTTGTCTTTTTTTTTTTTTTAATTTTATCTTGAAACAGTATTTCCTGCCTGACCGAGACTCTTGTGCTCTTTGCAGCCTCTTTATGTGTGCCTTGCAAAGTAATAAGCAACAACAGTTTGCTTTTCCTAGTTTCTTTCATCAGCAGGTGTTGATGAAACATTAGTTTATGCTGGATGTATTTCAGCCACGCTATTTGCTATTTTCTGAAAAGCAGTGTAGAGGGTTTTTTTGCATGGAAGCATTTCATCAGCTCGGCTCCTTACCTAACCACTGTGATTGTTTTCTTCTATTTAAATAAATGTGTTTCTATGTTCTTATTCTTTCTGTTTTACTATTCAATTAAATGTCTGTTTGCAATGTGATTTGCTGTAATACCTGTTGAAAGTCATCTTGGGTAGCATACTGCTCCATAAGTCCACAGGTTGCTTTTTGGTTTTACCTGCTCTGTTACATTTTCGGTGTTCTGTGATTTCTCAAAACTTAGCATGCATAAAAAAAAATCATACCGCCAGAAAGGAGAAGTTTATGGCATAAACTGCACTTACAAGAAATCACAATCATATTTGATTAAGTTGACAGGTTGGAAAGACAATTTGCTTCTGATAAATAGTGAGAGTTTTATCTTAAAAGTTTTCTCTCTGTGCTTACTGTGTTTTCAATTCCTTTCGTTAAGGAGGAAGTGCAGGCAGGGTGGTAGCTTCATATTCTAATGCCAGTCCCATTTCCCAGACAAAGCTAGGAATTAGTAGGGAACAGAAGAGGACAACACTAGGGAAAGAGTTTTCATAAAAAATAGTTGTGTGTTGGTTATTACTGGTAGAGTGTCTAAATAATTTGACCTTGGCTTCTCCTGCAGTTTCTTTTGCGTGGAAAGATTGCCAACCCCTCTCCCCTGCTTTGTTTTGCTTTGAGTTTATGAACTCTCCACATGGGCAGCCAATGTTCTGAGTGTATAAAGGGCTCTGTTTCTTTTTTCTTCAGCTTTCTTTTTAACAATGTACAGTTTAAATAACCCTGACGCAAGTGAGTTAACATATTAACACTTTGTCTCCAGGGGTGGTTTTTTCTTGCTTAAATTTGGCCTGGTATGGTCAGCAGTTACGTGCTCACTTGAAATAGCATCTTCCATGTTTTGTTTAAGCATGTCTTTTAACAATGAATTCTACTCATTTTGCTATGTTCAGTGTAGTGGACTGTCATGAAAAGCTGTCAGCTCTTTGATATTTGTGGTTTGACAACAAATGAAGTCGTGCGTATTGCATGCTAGCTCACTTAAACTCACAAGACTGACAGCGGTGTACTTATAGTGATCTATACAGGGCTGATAGGTCTTCAGCCTATTTAATAAGTGATGAAGCATATTTGTGTTTATTCTTCAGAAAGTATCATAAAGTTTATCTTGCCTCTTTCTCCTAACATATATTATAAACCAAAACGTCTCACTTGAATACCACATTGGTTTATTAGACTTAGCTGCTCTTTTTAATTTTCCCCAATGCATCTTTTTTTGGTGCAATTTTTCCCTTTGCCTCTAGTTTTTGTCAGAGCGTGTTGCTTTGTACTTTTCCATCCAGGTCTCCTGAGGGTAATATTTGTCTGTTGTGCAGATCAAACCTTTCCACCTCATTCCACTCTGCAGTGATAACGCAGTTTTCCTTGACTTGATAGTTATTTGGCACTTCTAAATGCTCTGCTTTCTCTCTTATGTTCCTGTTTTTGTATCAGAGTTGAATAGCTGTTGTAGAAAGAATTGCTTAGTGATAATACTATGAGTTTTAACTACCCAAAATAGATGGATTTTGTTGGTTTTTTTTTTTTTTTTTCAGAATAACAACCTATTAAAATATATGTCTGTGCATCAGTCATAGTGATGAACCTTGATGTCCCTGGAAAATAATATTGTTTAGATTGCTTATAGCTCTGCTACTCTGTAAAGTATGTGCATGTCCACGTCTTGCACTAAGAGCTACAAGAAAAGTGAAGTGTAGAGCCTTTTTGATCTGTAGAGATATTTTCTTTTGGCAGAAGTCTCTTCACTAGTCTTAAAGAATAAGAGAGTAGCTTAGACCTTGAAAAGCGTTGGTGTGTACATAGCTTTTCATCCTTGAAATAAATTAGAAAAATAAAATACTGCCAAAACCAGCCAGACTGAGTACTTTTGAGGCCTGGCTTACTGCAGCTGAACTTCAGTTGGTAGATTAATAACACTTACAGAAGATGACTGGATTATTAGAGCATTTTCCTGAAAGATATGCGTAATCACAATTTAGTGATACAAGACAAAGTCAGAACATGGAGTCTCTAAACCCCTGTGTTAGTTTCTGGGCTCTGTTTTTGTATTGTAGGTGTGTGTGATCATACAGAGTCATTACAACTTGAGTCTTCCAAGGCAAAGTGGAATGAAATGGTTTCCTAGATTGTTATTTAAGATGAATGACATGAGGAAAACGTCAATATTTCTGTGGTTGGGAATGAAAAGACACAGTTGGAAGATAAGTGTTCAGCTTATGCATCTCACCAGCTGTTTCTATGTTACTTTCTGAAAATTGCTGATCTGACATTTCTTATTGTTTATGAGGTTCACCATGTGTTGAAACTACTTAGATAGTGGGAAAAGCAAGTCTACTTTTCTGAACTTTGGCAAGCAAAACAGCAAAGCGTCTGTACCTACTTTGTAGATGTAAAGAAATTTGTAGAAACCTAGCATTTGGGAAAGCTTTATGTTTTATGTTATATGTACATTTTTAAAGTCTTTCATGAGATTCCTCGGGGGCCACAGCTATTGAGAGGTTCCTGTGTGAATGAAACACAAGCTATGTGAAGGGCTGAGAAAATAGCATAGATAGTTACTTTTTGGTTTGAGAATGGAGAGAACACTTCTATAATCAGAAGGATGAATTTCCAAATTTACTTCATTTGAGAACAGACCTTAATGGCAGGATGGAAAATGGATATTGATTACTTCAACACACTTCAAATGAGTGTAGTTTTACCAACTAGCTTGAGATTGCTTTTCCTCTTCCGAATCTTTTCTCATAACTTTAAGTATTGTCAAAATACTGCAAGTTACCCCGGTATTTCTGTAGTTGTCTACATGGCTGCATAACTCTACTAAATGTTCTTTCATGTTGTTCAGTACTGACCGAAGTAAACATAAGATGAGTCTGATTTTAAAATAACAAGATAATGCTGTGAGAGGTAGTGCTACTTGATCTGCTCCTATGGTGACGTCAGGTTACGTCCTTCCAGGATGATCTGACTTCCTGAAATAAAGATTGCCTAGTTTGTTTACATTAGTTGGTGGCATCTTGAGTCACTGCTGGAAAAATAATTCGTTGGTTTATGAATTTGAAAGCTAAGAAGTAAAATTTAGTAACACACTGGAGAAGATAGCGTTTCTTGAGTTTATTTTAATAGACAAAAAAAGTACAGACATATATGACTCAACTGTTGTTTGCCTTGCTTTGTGAGGATGAAGGTAGAAAAGTAACAGGTCTTTGAATGTTTGTTCTTCTGATTTTTGGAATGAATAAATTTCAAAGTGCTTGCTTTTGACTCTTACTTTGAATTTGAAGTCAGTAGTTGTTAAGCTGCTTTTATATTTTATCTTTAAAAACTGCAAACCAAGCCTAACCCAAACCTTAGGTTATGCCAGACTTTTGTTATGTTGTGGACCTTTGGAGTCCATATTTAATCTCCAGACACTATTTTAAAGTTTAGCTGTGGAAATCTTGCTCACATGAGTATTAGTAATGGAAGGTCATCTCTTCATTTCTTTGAACGTCATTTGTCCCAGAAGGTAGTATCTGTAATTTTCAACCACCTATTTTCTCCTGTAGTGGTCTGTGGTCGTCTAGGGTTCTTTTACATCTTGTGATGTAAAAGATGTGTGATGTGAGCCTTCAAATCTTTTGAGGATTACCCGTCTGGCAAAAAAGAGTGTTCTGGGTTAGGTGTGGCTCTTCCTTTCGCACTTGATGAGAAACCTGGTAAGGCACAGTCATGCTAATCTAGACTGTGATATATGCACTGTACTTGTTTTTTTTTTTTTTCAGTCAGTTTATTAGGAGGATTAACAATACCAGTCAGTCTTCAGTGCTTGTCATTGACGTGATAAAGTTCTCTATTCACACACTGTTCCCCTGGTACTGGCATCTCCTCAGCTTTTGTGCTTATGGTCCTTTTAGTTTTACCCTGAGTGGTTATCTCCCTCTTTTGAAAGTGGGATTAAGGAGTTATGTGTTTTTAGGAAGGAAACGTTGCACAAGTGTACAAATATTTTGGATGTTTGATCTTTAGAATGTTTTTTCTCCTTCCACTTCTTTGAAACTTTTCTGTTTCACACTCTTAAACTTCTTGGTATTGCTGCTTCTCTTTTTTTATGCCTTTAGCTTTTATATGTGTTGTACTGGTACCACTGGTCATCTGGATGTGTGTGTTCATGAGGTTGTCAGTTCCCGCATATATAATCAAAACAATTGTTTAAATTAGATAACTTTCACTCTAGGGAGAAGTTAATAAAATGATGAGGAAGAATGTTACAACTTTTTGATATAAATAATTAAAAGTGATAAAGTTTTAAACGGGCATGTTTACTACAGTGGTACAAGTAACCAGAACTGCTTTTGTAGAATTAATATATAGTTAGTTTTCACTGTTGTGTGAGTGGCAGGCTGTAAATATGCGTGGAAACTGGCTGTAATGGTTGCTAAATGTAATGGGTTTATGGAACCCAGTCCTACATGTTGCTCTTGCCTCAAGCAGGCTGAGGAAATAGATGAGATTTCACTGATTAAGGGTGGGGGAAAGCATTTAACTTTAAGGGTAGAACATTTGGCAGAAACTTTTCTCAGAGGATATGTCGTGCTGTTGCTGGGTGATGTTTTTTCTTCTGTCAGAAGTGTGATTGTTTGGTTACTCCTTACGTAATATTCAGACATGAATTGGAGTAAAGCCATTGCTTCCATACTTTCTTTTTTCTTGTTATACTGCATAAAACTGCATTTTAAACTTGTATCTGTTAAATAATGTTTTATATTTCCTTAAAATCTTATAGTTTTTTCCACTGTCTGTTTGGATAACGGAATCTATTTTTGTAAGGACACAATTACCTTGTTTGTATGCGCAAATGGAACAAAGTGCTCCCCATCCAATAAACAGGTTAAAAAGACAGTTTTAAGTGTGATTATTTCTTCTGGTTTCCAGATGGGGTAAATTTAGTGCTACTCAAGTTCTCTTCTAGGTGTGAAATTTTGTATCCAAACCTCTCTTAAACTTCTGCAGGCAGCCATAGTCGGCATTGCTTTTAATGATGACTTTTAATTTTCAGGATTTTTTTTTTTTTTTTTTACATGCTTCTTTTTGGTTCATTCTGTTCTGTGACAACTGCTATATTTGTTTATTCTAATAAATGGCAACCACTGTGTTTGCCAACTAGCTTTCATTTTCTGAAAACTAAGAACAGAAGTTCTTGCAAAGCTGTTGTGGTTCTTAATCCTGTGGTGACTTCCTTTACTATTAAATCTCACAAAAAGTTATGGGAGTAACTTAATTTAAAGTCATAGTCCTGAAAAAACCTGGTGAAATTTTTTTTTCTTTTTCATTTCTTTTTTTGTTATGGGAAGGGACAGCTGTAGCAGTTTCGCACACTGTATGTATTTATTTAGAAATCTAGCTGTGTGATTAGAAAATCTTATAGGAGACTGGTAAGTTTGGCCTTGCTTCTGCACTGAGTAGGACTTTTCTGAATCATAGGTCTTCCTCTTAAGTTACTGTCACGTGAGGGGTAAGAGCTTGATATTTGCCTGTCAAGAGTCCCTCCTGGGGATTTTCAATGAAAGCAGTTTTGCAAAGTCAAGGGCTAGAATATAGTTTATGAGCCACAACTTCATAAGGTTGGAAAATACATAATTTATGAAGGCAACAGATACAGATTTGAGATTCCTGTTGATAAATACACTTATTGCAATAGTGCTGATACATGATAAAAATGCCAGCATTACTTTTTCTTCACCACAGAATGAAAAGTGCAGTTCGTACTGAGAAGGTGTCCCTGTCTTGGTGGAGGAAGAGGAGTAGAGCATGTCAGCTGTCTCATCGGGGTCTTAGGTCTCTTTCTCCCTGCTGCATCTTTTTTTTCTCTTTGAGAAGAGTGGAGTGAAAACTCTCAAAAGGCTAAAAAGCTCTGTCTCACTCTCCCTGGGGACTTCTATACTGGACACTTCCCTCGCTGGGTTGATGTTTAACATGACTTGGGCAGAGAGTTAAGGAACATAGTCATGTACGTTTAGCATTTGCCTCTTTTAGCTCATTATCATAATTAAGGGTGTCAAAGGGATGCTAACTTTGATATTACTACTACAGTTAATTAGGCAAAGATCTCGCTCTGGTCACTGTGGCCTCGCTGAAACTGTCTGGAAGCTGGTTTTCATAGCCAAAACAGGGATTATGTTGCCTCTGAAAGGTTTCCTCTCTCAAGACTTTCTCCCACTGGCACTTAAAACCCTTTGTGATTCTCAAAGTACTGAAGAAGGGGAAGTAGTTTATTGGTGTTGGAAAAAGTTGAATTGATAAAGTTGATTCAATTGATAAAATTGAATTGATGGGGAGTGTAAGAAAGATGCTTCAGCCTCCCTTCAGTATCTTACTGAATGAGAAAGGGAAGACAGAAGGTCTTGCAGTCTCTTAATGAATGCTAGTAATATAAAAGGTAAAGATAGACTGGGGAATAATGGATGGAAGTATGAAGTATATATAAAAAAAATTGTACTATACTGGAATTCTTGAAGGGAATTGTTGCAGAAAGTCACATTAAAATGTCACCTCCCTTCTGGGTTTCCGCACTGTGTAGCGGACAAAGAACAGGTCACTCTGTTAAAATAATGTTATGCCCTTGTTTGACTGACTTCATTATATTGAAATTATTGTGCTTATTAAAAATGTGCTGGTAAACATAAATGTTAAGTAAAGCATTTAGAACTGAAGCAGCATACTCTGATTTTCTGAAGTGCTGTGGTGACACAACTTGAAAATATGAGAGAACATAAGCATTTTCCTTTGACTTTTGCTTTTCTTGAAAAATATCAGAAGGGATAATTTTGTTATTGTTTTGGGGATTTTTGTTGTTTGTTTCAGGGATTCTTTTTTGATGCAAAACTTTATAATTATTCTGTTTTACAGTACTGTTTCAAAGCATGGCATATTGAGTATTTTGGGGAAAAAAAAAGTTAGTTTCTATTATAAAAAAGGTATTCCATGAAATGACTTAGACATTGAAGTATACACTGGATAGAATTGTAAAATGAATGTATGTATTCCCCTGCCCCCTCCTCCCCATATAAAATGTATATGGAGTGTGTTTTGGAATTAATTCCATAATTTAGATTCTATTCCCCCTCTTTTTTTGCCAGTGATTGTGGCAGGTCTGCTGAGAAAATTGACCGATTTTAGATACTACAGGTATCCATACTCAGGAAAAGAAGTATGCTATTCATATTCTCCCTAACTAGTTGTGGGAGAGGAGGTGGGGCTGTTGCTAGGATTCTTTAGTGGATACGTTTGAGTTGCAGACCAACTGTCTAAAACAATGTGGCTGTTGGGTCTTCTGGGATGCCTCTGGTACTTCTATGTCAGGCTAGTGGGCCAGTTCAGAGACCTGAGGCAGACAGTGACTAATGGCTTCTTTGGGGAGAAGAGGCTATTCTCTCCCAGTTTCCTTAACTAGCTTGCTTTAGGCTCAGATGAACGCTGTAAGGGCAGCAAGGGCAAGTAGTAGGACTGTATAGGCCTTTGTAAAGTGTGGGCAGCAGGACTGCTTCCAGAGACAGCTATTGCCATCAGCATGAGCCTTTGCTGTATTGCTTTGGAATGCTGATCCTTTGCTGAAGCAATACCTAACATTAGGACCAGAATCTTCCCAAAAGTTTGTATATGCCTAACTAAAGAGTGAGATGAGCAAATATGGTAACTTCCCCTTCTCTGTTTTCAGTTAAGCTAATGTACTGTAGTTAGTAACTTTTTAATATCTTTTTCAGCTCATACAGCCTCTTTAATGTAGCCATTCAGCATCACTCTAGTAAGGAGCTCCACAGCTTAATTGCACTCTGTCTGAAGAACTACCTCCTCTAATTTATTTTGATTGTGCTTGCTGACCTTGTTTGGTGTTCCCTTGCTGTACTTGTAATTTCTTTACAACCTAAAGTGTCCTAGTTAGCTACATTGATCCTTATGTGAAATTTATTTCTCCATTTGCTGTTTCTTGCTTTCTTTCAAGGCTTTTTTAAGGCCTTCTGTATTCTCTTTTTGAGATAAGAATGTGTAGGTAGCAAACCAGCATGCAGTTTTATAGATCTGGGGATGTACTGTGGTTTTGAGAGTTAACTCCCTGCTTTGTTTTATCTTACTACTCTCATAATTTTCCTTATTGGTCATCATAATGAACGTTCAGGTGGTTTTTTGTTTTGTTTTTTTTCCTTGAAACGTCTACCATAACAGCACAATCTTGGGTGGTAGTTGTCAGTTTGGAGGCCATCATATTAGATGCTTGAATTGTTTTGTTTTTTTTCTCCCAAAGTATCCATGCGTACTTGTGTCTGCTGAATTTTGTTGCTCACTGTCATAAGTCCTTTGTACAGTTCTTTAGCTGTCCCCTCATGCTACCAAGAAAAAACCCAATGTCATCATTAAATATTGTCTCATATCTTGAAATCATTTATGAATGTATGCATACCATGCCTCTCAGGTCAAAGTGTTGTAAAACACCATGGTGGGAACTGAGATTTTATTTCTACCTTTGATCGTTTGGAGGCTAAAACCACTAAAGGACGTTTGTTCTCTCAGTCTACTTTGTTTCTCCTAAGGCTTTTGTGTTTTCCTATAGAAGGAACCTTGTTAAAAGTATTTCAGAGAGCTTGCAATAGATGTGTGCAGTACTATTTTATAAATGTTTGTTCTTCCTTGTAAGAGGAAGAGTAAAGTCTCTTCCATTTGACCTAGATGTTTGCTGCATTAAGCTAACAGATTTTCAAAGAGGAGTTATTAAAATAAATTTGGTGGTAATTCAAAATTACTCACAAAAATTTAAATCTGTCTCAACTCTTGTTGATGAAGAGAAGATACTGGTCCCATTATCAATTGCTGCTTTGCTTTGGAGTAGCTGTAACCAAACTGTCAGAAATGGGACACTGGCATGTTCATGTTGCAGAGCCTTAAAGTTAGGTACACAACTTAAGAGCTAAAAATGAAGGCCACTTAACCTGAACTATAAGCCTTTTATTTAGTTCATGGAGAATTACACAAGTGTAAGTGGAATTCACAGACTTTTAAGTAAAAAAGTAATCCTGAAGAGGCATACATCTGATTTTCGGTTTAGTGTGTATTTTGTTGGCCAGTCTGGCTCTTGAGATAAGTGGCCAGGTACACCTAAGATTGGTACTTCATACCTTACTTGAAGGCAGTTACTTATCTCTTCCATATGCTATGGAATGCTTTATCTCTCTCTTTCCAACAAGGCTACGTTTCCCCACCTGCTCCTCACTTTCTCAGAATGTAGGAGATCTTAGGTTTCCTCAGCTGGAGAACAGTGCCCTAGACCCTGAAGTGCAGCTAGTCTACTTTTTTGCTTATATTGAAGTGTGCTGTTAGATGAAAAAAAGGCAAAAGTGATCAAAGGGAGTTTGACCATGGTGCAATGAGATAAGCCACATCCCAGAGCTTGAAAGAAATGTGATTTTCAGTTTCTGTCTAGGGTACTGCATGAGTCACATGTTAGCTGTTGATTAAAGGAGGAGAGACAACCCAAAGCACTTGGCCTTCTGTTTGCTGTGGGACTACAACATAACAACTAGTCTGTCACAAAATTCATGGGTGCCTTTACAGACATCTGTTTTATTGCTGTGCTTCACGCTGAGCTCAGTGCTATGTGTTTTACACATAGTGTTCCAAATGCACTGTGCCTTTCAGAGGACTTCAGTATAGAGGTACCCATGTAGAAATATCAGATGGTGCTTGGTTATTGAGCATCCCAATATAGACAAAAGCAATGCCAGAAATCTGCTTTTATTAATAGAAACAAGAATGACTAGATTACCAGGCAAGTATTCTTCTCCATTTTCTCATTTAAAACACCTATTTATCACCTTTGTGTCCCTTATAAATAGTGATACAGTTCTGTAACTGTAGATCAGGGCACAACTACCTTTAGTTCCAACATCCTGATAAAAAAGGACAAATTTTCTTATTTGATAGGATAAGAAACGATGACTGGTATGTTTGTGCCTTTCTCTGCTGACATAAATGTTAGTAGAGTGAAGACTAGTGGTTCCCTTCTTCAAAAGTTTTAGAAGTGAATGGATGTTGTTATACATTCTCTAATTTGTGTCCTCTTGGAAAACTAAACTTAGGTTTATATGCAGACTGTAATATCTACTGTGATACTATGCAAGAAGAAAGCATTTCCTGCCTTACCCTCTGAAAAGTATAGTTGAATCACAGAATCTTAGGGATTGGATGGGACATCGAGAGATCTAGTCCAACCCCCTGCCAGAGCAGGCCACCCTAGACTAGGTCACACCAGAACTCGTCCAGGTGGGTTTGGAATGTCTCCAGAGAAGGAGACTCCACAACCTATCAGCACAGCCTGTTCCAGTGCTCAGTCACATTGACAGTGAAGAATTCTTCCTTGTGTTTCTTTGGAATGTCTTATGTTCCAGCATGTACCAATTGCCCCTTGTTCTGTCATTGGACATCACCAAGAAGAACCTGGCTCCATCCTCCTGACACCCGCCCTTTATTTGTAAATTAACGAGGTCACCCCTCAGTCTTCTCCAAGCTGAAGAGCCCCAGCTCCCTCAGCCTTTCATCATAAGGGAGATGCTCCACTGCCTTCATGATCTTGACGGCCCCGTGTTGAGCTCTCTCCAGCAGCTCCCTGTCCTTGAACTGAGGGGCCCAGAACTGGACACAGTATTCCAGATGCGGTCTCATGAAGGCAGAGTAGAGGGGGAGGAGAACATCTTTCGACCTACTCGCCACAGCCCAAGATGTCATTGGCCTTCTTGGCCATGAGGGCACATTGCTGGCTCATGCTCATCCTGCTCTCCACCATTACCCCCAGATCCCTTTCCCCTACACTACTCTCTAAGAGTTTACTCCCCAAACTGTACTGGTACATGAGGTTATTCTTTCCCAGATACAGGACTCTACACTTGCCCTTGCTGAATTTCATTAGATTTCTCCCTGCCCAACTCTCCAGCCTGTCAGGTTCATTATCTTTTATAATGTAGGTTTCTATATTTTTTATTTGTTTGACAACACAATTTCTGACTAAAGAGAATGTTTTCTCTTGTAATATATATTTCAATGTGTTTATCCTTAGGTTGTTGAAGACTATGCTGGAAGATGGCAGGTTCCTTTGCCTCAGCTTCAGGTGCTTCAAACGGCACTCTGTTGTTTCACATCTGCCTGTGTGTCATTCCCAGCTGAATGTGAGCACGTACAATATGTATTGAGTAGCCTTGCTTTGTAAGTACATCTCTTTATTATTACTGTTTATTTTACAGTATGGACTGCCCGTGTTACTTCTATAATAGAAAAAGGGTCTCAGACATCCCTAATAGCTTTTAAGAGTGGTTTTATCAGGTGATGTAGCTATGTGAAACTGAAACCAAGATTGGCTAACTGAGGATAAAAACCCTAGTCTTTTAATGCCTTTGTCAAATATTCTAGTCGAGTCTTAGTGTTACGTGATTAGGGGATTTCTGTCAAAAAGAATAAAGAAATGTGCAGTCTTCTTTTTGGAAGATCTTACTTTTAAGTATACAAACCTTTGATAGTACATAATTGAAAATAATTTACCTAGTGATGCAATAAACTAAGTATTTAAGATAAATTTCTCATAGTATTTAAAAACTAAGTAAATATTTTTTAATGGATTTATAGGTTTCAGTTTTCAAAGTGTTTATGGGAATGACTTGTATTGAAGTCATATTCAACTTCTAACCCAACATTCTGCAGTTCTATAAAACTTGCTGTAGTCTCTCTTGATCCACAGTTTTTCCACGTTAAGACGGTGTCAGTGTAATGATCAGTAGATCAGTAAGAGTTCCGTTTATTTCTTCTTCAAAAAATGTGCTTTTCAAAACATCAATGTTAAATTAGTTACGCTTAGCTGAGATGCAACATGCTTGATCTCCTAGCAGAGGAGAACAAAAACCTAAAAGCTAGCTTTATTGCAAGTTTGGTTTGAGTAAATTATATTTATTTGTCCAGCAGGTTAAACTACTTTGTTGTTGAGCAGTGCTTTCAAATGCAGCTTGGTATCTCAGTTCAGAATTCTGTGTCGAAACCTCTCACTTCCATCAGATCTAGTAATCAGAAGTTAATGTTCTCCTAGTTTTCCTCTCTTAGTTTACTTTGTTAGGATGACTGGGGCTATTGGTACTAATTACATAGGAGTCAAGGCTTTATTGTGTACACTTACAGAGTATATGCTTTAAGTGCTGGTGAAAGTTCACCAAAGAGATTTACTGTTTTGTGTGCATGCATGAAACTATTTGACATGGGACTATTTATGGAATCATAAGACCATGATTTTTAAACTGGAATGCTCAGGTATTGGAGAATGGCTAGCAGTTGCATCAAAACATGGTAACCTTTGTTTTTGTTTTTCATAAAGTTCAAACCACACTTTTATTATACTTGTAAATATCAAAACTCGTGGGGAAAAATGTTGAAAATTCAGGTATTTGTAATACATAGGGTGATCATCTTCTGATAATCTAGAAGTGAATTAGTTACTGAGTTCCTGTCATTTTGTCTATCTTGGATTTTGGAGCTGGATTTACTCACTGAGATTTTCTTCCGTTATGGAATACCAGCTTGTTTTTTCTTCTGACTCTACTTGACTGGCATAGTTTCGCCTGTGATATGATAAAGGGATCCTGGGGCTTAGTAATTCCAGTTACCTGGGAAACCTTGCTCAAATATTTTGGAAATTTATTGAATATTAAGTCTTAGTACTTGGAAAGCAAAAATCTGCCTGAGTAGTATCATACTTGAGTAAGATTTCCAATAATAAACTATTAACAGTAAGGACTACTGCATTTTGTATACTTACTAGACTTGTTATCAAGTATAAATGAAGCAGCATCTGTATTGCCATTAGTATCTGGGGGTTTTACTAATGGGGGCAGCATACTAGTGTTCCTAGGCATTCTTCTAATGCCAATAATATCAAAGTAGTGCTGTGATAAATCTAGAAGTACCGTTATTGCAAACAGGATAACATAAATGTGGGTATGACATGCCGCAGACTGGTTTAAGATAATGTGAACAAGCTGGAATTGACCATAGTAATTTTAACTGAATGAGGAAGTCTAAATATTTTGATAGCTTCCTTTATTAACCTGATTAGAGTGTGAAGCAGGTGCAATTGATCAGGAAGAAAACTAGTACGTACTTGCTCAATATTAATTTCCAGATTTTTTTTTTACCAACACCCTATTCTCTTTAAATCATTCAAAGCAAATGAAAACTGATGCATGCATCATTGCTCTAACTAGTTTGTCTTATTATTTAAGTTCCACATTGGCTACTTTCCAGATCATGACATGATTCATGTCTGACCTTTTCTGAGAGTCAAGTATGCTGCACAATTTTGTTTATTAACATGAAATGAGATAATGTTCTTTAGAACAATGTTGTTCTTTGGGAGCTGGTGTTTTTTTCTTTCCATATTTGAGTTGAGATTCAAGGACCTAATCTGCAGAATAATTTTGTTGTTGAATGTAATGAATGTGTATCTTAAATCTTCTAGGAATGTTTTTTGGCATAGCTTATCACTGGTTGGAAAAAAAATACTGCGGCATAATCTAAAGGAAACTTTTTTTTAATGCCTTTTGCATTATTCTGATACAGTTATGTGAATACTAAGATCCTGCACAGTGTTTCTGAAGAATTGTTTTAAGTCTGGTCTTTAACTTCTTTTTAATTAGCTTGATTAAAAAGGAAATACTTTGTAGGGATACTTTGGGTTTTTACTTCAAGCATATTAAAGTTTGACTTAAACTTTGAGGATAAGTGCAGTGAATGTAATTGTTCTGCAAAAGAGTTCCGTGTCCAGCTGTTCATGATAATCTGCCTTCTGCTTTGAGAGCTGTTGTAACAACAGACTAAATACCATCGTTGGGAAAGAAATTGCCATCAGCAAGATCTTGACTGGTAAAGACTTGTAAGAGTTGGGTTGTAAGAGTACTGGAACTTCTTTCAGGAGTCTTCTACCTTGTCCCTCTTTGCCTCCTTATTCTCCCTGTTCATTTGGAATAAGTGTCTAGAGTAATCTTAAAGAAAAAACTCTCTTCTGTTGCGAGACTAAGGCATTTGCTCTTCATTCCTGTTTCTGAAACACCCTAGATACACAGTTTTTCTTAGTACCATCTTCCTATCTGAGAGTTGCTTAATTGTTGCCTGCTGCTTATGACTTCGCAGTTGATGTTGGTGCAGTACTTGGTAGTTAACTTTTACAAATAGAAATTAAATTTTTCAGAATTGTAAAGCAGAGCAACAGCAGGTGCACTGGAGCTGTCTGCAGATCCATAAGATCCATCTACCTAGATTTTTTATTAAATTGACTGAGTTGCAAGTATTATCTGGAAATATGCTTCTGTAGGTGAAGACCTAAATTTATTAAGCTCTGTAAAGCTACTTTTTACCAACCTCTCTGATTCTGCTTTCAGGATTGTCTCAGTCACTGTATTGTAAATAAATAAAATGCTAGACAAATATTTTAAGGTGATTGGAAAACATGGATGCCACAGGTCAGTTTGAATCTAGGCTGCTGTTGAAAGGATCAGTCCTGCCTTCTCGCTTATCTGCCACCTCTTTTGAGGTAACACTTGTGAATTCATGTTGCTGCGCATAGACACGATTTGCTTAAAAACTTGGTGGTGGTAAAATTGAAGTTTTATGAATTTGTTTGAACGCCACACAGATGAATGTAGCTCAGTTTGTGTATTTGCACAAAACCTTTCCCTTTGGAAGTAATCTTCAAAGGCCTTTTTTTTTTTTTTTTTTTTAAGATATGAAATTAATAGCACCTTTAAACCTGCATCTTCATAAAGTGACTTGAGTGGGCATTATGGCAAAACAGACTGAAATGCTATAAAATTTGTTACTATGAAGTGCTTATTGTACTTGAAAATACTAATTGTTGGGGATCTACATTCACGTGAAATTACTGTTTCTTGAATGTAGCTCCTCAACTGTGCATACTATAGTCATTTTACAGTTGTTCTCCTTGCTCAAAATTACTGCTTACCTGAGAAATGCTTTGGCTTTTGAGGAATGTTCACTTTTTTAATGAAGAAGGAATAGCAGTATGGAGGACATAAAAGTTCTTGAGGGAGATGATCAGGCAAGTACCGTGAGTCTAAATGTCCTGAACTTATGAAAAAGGTGCGGCAGAAGGGATTTAAAGTTATGTTTATTACTGATTTGTTCTTGTTAGGTTGTCTATAGCTATATTGTACTTGTAACTTATTGCCTGATGGAAAGTGTTTGGGGGATATGTGTGTAGGTGTAAGTCTTAACGACCAAAATCCAGCACAAAATATCAGACCAACGTAACATTTTTGAAGTATGAGTTATGTTTGGAGAGTGTTGGCATTAGCCAAACTTTATAGAGCTGCTCTGGCATGGATGCAGGTGTAGAACTTACAAAAGGCCAAATTTTGTTTCCAATGCTTTTAAAACTTAATAGAGTGGCTTCATTTTTTTAATTAACTTTTTTTGTTTGGTTGACTTGTCACTGCTTCTGTTTTTTAGGAGTTTTTTTGAATTGCTGCTGTTCTTTGGAAAGGATGAATTCTATGAAGATCCTTTGAAAGATATTTTAGGTTCGATCCAGGTAGTGTTGCATACTTTGATATAAATCTTTAATATTTTTGTACATGTGAAAACAGTTTTTGTGAGTATATAACCTGGAGGAAACATGCCATTATAGTGAAAAAATGTAGCTGCTTTAATTACAAAGGAAGGGGGAGAAAAAGGGGGTTGTTAGAACCATTTACTCTTGGATTTATTATCAGTATTGGTCTTTGAATTTTACTTGGACTAAGTAAAATGTGTACTTCTCTGTGTATAATACGGATCTCTTTAAAGACATTTTGTGTTTCCCAGTAGAAGAGGGAAAGCTTTGTTGCTTAGTTGGAACTTAATGTCATCCAGCGTTGCATACCAGTTCATGACATGAAACCTCGTGTTTCCCTCTGCAGTTCTAAACAGTAATTTGAAATTGAAGATCTGTCTTGAACTGTTCAGGCCAGCACAAACTTGCATTGTTGAGAACTGTTGTACTCTTGGCTAGACTGGGATGAGATTTTTTTATGGCTATATAGAAATGCGAGAGATAAATTATTATAGATTTAAAAACTTACCCCTTTTTACCATTTAACTCTTTTTGACCTGAACTGATTTTGAGACTTGAGTTTACAACATGGGAACACAAGCATTTGGGCCATCATGAGAGGAAACTTTGTTGTAGGAAAAAATGAAAAACAATGTTATTTCTTCTGTTAATACTCATCACAAAAGAGCAGTTTGAAAAATAGCTGTCCCTTTGTTATTTTTGTATTGATACCTGTTTGTTAATGCATTTAGAAATCAATATGTCAGCAGTACTTAATTATCAAACCAGCAGTAATTACATGTTTGATTAGAATTGGTGGAAGAATGGGGTCAAGGAATAGCTTAGCAGCCTCAGGAATGGGTAGGGTCTCTTGCGTAAGAGTAATGGGACAGTAATGAACGGTACAACACTAAGTGCTTTTTTAAACTAGTATTTGAACAAAAAAGCATTTAAGAGGAAGTGTGATGTGTAACTCTTTCTTCTCTGTGCTTTTGTGTAACAGATGGGAATTGCTTTGACTTTTGAACAATGAATGTATTAAGATATATCTTTATGTCATTTTTTTAGATGGAGAAATTCTGAATCAGTTATATAATCAGACTGGTAGACCATTGTTTCGGTTACTTAAGTTTTTACATCAAATAGTATTAATCAGAATGTTCAAAAAATAGTTGAAACTAAAAGAATTTACAGGGAAAAAAGCATATGTAAAGAAGTTAATTGTGTGCACAGAAGCCATTCTTTACCTACATCTTATGTTTCAAAATTAGATACTTGTGATTAAAATTCTACTGTTGATTAAGATTAATTTTGACAAACAGCAAATAACAACAAAAGAGGGGAACTTGGCAAATGTGGAAAATTATGCATGACTAAAACATTTTGTATTATTTTAGGCAAGCATAATTATTATATAGGGATGTGGAAAAATATGATTTCTTAAGGACTGATGACTCACGTGGCTTAATTCAGTTTTTCCCTCCTAGAATTTAGATACGATCACTGGATGACAAATCCAGCATCAACATGTCTAAATCTGTGCAGACTAACATGGGATGAATATTTCTCCCACAGTTTATGCCAGTACTATTTGTAATTCAAGGAAAGGCATTTTTGCATTGTTACACAAATGAGAAGTTCTCACTGCGTGCCTGTAGAAGACGTGAGCATTCTGGAATACACGGTTCTGTATTACTGTTTTAGAGGATACAAATTCTTGCTTTAGGAATTTGTGTAGGCTTGGTCTAAACCTGGTCAATAAAGACTTTGTAGCCTGAATTGTCGACTCAGGAAGTATCTAAGCATGTGTAGGCTTTCTTGTTTCCTATATTTTGTGTGGCCTAACTTTATTTTTAGACAACATTTTTTTCTTCTCTCTAATTATTTTTCTTTTTACATGTAGGAATGTCAGAACCTTCTAAATAGATACAGAAATATTAACCTGGAATTAGTGACTCGGATCATCCGAGATGGTGGACCATGGGAGGATCCAGTATTACAAGCAATTCTAAAAGCAAAGCCTGTTTCACAGGAATTAGGTATTTCATTGATCATGTTCATTTTTTAGAATACTAAAAAATGTACTATATTCTGCTTTTTTATATATTAGGGTCAAGTGTTGCCAACTGGCATTGCACAAAGTTTAGGTATTTTTCTGTAGTAAAATGTATCAGTCCCTTTTTATTTGAAAGAAAACATAATCTCTTTGCTAGTAGTTTAAGTCTACTTTCACAGTGCACGAGTTGGATTGTTCAGGTACAAGAGGCTACTGAGCAGTTACTTTAAAATGAATTTACAAAATCTAGGTGTTCAACCCCTGAAAGAGCACAGAGAGTGACTTGACTTCAGTTAAGCTACTGAAGTAACATGACCAGGGAAAACTTGATGTGTATTTCTGTCTCATGGTATCCTGACTCGTTTATTTTTTCTTTTAAATTGTAAATACTTGTATTTTTTCTGGGTTGTGTTTAGAATGAGTCTTGTGACTACACCTGATAGACCTACTACAGCTGCTTTCTGTTAATGTAGATGTAGTTTCTAGAGTTGGGAATAGAAATATGTTTTAGGTTTTTTTGGTGGTTTTGGTGTTGCTGGGTTTTCTTTTGGGTGAGTTTGGTGTCTTGTTCAGGCTGCAAAGTAAACCAGCATTTTTAAAAGTGTGGAAACAAACATTAGTAGAATGTTAATGCAAGTTCATGAGGGAAAAATATCTCATCTATAGGAAAGTCCTTCTTAACAGCTATGAAATGTATTTGTTAGCAGTGTTCACAGAGGACTTCTTAAAAGTTGTTTCTGTTTTGATGGTGATTGAAAATACTAGTTCTTCTCTAGTTGGTAAGGTGTATTCCATGGTTCATACTGTGTTTATGGCAACGTATTCATTCTGTAGAGAGCGAAAGAGGACTATAAAGTCAGAACAGCTCAGAGAGCTCCTTCACCAAAGAAAGTATTCTGACAGCAAATTAATCTGATAAAATGAGTAATCTGTGTTGGTTTCTCTCTCTTGTGAAGCAAGCACTTGAGCAACATAGTTTAACCATAATTTTTATTAAGTATCTGAAAAAACTTCTAGACAAATACCTACAGAAACAAAATAAAAACAAGTATCCTTGTTTTGTTCTACATTGTATAATGAACTCCAGAAATTTTGGGGATTATGACCTGAAGTTAGGGCTCAATCCCCGTCTCTCCAGCGGAGTTGGTTTAGACCTTTGCCTTAATGACTCCCTCGATCATCATGAAGCTTCTATATGATGGATAACAATTTGAGGATTTTTGCACAGTTTTAGCATGGCAGAGTAAGAATGAAACTGGCTGTTGTTACTAGATGGTCGTTTTATTTCCTTTTGTTGCAGGCTGCATCTCCTTCACCTCTGCTGAGGTATTCTTCCTCCTTTTTATCTTCTGCTATCCCCGTACACTCCCTGACATCCCATCTGTTGTGTTAGACTTTTAATCTTAGCTATATTTTGGAAGCTTTTTGTTGTTTCGCTTCCTCTAAAATCTGATTCTTGTGAAGTCTTATACAAAACAAATATTCTGTGCTGCTTTATAGGCTAGCAGTATTTGGTGTATATTTTGAAACCTGGCCATACATGACTATTTAAAATAAGGAAAGATGTATATTATTGCTAAATATAGACCTACCATTACTTGAAAAAGTCAGTGTGATAAATATATATTGTGTGAACTATATAAATCCTGTCTTGGATGCATTAATTACACAAAGAAGCTTAGGACAAGGCAAACCTTACTGTGTCTGTCTTTACATGAATTGTAGTATATTTGAGATGTTGCAGTCTACTTTGAGATTGCTGGAAATGGGTTGAAACAAAGGAGCAATAAACTTCCAGTAGTGAGAATAAGACAGCCTATAAAGAGTATTGTAGACAGAGATACTCTTAGATATAAGCAGTAAATTAATTTCTAAGATGCTGGTTAGCATCTATCGCTCTAAAGCAAAGCATCACACATCCTGCTTGGACAAGAATAGATGTTGTTTTCCCAAAGCCATTTTTAATGTACCACAGTAGCTAAATGCTACTATAGTTAGCAGTTGTCCTTTGCTTCAGGAGTTGAAAGAGCTCTAAACGCTGCCTGTGGGAAAGAGGATGTTCTGCCACAGAGAGAGAGCACAGTCCTGCCAGTGGTGTAGGTGGACCTTGTGGTCTGTTTAAAATCAGTGTTGGGGGGTTTAGGAGAACCCTGTCCCTGGAAGCTTGTGCTGTTAGAAGTGGGATTCTCTGTTAGGAGGCGGAGGAGCATGCTGATCTAAGAGTTCCTTACACAGAAAGCAGGAATGGTATAACTGGTTTGAAAGAAAAGGATGTTACAAACAGTTGTTAGATATGCAGAATTTTCTTCACAGTACCACATAATGAAAGCTAAGTATTTCTGGCCTAAATTTTCAATGTGAATATTCAGTAATCTGTTGGGTGATGTTTGGACATGAAACTGGTTATTTGGCTTATTATTGTTAAGTGTGTTAATTCAGTAAAGGAGAGGCCTTGGCTACTTTAAGGATTGTTCTGTATAATTGCTTTTTCTAGCACTTAATGACCATTGTTAGATACCAGCTTTTCAGTCATCTTTTCTGAATTTGTACCCAGAAGTGTTAATGGGTAGTGGAAATGAGGTCTTCTCTTATGGTGGACCTTACAGTACATCTATTAACAAATCCCACCTGAAACCTTTTATCACCTTCAATAATATTCCTTAAATGTTCATTACTGTATAATACCGTTAACTTGTGTAAAAACAAAAATGCTAGAAAAATCTTGTTAATGAGCATAAGGAATGTCTTTCAGACCAGGTGTCTTTTTAAAAAGCAGTTTGAATGAAAGCTTTTTGTTCAAGTAATCTTTTAATTTTGGGAGGAAAAGGTTTCTCTTAGCTGTTCAGGTTGTGGTTTTTAGTAACCACTTCTGTTTTTTTAATCATTATAATGTCAAGTTGCTGGTAACTTTCTGAATGCAGCTTCCTTCTAAGGTATACACTTACCAAGCTCGGTTCTAGCCTCCGTTGACTTTGCATTGACAATATCTTTTCTTTTTTTTTTTTTTTTTTTTTTTTTTTTAAATATGAAACACTGTACAGTATTACAGAGTATGCACTAGAAATTGTGGCCATATTGTTAACACACTACTATCATCTCAGAATGTGCATTGCCTTGACAAGATGCAAACAACTCTTAAAATAAAAGCAGTACTGCGTTTTGTACTCTGGAGTGATATTTTCAACTTCTAAATCTGAGATATACTAGCATCTGTGTGATCTTCTGCGATAAAGATCTAAAGCATGTCTTCTATTTCATAATTTCCCATCACATAAAGATTAAATAGTTTGAGCATCTCAGCTGAAATAATTTAATTTTAATGTTAGCTTTAAGATAAGCTTTTTAGATCTGAAAAACAATTTCCGGAAATGAGGGCCTAGAATTTAGAATTATTTAGGGATTTAGAATTATGCCCAATAGCGCTTTTTTCCAGTTCTCCAATGTAAAGTCAAGGTGTTCAAAGTTACTTATTGCAACACCATGTGAATTGCAGTTAACCTTTTCACCATTCCGAGCTCTTCCATTTTAATGGGTAATGAGTATCCAGAGTTGTTTAAAATATTCATAATAATAGTATTGGAAATAGTTTTGAGCCTGTAGTCTGACAATCATCCAGATTCCAGGTCTGAGAAAGAGGGGAATTTTCTTTCTGAGAATGTTCATATCTGCTTCTATGTAGTGTATATTTTACTAATCCTTTGCAGCACCTTGTGTTGATCTGTTAGAAACAAAATACTGAATTAGATTACTGATGTTAGAAAAGTAACAATTTCTATTTCCAAGCAGAAGGACAGATTCTTGATGGTATATAATTTTATATATGAGAGCTTCTTTAGCAGAGCCTTTTTTTAATATTATTTGCTGACGTTGCACTATTAAAACAACATTACATTTAAATATATTTGTTGTTTGGACTTCATATTCTAATTACCTTTAAATCTTTCTTTTCTGTACAGTTAACAAATATTTAAGCTCTGAAAATCCACTGTTCTTTGAACTACGTGCCAGATACCTTATTGCCTGTGAACGCATCCCTGAGGCAATGGCTCTTATCAAATCTTGCATAAATCATCCAGATATCAGTAAAGATCTGTATTTCCATCAAGCTCTTTTCACCTGTCTTTATATGTCACCATTAGAAGATCAGCTATTCCAGGAGGTATTGTTTGTCAGTATACATTTTTTTAATACTTACTGTATACAAGTTGTCAAGAGAAGGATATGGAACTTTGTTCTTGTAGAACCAAATGTCATAAAATTAGGCAACTACAATGCTGTTGCTTTACTTAGTGCTGGCTTAAGCTTTGAAAAGTTAAGTGTTAAGCGCCTATAAATCTTGTTGACCTGAATGCAATTTTTTTGGTCAAACTTACTTGTACATATATTCCCTAACTATCTTGAGTCATTAATGTTTTGTAACTTCAACGAATTGACTATTTGACTATTGACTTGTTATTTTAACAAAAGCACTTGAACCTAATTGATGTCAGTCCAGTGTTTTGTACATTATACAGTTTTGTTAACCTTAAAGTTTTATTTACTGATGCCCCAGTATATAAAATGACACTCTAGCTGAATGTGGCCTTACTATTAATAGTGATAGTGCTTGTTAGATAGCAATGCTTTTTCTAACCTTGTTTTAAGAACAAGCTACTGTCATGCTTTTGTGTGTAGTCTTTTAATTTCTCAATTGTCTGACTGGTTGTCATTACTCGTAAGAAATATGAAAGAGCTCCAAACAGCTCCAAAATCTTGATTTACAGACCTACAACAAAAGCTGTTTCAAAGAATTCCTGTGTTAATAGAAATTCCTGAAGTTTTCAGTAGCTTCTTTAATATAGCAAAATCTGATGGGTTTTTATTTCATGTTAGCAAATTTATCTAAATTGATTTTATTTTAATTGTATAGCACTTGTTGAGAACTGATTGCAAGAGTGGAATTGAGATCATCTGCAACACTGAAAAAGAAGGGAAGACTACCTTAGCCTTACAGCTATGTGAATCGTTCCTTGTCCCACAGCTTCAAAATGGGGACATGTATTGTATATGGTAAATACTTTATTTCTGATGAAGCAGCTTAGCACATAATAAATGCTTATTACTAAAATGAAACTCATCTAACTCTGAGATGTAGCTCAAGTTTAAAATACCAGATAAAAACATTCTAATATGTTTTTTTAAACTTCTCTAGTACATCTGTTATGCCTGTTGCCTTACATACAATCATGTACAGTCGTAGCCTATATAGTACACAGTATTTATTTACTGTCTCAAAGTAACAGAAGGGTGACCTTTTACATACTTAAGGCTGTAAATACCTAGAAATATGACATTTATTACTTAGCAATATGTAGTCTGTAGACTCTCTGGCACTGCAGATATTTTGCTGTTTTGATAGTGGAATGACGTTGCTTATAATAACCAAACCATAATATTTCACCAATGTGTCTAAAAAGAGAACATATAGTTCTGGAAATGTGCTATGGATTGTGCAAATATTTGTTTCGTAAAGCCATAACAGAAATTATGGTCTGCTGGAAAATATTTAAGAATGTCTTTTTACACACTGAATTAGCTTAACAGTTAGATGGGTTAATGGCTGAGAAACATTTTCTGAAGTGTTGTCAAAACAAATTTCATCATTCTGAAGACTGAAAGATGGCTAAGATAGATAATCCGTCTGTTTAGCCTGTATAACTTCTGTACCTGAAGTAAAATCTGCGAATAACTTATGTAGTTGAAGCAAAAAGGCTTAGTCAGCAAGGATTTAATTTTTTTTTGTAATCAATAGAAATGAAATTAATCTGTGTGGGTATTTTTAATATGTTTTTAAAAATCTATATAGAATTTCCCTGTTCCCAGATTTCAGGGAAATAGAAAATAAAATGTCTCTTCTTTTTTTTCTTGAGGAAGTAATGAAGGTTAGACATGATAATGCCAAGTTTGTTAATAAAAATATTTCTTAACAATTAGATGATCAATTGATTGCATTGAATAAAAAAAACTCACAAACCAAAGCCATTTTGTGTTGTGACTGACATACATTTATAATACAAAGTGTTGTCAATACCTAATGTTTTTTTCATGCAATCTGTCCAGTCAAAGGTGGGCGTGACTGACCCTATAAGTTCCATCAAATATTTTCATAGTTTGTGTGGACCAGGAGACAAATTTTGGAATGGAATCGAACTTGCCCAACTGCTACACCTCCTGACTTCCCACTTATCAGGAAATTTGCCTACACATACTTGTTACATAGTTAGCTAGTGCTTTATATTTTGTCATTCAGTCTTTTGAAACATGGATTTTAAATACTGAAATGAAACCTACTTTTTATACCTTTTGCTGTAGTAATTGGTTAACATTATTCTTAGCCAATTGCTCATTGAGTTTGGCATCATCCTTTTTCAGAATCACTATTCAAAACAAGATTTTTGTCCTTAGGTTTTGGCAAAGTGGATGTCAAAAATGAAATTCAAGAAGAGACTAAAGCACTATTTGATATCCGTTTACCAAGAAAACCATTTTAACATCATAATATTTTAATCTTCTGTTCAGAATATAGAACTGGAGGACCTTTGAAAGAATTCAGACCGATTATATCTGTGCAGCCAGAATAACTGTTTTCTCCTTTACAGATGCTGAGCCTTAACATTTTATATAAGAGAAATCTGCATAATGCTTAATAGATAATGTGAACAGAACAAAGCTTGTGGAGCCATGACTGTACTGTAATTCAAATTTTTTAAGTAGTGGGGGCCAAGTTAAAATGACCCCCATCATATCTTTTTCCCTGGAGTATATTTTAACATCTTCAGCACGGCATAAATCATCTTGCCTTGTCTGAAATTGAGGGCCTGACAGATCTAGCAGGGATGTAGCAGCAAAGACTATTAGCAAATATAAGTTAGCAATTAGAAAGTTGTAAATAGCAGGTGTTTGCTGTCACTTAATGTGAAGCAGCTTACATGAAATCTTTATGGCAAAAGCATTAGCTCTCATATTGTCTCAGGAAAAGATGGACTTTACACAGCTCTCTCACTGTTTTCATTGACATTAAGAAAACTTCTAGGTTCAGATTATCTGAATTGTTTTGCTGAGTGAAAGCCCACTTACAGATAATTCACAAGCCAAGCTGTGCATAACCTTACTAGAAATATTTGTGTACAAAGTATTGGTAAGAGATCAGTCCATAATGGTGTGATTAATGACCTAGTATCAAAAATTATGTGTCTTCAGGAAGACAAAGTTTTGATGGAATGGATGCAGCAGAATGCTTGCCTGCTCTGCCAAGCAGTTTTTAAATGCTGGTTTGGCTGTTTTCAAGTGGTTGCTATGCAGTAAGTCAAGGAATTTTTCCCCCAATATTCAATCGGTCTTTAGGTAACTTTTGTTAATTGGAAAACAGTTTGGTAAAATGTGCTATCTGTAACCCAAGGAAAGACAGACTTTCTGCATATCAACATTAGCAAAGGTTTTTAGATTAGCTAAGGTAGGGTGGTCTTAGGTGTTTTCTTAATGTTGCTGATAGAAGCATTATGGTAGTTTTGATATTTTGTGAAGGTAAGAGGCTGGAATACCTGGATGCCTAAAAGAATAGGTACCAAGTTCTGTGATTTCACAGGAAGAAATTAAGTTACCCCAATACATGTCCATGATAGTTTAAACAGAGGCCATAGTGTGAACTAAGTTCCACTATCCCAGAAGTAAATATCATTAAGTCCTGTACTGCCATAGTAATTGAGCAAATAGAAAACTACTCCCACCTACAGTATCTCAAGTTTAAATCTGTGTTGTAATAAGTGACAGAAGTATCTGAAGTGCTGCTGATTTCAGCATTAAAGCTGGTATCCAAAACATTTAAGTGGTTGAAATAGAGTCCAGTCAGATCTTTAAAAATGTGTTAATCCTTAGTGATTATCAGAGTCAGAAATGCGCATGAGGAGAAGCCTTCATGTCTACATGAGGGAGTGAGACTAAAATACTGTTTCATGTCAGAGTCTAGTCTAATGATGGTTAAACTGATTTAACAGCTTGCTCTTCACCAGTGGAGCTGCTCCTTCTACTTTTAGTTTTCTCTGTTCCTTTTTCATCTCTTTCCTTTCAAGCTGTTACACTTTTCTGAACACGTGGCAAGCTACTTCAACCAACTTATTCTCAGAAGAATAATATGAGTTTTCTCAAAATTGTTGGGATTAGTATTGAAATGGCTTGCTCTGAAATGCTGTGAGACAAAGCAGAAAATAAGTTGAGGTTTTAGCTGCTGTAACATTTAACAGCAAAAATGTTCAGTTCCTTCTTTTGTGCTTCACTATTCCTTCTTTTGAGACTGTCACTGAGTTTTTATGAATGATTTGGTGAATTAAGACATTAGTTAGTTTCAAACTTACATGTGAAGTTTGCAAAGACTCTCAAGAATTTAGATTTCCAGCCTGGTAATGGCAGAGGTGAACAGCTTTTGCCTTCAGAAAACTTGTAAGATATTTGCTTTGGTTTTTTTGTGGTTTGGTTTTTTTTTTTTTGTTTTTTTTTTTTTTTTGTGGGTAGAGTTGCTTGTAGAACATCTTCACAATTTCCTCCATGTAACCTTCATCTTTCTTTCAAGTTAAGTTTTCCTAGGTTCTGAATGAGAGAAAGCAATCAAATTCTCTTGCCTGGCTCTTAAAATGTTCAACAGAATTGTAGAGAGAGCTGTGCTAAATTTCAAAGTGAAGTTGGTGTTCTGTCATAGACAGTTCTGTCACTTCCCTTCTTACAGGCACAAGCTTCCTGAGACAAAATCTCAAAAAGAGTTGTCTGCTTTCTATCTGGCATAGACCAGAGTGGAAGACTAGCCAAGTATTTTGTTAGTAATTGGGTTTGTATTTTCTGAGAGAGGAGGCTGAAGAAAGTGTCTTCCTTCAGAAAAATGAAAGTTGAATTGTCCCGTTTTCATTATAATGTAATGATAGTAATTCTGCCAGATCCAAACTATAGCTACTCCTATGTAAAATCGTTGTGCTGGTAAATTTTCTTATAACTAGAAGTTAAGTCCAGTTGCCTTTCTGAGTCTCTGAATTAAAGTGCATACAATTTACAGACTGAAAATTCCAATTTTACAGGCTAATCATGTTACCTGTGTAAGAACTCTGACACAGTGTCTAGCAATCTATTCTTACGTTTCCTTTTATGAGTCAGAAATGTTATTTCACTGAAGGTCATAGTCATGTATGAATAGCTGTAGATTCTGCTGCTTTCATGTAACTGTTACTGGGTAGAAGGACCAATGATGATGGCAGTAAAAAAACCCAAAATTTTGTTGTAATATGCAAACTAGAGAAGGTCAGTATTTCCTGTCAAGGACCCTATTAGAAACTAGCTTGGTACAATGCTCCTATTTTCCACATCCAAACACTTCTTTTCCCGAAGGACTCCTCATCCTCACATGGAAAGTAACTTAATCCTGACAGCACACAGGACTTGCTGTTCAGCTTGACACTTACTGCCTGTAATGTTAAGGAATAGATCACATAGCATCTGATTTTATTATGCAGTTCTCTGTTAAGCTGAATACATTAATATTTTGTTGAATTTCTATTTGGCTTAGTGATAAGAGGTACCCTGAATGCTTTTATCAAAGTAATTAAGTTGTAATTTGCATTGTGTACAGTTGTGATGTTAATTAGATTGTCATTGCACCCTCAAATGTTATTTTAGTTACAGAATATGCAAATATTTGTTCTTAATAATGTATCATGTTTAGTGATAGAGTTCTAAAAGTCAATTTAATAAAAATATTTTGTTCTGTACTTATAGGGACTTGATCTTCATTTGGAGTAAACTGCAGCTTAAATCTAACCCATCAAAACAAGTATTTGTCGACCAGTGCTACCAGCTTTTAAGAATTGCTACGAATGTCAGAGTAATTTTCCCTTTCATGAAAGTCATTAAGGATGAAGTAAGTTTTGTGTGTTTGTTTTACCCCTCCTCCCATTCTTTTTGTAACTAATTAAATGTTAATGTAATAATTTATTATTAAATACTAATTAATATTGTGTGATGGCAACTTTTTGTGCAATGTTGAGAGGAGACAGGGAAGGACACAGTATTAGCTCAAAAAATTTGTGAAGTTCTACAATGTGCCCTTGGTCTGTTGTGTTTTTTAGTTATTTATTTATTGGCTGAATTCTGATCTTTTCTTTCTGTGTGCATTAAGTTTGAGGAATGTCATCCGCTGTAAATAACTGACAACATTAAACCCATGCAGTAAATGTGAAAGGTGGTGGATTTTTTTCAGCATGGCTCTTTAAGGAAACAGGACTTGTGTAATGCCGTTGTATCTACCTTTCACCCTTGTTAAGTCCTGAATCCTTTCACCAGTTCTAATCAAATGGGAAGAAGTATTAAAAGAAAAGCTAGACTAAGATATAGAAGACATAGTTTTGTTTCAGAGAAGTGCACCGTGTTTCATACTTCAGATATTAGTCCTATACTGTCCTATATAAGCATCTGCACAAGATGTAATGTTTAATGTTTCGCCCACTGGAGTGTAAGTTTTTTTTCTAAGCAAATGTTGATTTTTACCATTAACCTAACTGAACAGAGCTCTTTCATATTCTGTACCATAGATGAATTACAAATTTTGTCACAAGTGCTGCCAGAGAGTTATAAATGCAATGATTTGTTGCTGTTCAAGATTTTAATCTCAGTATGTATTCTAAAATACTTGTGGTGACATCACACAGAATCACAGAATGGTGGGGGTTGGAAGGTACCTTTAGAGACCATTTAGTCCAGCCCCCTGCTAAAAATATGAGTAGCTTTTATTCATATTTACATGTTAACAATTGTATTTTTTAGTAACCCATTTTATCTGGGATATTCTATGTATCTCTGAACACATTTAAGTATAGCTGGATATTAATTATTTCTAAACTTTCTGAAAATCTTTTTACTTTAATCTGCCACCCGTTGAGCAGTGTGTTTCTAATGATCCCTCCAAATTACACGTTAAAGTATGGAATAGGAATTACTGCTCATTGGAAGGACAGCCTGTCAATTCTGAGAAGTCAAGCCTTTTAGAAGGCTTAACCATGGGCTGTTCTGGTTGCCCTGGTGGTCATTGCTCAAAATGGAGGGCAATATTTTATAGCTTGCATTTTTATGAAATACAAGTTAAATGAGGTAGAACAGGGAAAAAATATAGAGCAACTGTCCAATTATAGTGTGAAACAGCCCAGGTAATGAAAATGCAGACAGAAGATACTGCTAGATCAGATATGGTTTGCTACAGTTGTTTTATATCCCCAAATAATTGTCTTTAACTGTGGAACTGCATGTAGCAAAAGTATATGAAGCTTTGTTGACAGTAGCTATATAGCTTTCAGCACAACTCAGATGTTGTTTTTGAGCATTTTTGTATCTGTATTTTATGGTCTTGTTTGACTGTGATTCTCAAAGGTACATGCCTTTAGGTGAAGTTTACAATCAGGGTGCTTTCTGAACCCTCGTTTTGCAAGTAGTTGAGTATAGATACATGGGATGTTGCTGTTTGGACATTGATTATACTAGTTTGGAGTTTTTTTCTGTGGGTCTGACTTTTTTTTTCCACATTCAAGCTGTAGACTTCTGTAAGCCCATAAGGAAAATACCATTATACATACTCTGTAATTATGTATACTGTAATTTCCTTTCTGTAGGTTGGTGAAGATGGTCTTCAGATATGTGTTGAGATATGTGGATGTGCCCTACAATTAGACCTCCGTGAAGATCCCAGCATGAAAAGTCTTATTTATAAAGCAATTGCTCATTTTCTGCCAAACGACTTAGAAATCCTCAGAATTTGTGCTCTTTCAATCTTCTTTCTGGAGCGCACCTTGGAATCTTACTACACTGTTGAACATTTATATAAATGTGCAGATGAAGAATACAATGAGTGCACTAGTTCTGTTCAAAACCGTGTGCGTTTTGAATTGCTTCCAATATTGAAAAAAGGATTGTTTTTCGATCCTGAGTTCTGGAACTTCTTGATGATCAAGCAGAATTGTTTAGCATTATTGGGTGATAAAGCCTTTGTTGGCTTAAGTGAAAGTACACTGGAAAACTCTACAGCAAATACAGAGAAGCTAACGGAGTATAAGACTCAAAGTGAAGAACGTGTCTGTTTATCAGATGTAAGTAATGGGGAGCTTGACCCCGAGGACCTTCCTGAAGCCCAATCCAAAGGTAATGCCAAAAAGAACAATGAAGCTCTTGAGGCATCTAAAATGTTAGATCAAACTGTACCAAGGCACCGCTGTGTGATATGCAACAAGGAATTTCTTGGCGGTAACATTGTGAAACATGCACAAGCTCACCAAAAAAAGGGCAGTTTTTCCTGTGTACTTTGCACCAGAAAGTTCAGGCAAAAAGGACTTATGCTCAAGCACTTAAAAAATCATGTCAGGAAGATAGAAAGGCAACATCTTGCTGCAGTTCTCGAGGCTGGTCAGCAGACTCCTGCTCCTAATGAAATGCAATATTCTGATGTTCCTGTGTCCCTTGAAAATGGGAGTTCTGATAGTTCCAAAGATAATGAACCAGATACTGCTCCAAGTGCTGACCAAGTGGCCCAGGTGGAGGAGGAGAAAGCAGAAAAGATATTTGATGCAGTGGAAAACCATCTAAGTGACCAGGATGATGCTACTGAAAATAGTAGTGATAGCTGTTTTAATAATGTTCCTGATGCTTTAAGTACAGAAAGTTTGCCTGAAGATGATGAGAGCTCCAGTAAAGAGTCACCTGTTCTACACAAAGTGAATGGAGCTTTTTGCCCTCAAAAAGACATTGATGCTATAGACGAAGAAGGAAGTTTTAAGTGCCCTGCTAATGGTTGTGCTAGAGTGTTTAAAAAGATAAGATTTCTCAATAAACATGCAAGAAAAACTCATCCAACTGATCTGAAGGTGCAGCAGCACATAATGAAATGGAATAATGGAAAATGCCGGTTCTGCCAGAGAAAATTTGCTGATTCCCAGCATTTTATAGACCACCTGAAGAGACATGTGTATCCAAATGTTTACTTTTGTTTACACTTTAATTGTAATCAGAGATTTAAGCTATCAGCTGAGCTTGCAGAACATACAAAAAGTCATAGTGTTTTTAAAGCTCAATGCAACTTTGCAGAGTGCTGTGAGCTGTTTGAGGAGCTCCCTTTGCTGTATGAACATGAGGCTCAGCATTATTTAAATAAAACACCAGATTGTTCAGAAGATGCAAGCGAAAAAGATTCTTCAGATGATCCTTCAGAACTTTGTAGTAACCAAGATGATGATGAATCTATTAATGAAAAAGAAACCATAGATTTACCAATTCCAACTTGGAAGTCTAGGAAGGATTCTACAGAACCAAAGACATACATTCAAAGTGTTGAGAAGAAAGCAAATAATGTAATTCACAATGGAAATGAAAGTTCTTCTGAGGGTACTACAGTTTTGATAGACCAAAAGACACCTGTGTTACAGCAAAATTCTGAAAACTGTAATGTTGTTAGCGACCAACTAGTCAATGGGCACAGTGGCCTAGATCAGATATCATCAAAGTCATCAGAAACACATTTGAACAGAATAACAAATGAAACAAGGACAGAAAATGGGTCAGTGTTAACAGTTTTACAGAACTGTCACGATGCACCACAAAATAATCCTCCTGCCTTGCAATTATCTTCTAAACCAAATCAGACAACAGAGAATACTTCATATGGTGTCATCTTAACAAAACCGTATTTTAGACCATTGCCTCCGAGTTACCTTGATGAACGATACATTAGCATGCCAAAACGCAGAAAAATTTTGACTGATGAAGTAGATGCTCGTTCTGAACAAGATACATTTTGTAGCAAATCAACAGAACGATTTAGATGTGGCAACTGCTTGACCATCTACTGTAATTCAGAAGCACTCGAGGCTCACCTTGCACAAAAGAAGTGTCAGACGCTCTTTGGATTTGATTCAGATGATGAAAGTAAGTCTTTACTGTCCTTCTGGGGTGTTTTCTTGGGAGGTAAATACCAATGAGAAAGTGGTCTTCAAACAGGCAACATAATGGAGTAGATGAGACAGACATGATTTCTAAGCAATTGTTATATGCTAGAAATTGGACAATTAAGTCATAAGACTGCTTAATTGCAAATTCTGATTGGGCATGCTGTTTAAAAATAAGGCTGTGAGAATTGGTAGGCAGCTCTCATGGAAAAGACTTTTTTTAAAACAGAAGGAGGTAATTCAATCTGTCTTTCCTTGCATGTTTGAAATTAGACACGTTGAAAAATATAAGCAGTCCTTAGGTTTACATTGGTTAGTCTTCATTTCGATCCCATTTCGTTCTCTTTTACAGGTGCCTGATTCAATGTTGTGGGGAAAGCGTATCAAACGAGCAGTGGTGTAAGAAAACACTACGTGAAGAAGCATCAGTTCGTTCCCCAGTTGGCCTTAATCATAAAGCAGTCTCAAACTACTAAAGAGAAACATGACCTTGATAAAGACAAAGCACATTTTCTAGACAAAACAGAGGAATAATAGGAGCTCTGCAAGTCTTGAGTCCAGAAAGGTTGCTACAAAATCCCCAAAGTACCAGTTATCCGAAAAGCCACATTCATTCCAAATATGTGATTGAAACTTAGCGGCACAGTCTTTTTAGCATGAAGGTTTAAGGAAAACAAGGCATACAGTTGAGCAAGCAGAGAAAACAGAATTAATTGCCTTACAGAGATAAAATTTGAGCAGATTCTGAAAGCTGCTTTAGTTGGAAACTGTGTGGTTAAAGGATATCCATCCACACAGGTGGGAAGGGAACATTCAAGAAGGTGTTACATTATACTGAAACAGAGGAAATGTGCATTCTTTTTTTCCAAAGTTTAAGTATGTGATTCTGTTGTCCACTAAAAAGCATGGAGCTTATTTATTTAACTTGTACTCAGAACCGAAAAAAAAGAGGAACGTAGGAAGAAATTTAAGACATATGGAATGCTCAAACAGCCAAAAACTTAAGTACAGAGCACTGAAGGGAAAAGTGAGTTGATGTGACATTGTGAAAGTTGTGCACAGTGGAAATCAGTTGCATGCAAAAGAAGCTCTTTTCAAGGCTATGGTAAACCTGTATTTTAAAAGTGCTCTGTAAAACATCTATTGTAGGTGCAGGAAGACTAATATAAGCAGCACATGCACAGATCATGTGGCTATTCATGTAAGCAGCTTGAAACAAATGCACAATGTGAACAGGTTAAGCTTAACATTACAGGACAATTTTATGCAAATATAGAAGTCCTTCAGCTGTTCGTATGACTGAAAACTTGACATGTCTTCCTAGGTAAAAAAAACAGGCAGACAAAATATGTGTGCTGTTGCTTAATGACAGGTCACAACTCAGTACGTTACTGTCTAGATGAAGGGAGGAAATCAACTCCATCTGATGACAAATGACAAACTTATCTAGTAACATCTCTTGAAAAGATAAAGCCTTTCCCAGAAGTTAGTGAAGGAGTTAGACTAAAATGCTAAGCACTTTATGCAAAGTTGCTGTGTTCATAGAAACAATAGAAACTCAAAGATAGGAAATTTGAGTCATTCAGCTCCATTTGTGACATTGAAATACTGGACATTCAGAAACAAAAAAGATGCTGTTGTAGTTTTTGGTCTTCCTGCCCCAGACAGAGGTGTAGCAAACATGCACGATGTCTAATTACTGTGCTAATTTGTCTTCTAATTTATCTTATACTGTCTTGCCACCTAAAATTTGCTTAATTTGGGATCCTGTTCTATACGGATAGCTGAAAAATCTAATGTGATTGCAGGCACAGAAGGTATAGTGGTAAAAGTTGGTGTGTACAGATGAAGTCATCACAGAAATGTAGGACAGCAAAGACCAATTGTTTCTGCTTGGATAGTTTGCTTACTGAACAGTTCATCACAATGTGTGTATGGAATAAGATGATCAACTTGCTTAAATCCTAAAACTAATAAGTAAAAATAATCAAAAGATACATAAATGATCTGTTCACTGCAACAATGGCTCACACTTGAAAACTCAACGGTTTCATTGTACAATAGGCTGCTAAGTACATCTGGAACTTAATAGCTCAGTAATACTTCTGCTAGTAATCCTCTGTGAAGTCAAACAGATAGTTGTATTAATTCTGTTTCCTTTTTTTTTCCTTCTGGGAGGTAAAAGGAATGCAAAATCAAAAATAATACTCTCAAATTCTAGAAGGTTTTTACCTTAACTTTGAGTTGGAGAAACATAAAAGGTTATAAAATTATGATCACAGGTATGTGTGCATTACATTAATACCAATGACTGTCCTGCTTTCGGAGATTTGTATGATATTTGAGGCACCAAAGAATTTTTTTTCAGTTGCAAAAAGAAATTTATTCAAATGCATCATTCATAATATATATGTATATACACATACTATATACATATATTTACATATATATTACACTAAAAATTTTAAATAGAAAATTAATAGGGACCTTATCAGCCAAATGCACTTTCATAATTTTTGCTTTCAAGTTATCAACTAATTTTGAAGGACCCATTTGTCATCTTGAATATGCCCAAGATCCTCATTCTTTCCTTAACATTGTTAATCTAGTTAAATTTGCTTAAATATATTTTTTTGTGAAAATAAAGTTATTTTAAGGAATTACGGTTTTAAAAAACCTGAAAACTCTATCAATCGATAAGTAAAAAATGTTTGTGTAAAATCTTTGGTGCTTTTTTTGCCTTTTTTCTGGAGCTCCATGTATTTGAAGATGCTTTAAAAACATGATTGAGACTTGTATTTCTTTGGATGTGTAGATAAATGCATCTATGTACATGCATAAACTGTGACCATAATTTTTTGTACCTGCATTAAACTCATTTTTGTTCAAAGATGCTTTTCTTGGAAACCACCATGTGTTCAGTATATACACTTTATGCCACGTGTTCAGTATATACACTTTGGAGAACTGGAAAGTTGAATTCATCTGTAGGTGAACCTTAGCATCACCTAACACCTAGGAGAAATATGCTGAATTGACTTAAAATAGCAATTGGATGGTTAATGTTGTTGTTTTGAGTAATCATTTTGACTTCAAAAGACATTGTGTTTTCTTTAAAGCGTTGTCTGATACCTGTAGGTGTTCTCAGATTGTTGCAGTATTAAGCAGCTTTAATTAGGAGCAAAAAGAGGCGTGTAAGGTGTGGAGGATAATTCTACATGCTTTTTAAGGATTCATAAGCATGCTGAATATTACCCTATACTAAGCCAACAACTTACACAGCTGAAATCCAAATCTAGAATTCAAAGTTGGGATTTTGTTTTTTTTCCCAGGCACTAGGCATTGTATGATATAATTGGAAATACTTCATCAAGAAGTACAACTTTTGATTCAATAAGTACTTGAAGTACATGTGTAACGTAAGCATGCAAATATCTTAAAGCTGCCTGAAGTTATACATGAGCTTAGGAGCTTTGTTGGATCAAAGTTTGTGTGTTTCATTGCTGATAATTGTATTCTAATAACGTTCCTGCAGGTGGCTATAACTTGGATTTAGACTTTGTAAGCCTGTCTGCTCTAACTCGATCACAATTCACTGTAAAGGTAATGCAAGTTCTAATTTTCAAAGAGTTGCCGCTTGGGTAGGTGCCTTTCACAAAAAAAAAAAAAAAAAAAAAAAAAAGGAATACTGAAAGGTTGAAAGTGGTCGTATCTGTGGGGAAAGGTCACTGGTACTTTGGTTATTTAGCCATATTCATTGCAACTATATAAATTGTATAGTTTGGATAATTTATAACATTAAACTTTGTGATTTTAATATCATGTTGAAGGTTCAGCTGTACTCATTTCTTCTATTGTTTAACACCAGTGCTATGGACAAAAGACTTCAAAGGGGGTGGTAGTGTTACTATTTTCTTAATTTATTTGGTACTGTATAACACCTTTCTGATTAAATGCAGCGTATGCATTTTGGGACTCTTAATTTGTAAAAGCTGTTGCAGATTCAGCAAGAAAGGAGATTTGTGCTTCCTTGTTGAATGTTAAATTATTTTACTTTGCATTTTATATAAGAGTACAAATTAAAACTGAGCCATCAAACTGCAATAAATCAACAGTAGTGTTTCATTTTAAAAACTTTTTTGTACTGTACATAGATTTGTTCAATAAAACATTGTCTTTGTTGTTGATAGAAATTGATCTTGTCTTTTGGGTAATCACTGCAAATATTGCTGCAATGTCTATAGTTACCATGTTACATTTGGTACATGTTTGTTATACAGCACCTGTGTAAAGCTGCCAGGTTTTGATGTTTCAGGTATGTGAATATTTGGATTTGAACAGAGTAAATCTATCGAAGTCTATTCAAGAATACACAAGATTACCAAGAAAATGATAACAGGACTCCCGATTTTTTTTTTTTTTTTTTTTTTTTGTCTCTCCTCCCTTCTTTCTCCTTTCTGACTAATTAACTACATTGTCTGATAAATTTGAGACCTCTTAGGTAAATAAGCCTTCAAAAAGGCATAGTATTACTTACAGATTCTTTATGAGTAGATAACTGAAGAGAGAAGCATGTCTGTGTGTGAGGGAGAGGAATGGCGTTTTTTTCTGGTCATCAGTCTGAGAGGCATGAAGAACAAGTTTCCATCTGCATTTATTTGAGCCTTAGACACTAGGCAATCCACTCCTCATCTTTGACTGGCTCTAACCATCTTCAAAACACTGGCAACTTGAAGAACGTTTATTTAAATAGTCATATGCACTGTGAACCAGACCTTTTAATCAGAGCATGTAGTGCGTTATTGCAAGCAATTTACAAGCATCATATATTGTTCATACAATACACTTCCTCGTAAAAGGAAGCAGTTGGGACACAATGGGAAATGTGGACCCTCCCCAGGACCTGTGAAGATTCTGACCTGGTGAGAAAGGGCAAGTGTAGTGTTTTTTTAACATGCGTATGGAGAATGGCTTAAGGCTGGCACAGTGGAGCTAGGGCTGGGAGATAAAAAAAGCTTGCAAGGAGAATTTTTTTTAATGGCTTGTATGGTGTTTACTCTTGGGGGGAAATGGCTTCAAAATGTAGGGGAGGTCAATTACTCTGAAGCTGTTGTGTAGGACTTGAAAGCAAACTCCTGGCCACAAACTGGTCTGGATGCAGCAGTTTTGAGCCACCTCTGCTTCTAGTTGTGTGTCTTTATAGTAAAATTGTTCTTCGGTGGCTCTGCGTTACAAGTACCAAATTCCTGGCCTAAACCTCCTGGGAAGAGTGACTGGCACTAATACGTAGAGCGGAGCCTCAGCTGTTGCGCTTTATTAGCTTATGCTTGTTTCTGATAATGGTGCTAATAGAAGTAGTAACCTCTGGTGTGATACACTTGTTTCCCATTGTTTTCCATTGCTTTAAGTCCCCTTGGTTGAATGCTGTAGTCCAATGATAAAGACAGTGTCCTATTTGCTTTTTTTTCTTTTGCTTCAAAAAGTTCAGTACTGTCATCTGAAAATAGTGGATTATTTAGATTTATTATTCACAGTTCTGTAAATTTTTAATGCTCTGCTTGCAGATTTTTACTGTCTATTGCACGAATTTGAATGCCAGTTTTGTGTGTGTGTGTGTGTGTGTAACTTCAAACTTGCCCTTTTCTACTTTATGTAATTTTGACAAGGTCCTTGTCTAAGAAAGTTACCAAGATTGGGAATAAGGTTAAAGGTTCTCAGTGTTGCGTACCATGGCTTATGCATCTTGCAGGCAAAATATTTATCAAAATGGTAATGTATGCATAAGCCATTTGATAAATTTCTTGCAAAGTGTATTAATATGGTAAATCTAAACTCTTATGCTCTGGATGTTGTTTTAATTCCCATGGCATGCTAACATTTTAGGCAGAAGTAACAATTTCTCGGTGGAATGGCACTGTAAGTTGGCAGCCCAACATGGCCCACTTCACAGCAGGTGAGTGTGGCTGGTAAACAGGGCAGGAAAAGCTTAGAGTCTGATGTTAAACAGTTGGACTGTAATAACTAAATAGTGAGCTTTGAGCAGTAGAGGAGGCTGAGGGTGCCTGAATGAATGAAGAACAGTTAGCTAGATGGACCAAAGAGGGGAGCAGGGATGCTTGAAATAGTTTTAAGGCAAATGCCAAGTTTGAGGTTGTTTACTACACAGATATAATTAATAAGTACATGGATTTAGTATGCTGAAAGTTGAAAAGATCATACTAGAGAACTATTTTTTCTGATTTTCAGAATTATGTAGTAAAAAAACCCAACATTGGCAGTAGTAGCAATGATGGCAGGTAGGAAGGAGATCTAAAATACCAGTTTAAGGTTATGAAATGTAATTCAATGAGAGGTAGAGTTAAACTGAATATGCTTCATATGGTAACTAGCTGCTGTAGTCCATTTTTTCTTTAATATGTTCTTTCAGGCTGTGGATGTCATCTTTGTCAGCACACTCCATTATAAGCTAGCTTCTTGGAAAATTTAGTATGGGATGACAGTGGTGAAGTCAGTTATTACAGTGGCCGGTGTCATTTAAGTATGTATGTAAGTATCCTTAAGTTTATACGTAATTATAAACCAACCACTTCTACAGATAACATCAGAATTTATATCAGTGTGTTAGTAATTTCTCATTTACTTTCCTTAGCTTTAAAAAAAAGGTGTGTTGGGGGGGGGGGGGGGGAGAAAAAAAGCACCTGTAACTGGTGTTTCAGTTCCTGCCAATCCATATAGACCTAGATATATTTGTCCTGTCTTTTGGCTGTCAGAGCAGTGCCCATGTGACTTGAAGCAGTATCTAGCATTAAATCCAATACTCTCTGTCTCAGTGCCTGACTTCTGCACTGTGCTCCCAGAAATAGGGGGACAGTTGATGTTTAAATATAACTAAGAACTATTTCACTGTGAGGGTGGGGGAGCACTGGCACAGGCTGCCCAGGGAGGGTGTGGAGTCTCCTTCCTTAAAGGTCTTCCTGCCTTGACATATTCCTCTGTGATGTGATCTAGGTGGACCTGCTTCTGCAGAGAGGTTGGACCAGATGATCTCTAAAGGTCCCTTCCAACCCTACCATTCTATGATAATTTGTAATAAACAAAGTTCTGAACAGGGCTGGGGAACAGAAAGTATCACCTGTAGTGACTCCTTGAATTATAACAACAGTTCAGCATTACAAAGGTTCTAGCCACCTTTTATTTATATAGGCTAAACATCTTCCCCTTTCTTCCCTTCTAGCTTACATTGCTGGTCAGTGATCAAAGTCAACTGAAAGTTTGAATAAAAACAATGGGGAATTTTGAGTTATGGGAAAGACAAAAAAAAACCCTACTTTAGAGATCCTGTCCTTCCTCCAACTCCCAAAGGGAAAGCACTTACCTGCTAAAAGGGCTGGTCTTTGTTTAAAATAAGAAATGGTAAGAAATGGATGGAGAACACACAAGAGATACCTGTTCTGAATATTAAAGAATCTCTCCTGTCTCTGTGATGACAATGCATTGCTCTCAGGATGAAAGGAAATGTGACCATTCTAAGGCAACCTGCCCTTGCCTCTTCCCCCCTGCCCCCCACTGAAAACATATCAAAATAATCTAATTCTGAAAATGGCATATTGATTTTTATTTTTCCCTCTGAATTCTAGACTATTCAGTTAAACAGTAGTCACCTGAAGGCTGCAAACCTAAATAGGTTTATTGAAACATAAGCGACTTGAAAGGTCACTTATACATGTATAATTTTTCCAATCCACAGCTTGTGGGATTAATTCTAAGAAATTTAAAATTATAGCAGCAAAATTAACTTGGTGGCATGTGGGTAATCCCAATTTTTTATGAACCAATTTTGCTTTAATACAGATAGATATGCAGAATGCTGCACTGCATAGTTTCATGAAGAGTGTCTTGCAGAAATGTGTAACAGCTGTATGCCGAGGCCATGCATATTATACATGAGGCCGATCAGTATATACTGAGGCTGACAGTAGAGGCCGTTACACGTTGCTCTAACTGCACAAAGAATATTAAATGAAGGTGTATACATGAGGGGAAATGGGTACAGCAGACAGCATTATTGTGTTGAATCATTCCAGATGCTTCAGGACTGAATTGTTAATGTGAAAGTTCAACTTAAAATTCATGGGTAAAATTGTTTAATCTGTTTCTGGTTTATTTTTAATTCATTGCTGTATCTCAGGAGAGTAGGTATTACTCGAGCTGAATGTGCATTGTTTTTCCCTCTGACAAACATGGGAGATCAGCACGGACAGGTTTTATTAGATCTCAAAGAAGAAGCAATCATAAAAAACGTATGCATTGTAATAGGGGTAGGAATGTGCTTTCTGTTCATGTAGATGTTCTGTCATAGGTTTACAAGATCTTGAAGGCAGACATTTGCTACTACAGATCTGAACAGAGCCTGACATGAAGTGTTAAGTTTGAGCAAAAGCATCACCAATAATTTTAACTTCTGTCTTCAAGTGACAGTCTGTGTGTCCTTAAGGGAATCTAGGCCAAACTGTTTTTGAAGCTACAGGCAGCTTTAACACCAAAAGTAGCTTCCTTGTGCTACCCATATTAAAGCATGGGTTTGACAGTGACTGCTTTTCAGACTCAGTGAGGTCAAACACATGTTCCAACCTGCATTTTTATCAGCACCAGCCCTCACGTAGCTTATGGTCCTTAACTTAAGCATCTTCTATTTTTTTCTTTTGCTTTTTTTGTTCACTTTTCCTCCTTTTTCTTTTCTGTCCCTGATCATTAAGTGACTGTCACTGATAGATACTGCCCAGCGGAGGAGCAGCACAAGGTTCAAGGTTTGCATGTAGCAGATGTTACCACAGCTTAACGCCTAGCAGTTGACTACCCGAGGCTGCTTCCACCAAGGGCCTGTCTTGAGGATCCCGGTAACTGCAGTGCTCAGCTGGATCCTGCCTGGAGCCTTGTTTGTCTGAGGCCTCTGTCAAGACGGGATGTGTGGACTCTGCCTCAGCGCTGGAAAACTGCCGTTGATGTTTCGTGCGAGAGCTTCACTTTCTGTTCTCCTTGGCGTCCTCTGCTGGGCTTCCAGGAGCAGAGGAGGGGAAGTGCCTGGGAGCCAGAGCCCGAGGGCAGAGGGGGTCGAAGCCTCCCTCCAGACACTACCCTCCCGCCTTAAGGGAGAGGAGGAGTGAAAGTAGCGTGGCAGCTCATTTTGGAAGAGAAAGGTGATGTTTAATTATAAACTCTTCGTCTATATAATGTAGAGAGTGAAGTTTACTTTTTCGTGTCTTTCCTTCCCCATCCGGCCTGGCGGGGAGGGTGGGGGGCTCCTCCCTTGCCTTGCTTCTGCAGGCCGAGCTGCGGGCGCGCACCCCGCCGGCGGTGCGTCTCGCTCCCGCAGGAGGCCGTGGGCCCAGCCGCGCCGCTGCTGCTGCCGGCGGCATCCGCTCCGGGGCGGAACCTCGCTGCCAGCCGCTCTTTCCACCCGCCGGCAGCGTGCGTGCGCTGCGCCGGGGGCTGCCGAGGGCGCCGTACAGGAAGCTGCCGTTGCCAGGGCTGCGGGTGGAGAAGCGGCGGCACCTCCGCTTCCGCCGGGCCAAGTCCTGCGATGGCGTCGGCGGGGTTGAGCGCGCGGGAACAAGCCGCGTGCCGTGAGCTCCTTGAGCTTCTAGAGACCCGGGAGCTGATGGCGCTGACGGATACCGTCACTAACCGTCTGGTGCACCCGGAGAGCCGCCAAGGTGCGCGCAGCACGAACGCCGACTCGGGCGGCGGCCTTTCGCGGCCCGGCCGCCGCTGGGCCCCGGCGCGAGAACGCAGAAACCCGCCCCCCTGGCTTCCGCTGCCGCTTGGTGCCTGGCGCTTCGCTGGGAGCAGCCTGAGGCAGCCGGGGGAAAAGGGGAAGCGGTGGCGGGGGCCGCGGGTGCGTCGCTGCTCCCCCGCCGCCGGCCCGCGCCGCCTGCCCGCGGCGCGCTGAAGCGGAGGCGAGCGAGGCCGCCGTGCCGGGGCTGCCCGGGGGTCTCCAGGTACTCTGGAGAGCTGCAGTGCCTTGCCCCGCTGTGGGGATGGGGCGAAGCGTGTGGTTTCGTTTTGTTCGGCCCAAGCTGCTGGGAGCTCTTCCTGCCGATGGACTTGCGTACACCCGGGCGGCACCGGGATTCGGCTGCTGGGAGTTTGGGGTTTGTTTTAGCCGAGGAACCTGGGCCTTCTAGAGGATCTTAGCAGTTTTTCTGATCTCAAGCTCTTCTTTTTCTCTCTCAGACCACACCACGTACCCCTCCACCCCGGGTTTGACAAACGCATTTCTTTAAATGTTCTTACACCTATAGTTTTTTCTTCTTGCCTTTTAGTCTGTCTTTTGCAGTGGTTGGTTGGTAAATTAAAATGTAGCGGGTTTGTTGGTTGGGGGGGGTTGTTTGGTTTGGGTTTGGTTTGTTTGATTTGTTGGGTTTTTGTGTTTTTTTTTTTACTTCAGCTATTAATTTCTTATTATTTGAACTTTAAAGTTTTTATAGGTAACATATACCTAGCCTGAGTTCAGATGAGAACTGACTACCACGGATGCTTTAAAAGTAAATTTTAGTTTGTGGTGTTTTCTAATTTCACCACAGAGCCTTGTGGCTGGGTCTTTTTTGAAAGAAGGTGCTATATGGTGACATGAAGCAGGAAGCCCTAAAGGATTTCATATTAAATGACCTTATTTTGAAGCTAAGGCTAGCTGCACTTCTGGAAGTGTAATCTATTGTACTGTTTGAAGTTTCTCGACAGCTTGAAAATATTTGAATATTAGTAATTTCATGTGGAAGAAAAAGTTGCATCTTTCTCATAAAGTTCAAATAATAGTTAAGTTCCAAGCAGACATTGATAGTGGAAGTAGAAATTCTAGGGTAGCAAAGTCTTCAGTGAAAAGAGCACTGTTCTTTAAACATGTTCCCAGTTTGTGGGTGTTTTCTATGTCTAATCTGATAAGGTCAGATTGCAGCGTGCAAACAAACTTTTAAGTCTTTGTATCTCATTTAGGCTTGTCTTCTACTGTATTTGGAGGTGCTAGTCAGGAGTTTAAGAAATGGCATAGGTTTGGGTTTTAATCATGAGAAAAGCAACTGCTAACTTACATTTCTTTACTTGCAGAAGCCATTCATGCCATTTTGGTTTACAGCCAAAATGTGGAAGAACTTTTGAGACGCAGAAAAGTCTACCGAGAAATAATTTTTAGGTATTTGGCAGCACAAGGAATTTCAGTGCCTCCTTCCTCTGAGAAACATCTACTCATTGATCGTGTAAAGCAGTATTGGAGTGGGCAGTTCACACCAGGTGTATTGGACTCAGGGGAGAGAAAACCACATGCAGAGGTGAGTGCTGCTTTCTGAAAGACCTGAGGATGTTTAGCATTACTTTTGCAGGATAACCAGTGTAAATGTTCTGATGTACATCCAAAATGTGGTTCTTTACCTGTGTTTGGGAAGATACTGAATCTCCTTAACTCTTGGTTTGTTTGGTTTTGGTTGGGTTTTCATTGTAATTACATCATTTAAAGGTATCTGTGCCAACATGTCACTTGCAGAGCAGTCTTCTCTTCTGTTTTGCCATGTATAGTAGTTCATTTGAACACTAATGTGTGGGGTCTTCTTTGTGCTTTTAATTTTTAAGTTGTACTGTAAGCTAAAATAGAAGGTATTCAAATAATTGTGTGGATTCCAGTACAACTGAAAACTTACTGGTACAGAAACCCTGCATATAGCCCCTTGTAATTTTTTAAGTGGTGAATCTTCTTAAACTTTTGGTATAGATCTGGGATTTCTCTTGCATTTGGAGTGCGGAATGGGTTTTAGCAAATTGTTTTGTCGTTGAAATGTAAAGTTTGTAGCAGTGCCAAGTCTGTGTAATTTTTTTTCTCCTCGACATTCGTAATGTTTGATACAGCATAACTGAATTTATTTTGGCAATTATGAGTTATTTTAAACCTAAAAATTTCAACATTTATCAAATCCTCTTGGTAGAATAAGCATTCAGTGATTTATTTGTCTTGTATCTTTACCATGTAGTTCTAAATAGCCACCTTGCTCTTCGAAGTCGTGAACTTTAGAGACCTAATGGGCAACAGCCCCACCAGCTGGACTGTTAGAGTTTTGTAGCTGTTGGTAGCCTACTGCATTGAGCTTTCTCTGAAGATGAGAACTGTGATTTAGCCGAGAATTGTTTTCAAAACAAATTTTTTGGTGTGCATTCTTCAGCGGTAAAAAAAGAATGCTTCCCAAGTTATTACTGCATAGTGAAGTTTTAGAATTGAAAGTAAGTCAATAAAATTCTCCTGTGTACTTAAAACATATTAATAAAGAATGAGAAATTCAACCAGGTTATTTATTGCACACATCTTTCTTTGCCTTTGTTTTCTTTAATTCTTGTGGCCCTCACCATTTTGAAGAAGGGAGTAACATGCACAGGCCTTAGCAGAATTAGAAATGAATTATAGTTTATAGTGAAACAAATACAGCAAACTCTTCATACTTACTTAAAACGTACTTGATTTAATACTTAACAGACTTTCATGTTAACAAACTTGGCCTCTGATTTACTTCTAAAGGTCTTGCAAATACCAAGAAGCCCAACAAAGTAACTGTACATTTAGTTCTTGTTCAAAAAATGAATTGCCTTACAGCTGGGGATTGTATATCTTTACATTGGAGAGTATGAATGATTTTTCTTAAGTAAAGAAATCATAGCTGTTGTTAGAAAAGACAGAGCTTAAACAAACTACTTATGTACAAATCAGACGGGCTCACGGGATGATTATTTGAGTATCCGACTGCTTCCTTTTACAGCGATGCTTCAATTAGAAACAATTATCCTCTAAACTGAATGTGGGTTTAAAATGACAATCTGTCCTAAATACGTAATTGCCAAGCAACTTCTTTCCTAAATGTTTGTACTTATAATGTGCTCGTTCTACACATAGTTGTAGATGTACCAAGAATTCAACTGCAAGGAATAGATTTTTTTTCTTAGCTTGACCCATAATGGTGTCTAAAATATCTTACTGCTTACTTTGTTGCACTACGTTTAGTGATACAACACTTGGAGTAGTTTGTCACCCTTCTCTGATATGGTTTTAATAACATGACCATTGGTTCCTCACTGATACTCGCTTTTGCTACTTAACTGTGAATTTGGCTTTGAAACTATATATCCAACACTCTGTTGTCAGTCCCAGCAACCCAGCATTAAACTTAAATATTATTTTGAAGTATTTTTTAATCTCCTACATCTTACATGCATTTTAGGAGTGTGCATGTATGTGCCATTTTCTGTAAAACAAGGAAACAAAGCACACCAGTGGCTTGTCCATAACCTGTGGGGTTCTAGTGAAAGATGGATTTTGAGTGGTTTCATACTTTCTTTCACTGCTACATTTTTCTCTTAAGACTTATAGACAGGACAAGAGTCTTTCATTGAGCCTTTTCAAATTATTCTTTGAAGATTTTGCTGTCTGCTAGCAATGTTTACTTTGTCTCACTACTGAAAGACACTTTCTCAGCAAACTCAGTGTTGAACAAAGGATTTTATGACAGTCTGAAGGAAGGATTTTATGACAGGCTGAATGCGGTTGCCTTTGTTCCCAGAGTAAGTCTCTGCTGCTACGTGAAAATCCCTGCAGCCTTCCTATCCCAAGGCCATATTGTCTCAGCCTGGTTTAAGGGATCAGTTGTATAATGATAAAAGTAACTGAGATTCCTTAACACTTTTGTTTATTTTGGAGCCACAAAGATACTGTAAGTTATGGTTTTCTTTGATTTGGGCTCTTTTCCTATTAGAGATAATGGTGAAGACTAGTAACATCGCTCATGAAAGTGACTGAGCAAATTCTGGGTGATTTTTAGCAGTCTTACTGCCAAACGGGGCTAAATTCAGGCTGTGATCTAGTGTAGAAAAAGTTCTGGAACACATTCATTCTTTGAGTTTCAGTTCTTCCTGCGTTAGCTATGCATTTTGTTAGCTGGTTCCACTGACCTAGGTAAAATACCTCTATGAATCGGAAGTATTCTGTTAGCTTCAGGTATAAGGTTTTATATATTCAAAAGGAGACTTCCTAATGGTGAGTGCTATTTGTTCTTATCAGATATATGAACATTCAGAAACCAGCACAATTCACCAACTTAAAAGGTACCAAAAAGAAGAAACCGAAGGCAATGTGAAATAGGAAAACGTGTCCAAATAAATGCTTATGTATAAGCACTTCAGCTTTTAAGGCTGTGTCTGTATCCTTGTTTTTCTGTAACCTTCTTTTGGAAATGTAAAGGCTGGTGAAAAGTTACAAACCCAGACAGATTTTACTCAGCAGAGATTTTGTCACGCTAAGGCGTGAGAATCCCAGTCTCATGGCAGTTGTTCAAAAATCTTTCCCCTGCTCAGTAGAACGAGGATTTTCCTTTCTAAATTGTAGACCAGGACAAAATTGAATGACTATTGTAACTGTAGTTCAAAGAACCCCACCCATACTCTGTAGACAAGATAATCATGATTGTAAAAATAAATGAGGTTTTACTTTGTGTTTTTTTTTAATTCAGGCATTCTGTGTCAGAACACTTGAGAGAGACCTAGAATGTTTAAAATAAATACTTACATGATTTTATATCGTTCTAAGTGGTTATCTTGTATGTAAAGTCTAAATAATTCTAAGAACAAAAATGTGCTTGATTGCAGAGTCATGGAGAGACACAAAAGTCTGCACAAGAAGACCTTCATGACCTAGGAGAAGAATTCTGTCAATGGTTCTTTGAACTCCTGAATTCTCAACATCCCTTAGGAGTAAAATCTGAAGAAGGATGGGGACCGCAGCATTTTTGGGAGAATGCCAAAATGAAGTTGTGTTACAACACATTAGAAAAAAGCATGGAAGAATATGCTGGTGCAGAAATGGTGAGCCTTCGACTGCTCTCATTAGTTAAAGAAGAATACCTTCAGTTCAATCCTAATTTGCACGCTAATGGACTGAAATGTGCCATGTCTCCACATGGGTTGGTACTGGTAGCAGTGGCTGGCACAGTACTTAGAGACAACGTTTGTTTGGGCATCTTTGAACTAATTTTTGGTCTCATTAGCTGTCCTATTAGGAAGAATACCTGGAAAATAAAAGTTGTGAATCTTCAAGTAGTTGGTCAGAATGCACTGGAGCCTGGGATGCAAATTGAAAAACCCTCCATAAAATATGGTTCAAAGCAACTGCAAGAGTTTTACGATGGGAAAGAACTGGCTGTTTCAAGCTCAGAAGTTCTCAGCAATTTTTTCGTGGCTGAGTGAGGGGGGAACATACAGCACTTGTAATGCCTAGCTGAATACTGAAATGGTTGCAGCCATGTGATGGTGTCTCATTTTGGGGACGTATTTGCTGGATGACAAACAGAGATACAGAGTCTAAAGTATTAATACAGGTGATGCTTTTGGGAAGCTTAACAAGAGCTAAGAAATATTTCAAAGTATTACTTTAGAATTTGTACCGTAGTTAGGAATTGACTTAGTTTGCTTACTGGTTGCAAAACATGGTTACATTTAAATATAGGTTGGCAGCGGTATGTGATTAACTAGATGACTTGTGGTTCACAGACTGCGCACTGCTTCTCTTCGGGTCACCAGAGCTGTAACAGGAAGTCACTGCATCTAGGTTATTGAAATTGGGATTGCCAAGTGTCTAAATGGACATCTGAGTCATAAGAAAACTGTCTGCCACTTTAGGAGTTTTTGTAGAGAACAGACAAAATAACATGAATAGAGAATACTGCCATTTGTGTTCTAAAGGCAGTTCTGTCACTGAAAAATAGAGGCAGTTTAATGGGGCAGTGCAGGGAATTAATAGCTTCCTTTCCGTTTACATTATTACCATTACTTGGTAACGAATACAAACTCTGTTTTTCCATCTATGTCTTCAAGCAGACAGTTTTGAGATGGTTGTAGCACTGAGGGTCTTGGATCAAATAGTTGATTTAATGACTTAATAGCAGCACTGTACGAACCAAATGTTTTGATAAATATTTTGTATATACTCAACAGACTTTTTAATATAATAGTTGTAAATTTTTGTATGTTTTCTCAAAATAAGAATTTTATTTACTCTGAGCTGCTTTATTACATTGACAAGAAGTTGATTTGGTAACACTAGGTGTTACAACAGGTGATATTAAATAATCCAATTGCTACTTAATAACTGAAATTATTACCATTGTAGAACAAGTTTTGAAAACTGAAACATTTCCTGTAACTTGAGAACAATTCTTTTGGATTTGATATGTTTGTAAAAGATGAAAAGTGGTAAAATTATGGGTTGGTGAGAGGAAACAAGAAGATGTAAGTATGCACAGAACAGTCTGAATCTTTAGCTCTCTTAAAAATTTCTGAAATATTTTCTTTTCATAGCAAACATTCAAGTTCTGTGTTGGAATGTTCTTTCCTAATAAACACGAGTTGTGTCTTCTTCAGCTACTGATGTATAACAAATAAAAACCAACACAAATTTAAAACTTGGAAGAAGTATTTTCCTCGTGTTGAGAGATCCATTCTTCTTCAGGTGATGACAAAAGCCTGTCTAAAGGTTTAAGTGGAAATCTTTTAATCATTCATCATGATGGTTTGTAATTTAACTAAAAATGTTATTGTTTGCAGAACTGTGCTTTGTCTGCATAGCTATTACATTAATCAGTATGTTAAACAGGAACATGACCAAGGGGTGTAGTTTCCATGCTGCTTTAAGCTGATGTAGTGCAGACGGCCCCTCTCTTCTGCTCAGGTGTGTGTCCTTGCTTCCTTCTGGGACTGGCACTGATGCTTGTGATCACTTCAACAGGAGGGAGCAGGGACTGAGCCCAGTGAAAACTATCTCATTGTCAGAAGCCTTTCAGGCTGTCAGCTCTGTAAGAAGGCTGACCATGCAAGTGTCAGCTTGAGGAACAGAAAGAAGAAATGGCTTTTGTTGTCCTGTGGGATTAAGCAAAGGATCAAATAACAATCTGTGTTAATTCTTATATTCCAAATGTTTATGCATGATAACTTTGAAATACTGAATATGAGGAGTGTTGTGTCAATTCAGCTTTTGACTAGGGTTGGTACCTTATGAATTTGTCCTTACTCCTTCACTTCTCCTACATGAAGTACACAAGAAAGACTTAAATTGTCACAGCCTTGTAGCCTATGTGTAAATCCCTATTCTGTTGCAGAGAGGAGTAGGTGCTGTATGATTTACTGATGACCTAGTGGTGCGGTTGCTGCTTTTGCATTGTTTGTTATGAACCTGCATACATTAGTCTGTGCTCATTAGCTGCTGAATTACTGATTTTTGCAGCAGCTAATTCTGATGTGTGTTTAATGGGTTACTTCAAATTGTAGTTACCAAGGAGCAGCTGGTGTCAACGGTTGATGAGCCATTGATGGCTGCTGGTGAGCAGCAGTTATTCCAGGCTGTTGCTGCTGCTGTAAAATGCAGGCAAAAGTACAGGATCTGCTTATTGGAAGTCTCGCTACCTGAAAATTTTTTAAGCATTGACAGCTGATGCTATATTTCTGCAGTTGTTAATTGCTATGACTTTTTATCCCGTGATACATCTTTTTCTCTGAGGCTTGCATTCCCTCTTTCAAAAGCATGCTTTCCCTTCTAAATGCATTTTATTTGTATCTTGAAAAAATATTCCATTTCTTTAGTGGTTCTTCAGGCTCTCCATCTTGCAAAGCAGCAGAACTGGGTTTTGAAAGCTGCTGTCTGACCAGTCAGCAGAGGCTGACCTGTTTGCAGTTGAGTTGCAGAGGAGGCAGAGAGGCGACAGTTTCTATACTGCTTGACATTTCCTGTATGTAGAAGTATGCTCGTTTTGTGCCACAACAGCGATGTGAGGTCGTAGCTGCAGTGCTGCACCACAGGGTATCACAGATAATTTTCCAATGTTCTGATTATTGTTTACAATATGGATCCTTACTGGGAGTTAAGAATTAAACTTTCAAATCATTATCACATTCCTTTTAGGAAAAAAAAAACCACCAGAAAATCGCTAATTGTTGGGTAAATTCGAGACTGTGCTTTTAGCTTAACCTTGACTTTAAGGAAAAAATGAGGACTTGTTTAAATAGGCTACAGCCAAAAAATTTGAAAAAAATATAGAAGTGGTTTCATCACTTCCTCTAGATGCTGCTGTTCAGAGCTGAAGTAACTTCTAGCTGCTTTGCCTTTGGAATCAATGGCCATTGTAGTTGTATTTAGGAGATTAAAAAAATGAAATAAAACTTGTTTAAAACTGGTTTCATTGCTTTTCTTCTCTATCACTATGTAGTGAGGGCTCAAGATAAATATTTTCAGTAACAATTTCTTACGTCAGTCACTACTACTTAAGCTGAAATGCTAAATTTATATCTTCTAGATCTATGGAAAGTAATTTAATAATAAGGGAAATGCTGACTGCAACAAAGCAAGCAGAATTTTCTGAATTGCATGAATGTTAAACAGTGGAAACCGTGACCACCTAATCAGTCACACCAGATGGATTTCATATTTTTGTCTCACAGGTAGGAAACTTGAATGTTGTAAAGCAACATGTGGTCATGTTGCTAGTTTCCTTACTGCAGGTTGTATTTTATTGCTTTCTCTGGGCTTACCCTCCTTAAGCAGAAGAGGAAAAGTAATCGCAAGAAGATCTTACATAGAGCATTAAATGAGTACTGACTTGTGTCTGTGGTCTGAGTATCCACCAGTGCTCAATTGCATGTTATTTTGTCAAACTTGTCATTAAATAAATGGGTTTTCTTTGAATGCTCACTTCCTCCATTAAGTTTTTAAGTGTATTTAGTTATTTGTAAAAGTGTCTAATATTCTTCATCTGTGACTTGCTTGCTTAGTAAATTTAAGAGGAAATCCTAAGGTTGATGACTAGTCTTCATCAAAATGCTTGCTAATATTTTGTTGTATTTTTCCCTCTCATAAATTGCAAAGGTAGAATATTGCCTTTAGAGACTTCATTGTCTGTTTTTCTGTATGTTTTGTAATGTACCAGTAAGCACATTGTCAGTTTGACTGTGTTTCTTACGTCCAGTTCCCTGAACTTAAAACCTCCTGTGCTTATTTCAGGTACCATTTCAAAAGATTCTTCATTGCCTCTGGGAAGACTGTTTCATATCTCAGATTAGCTTTAGTTTATTAGCTCAGAAATTTAATGTAATATAATCTGGTGATGGCTGCTGAAGTTGTTAAACCATTGGATAGAGGGAAACTATTTTTTTGGAATTGTGATCATTTTCTCACCTGAAATGTTTGCAGGTCGTGGCATTTCTTGCACTGGCTGTAGAGTTCCTACAGTCCTCTTGATGCATCTTAATTGAAATTAGACAGGATGGACGTGACAAAGTGTCTTTGCTAGGCACTTCATGAAAATGCAGGCTCTTAATTCTGTAGGGGGTCTGACTATCTTCAAAAGCTTATAGATCTCCTAATTAATAGTTGTTATTTTGAAATGAGAAGCTAACAGTACGTTGGACACTTAGTGCTGCTAAGGACATTTATTGCAGCGGAGGGTCATACTGGCTTTGTGGATCAGAAGTAAAGCCTGCTGTAGGAGGTAGGGGTAGGCAGATGTCTGCAGGAGAAATCAGCTGTGCTAACCCATTTTCTACTCCGTTGTTCAAACAGATGCTTGTGCTATGTTTTTTTTTTTTTTCAGAACAGGCTGTAGGAAGTTGTCTTACTGCAGTATACCTTGTAGGCATGGATTCTGTGCTTTTCAAATAGTATGAATTTGACGTTATTTGTAAAGTCTTTACCACTTTTTTTTGGCAGTTTAAATAATTTGCATTAATTGAATTGAATGCTTTTTGTGGCCCGCAGCTGAAAACTCCCAAGTAGTGTGGATTATATAGTTTTAAAGAGAGCAACAGATTTAAAGATGATGTAGGGTAAATTCATCCAACAGAGTAATGCCAGGCAGTAAATGGTGGCAGAAGAAATCCCAGTGTTATAATATGTGAAAGGTGTTTACAGCAGCAAGACTATCATTGCAGAGTACCGTATTTTTATCCTCTCTGTATATTTTATGAAATCTTTATTATAAAAAAATATCTAATGTTACATATAATGTGCAAATGCAGCTACATTGCCAAGGTGACATTAGTAGGAACTGAAGTGTTTTCTTCTATCAGTCTTCAGGCATTACCTGCCGCAATATTATTTTTTTAGCGTGTGACTAATTTCTTAATCTCTTCAAACTAAACTGAAAGAACTTGACAGGTTTAACTGTTACATATGAGGAACTGGAGAAGAATTTTTGCCTGAAATATTCATTTTTCTCTAGTTCCCAGTTATTTTGGACATATGTTACATACTTCTAGCAAATTGATTTTAAAGAATCACAGATATTTATTAGAGTGGAGTCTAAAGATGGTCAAGTAATGCCATGTTCTTGTTAGTTATTTCCTAAAATGCATGCTCAGACTTGAAATTCAGTTTTAAGGTACTTACAAGACCATGAATGACATAAGGAGCTAAATAAGGCATTCCAGGTGACAAACTTTAGCATTTCTTTATTGTTCTGCTTATATTTGTTTCCTGATCTAATTTTCTTCATTATGGCAGGAATTTTCCATGTTCCCTTGTCACCAGGTGCTTTTGCTTCTTCTCAGATTGCTTGCTGTTTCTTACCGTCCTTTTTCTGTCTTAATAACTTGGTTTTTTTTCCCCTAAGTGCTTGAGAATGCTAAATTCTGCAAGGTGATGAAGTTCTGTAAAAAGAGAAATACAGGCCTTCAGAAAAGAGAGCAAAATTCATAGGGTGTGGCCTTTACCTCATGTGATGTTCTTTAGCATTCAAAGGCTTTTGGTTTTGAAGATTTACTACTTTTTTTTTCTTTCTTTCCTTTTTTTTTTTCAAGAAACGAAGTAGACATGGTAAGTTAAATGCAGTGTTTCTCACCCAGTTTGGAATGAACAGTAACTGCTGTCAACAACTGTTGTTCCAGATGTGTTTCGCTCTGCACTGTCAGGCTCTCATTTCAAATCTGATGTATTCACCGAGAATATAGAAGAATAGTAGAATATAGAATAGTAGAATATAGAAGCTCCCCTGTCTTCTGCACAGTGGTGACATACTAATGACATAGCAGCCAGAGACAGGAAAGAAATAAGTTAATCGAGTCCACCCATTACTAAAGATTGGTAAAAGGTGGGTAAGTAAGGCAATGTATGTAGGCCCATGTGCAGGAAGTTTGGAGGCAGGCAAATAGCTGTGGCCACAGCAGTGCTCACTGGACTGCCTGCCTCATTAATCGAGGAGGAGGAGGAGATATTGAAGAGCAGAATTTTATGAATACTGACAATATTTCCACAGATATCAAGATCCTTAATCTGAGACTTTGAGTTTCAGTTTATGATTGGTGTGGAGTTAAGCCTCTCTCTGGAAAGGTTAATTAGGCTGCATGACACAGTAAGTAAACCTGGAATGTGCAGTGATGTCAGTCAATTGCAATTAATCCTCTTTTTTTAAACTCATTTTCAGCTCTTACTAGTAGAAAGGAATGTCTACAGTGGGACTGTTGGGCTGAAAACAGTGCTATAATGGTCCCTGCCCTGTCTGCAGGATGTCCAGAGGGTGGGCCTGGTCTTGGCAGGTAGCATGGCAGCAGATTCACTGTGGGCCATGCACAGAGGGAGACACAAGCACTCAGGCTTGCTCTATCCCTTCCACTGCTGGCAAAGAAGTAGTCTGACTTGCCAGCGTCTCCCTCTCTTTGATCAAAAGGAAAGCTTAAGGGCAATTTTTCAGCCCTTGATAAAGATCTGAAGGATGTTTTAAAGGTTTCTGCCCATGATGATGTCAAGCTGTGATACTCAGCAAACCTGTTGTTCTGGGGTTATAGAGGGAAACGTGGTGATTAGAATCATAGAATCAAAGAATGGTAGGGGTTGGAAGGGACCTTTAGAGATCATCTAGCCCAACCCCCCTGCAGAAGCAGGTCCACCTAGATCAGGTCACATAGGAGCATGTCTAGGCGGATCTTGAAGACCTCCAAAGAAGGAGAGTCCACAGCCCCTCTGGGCAGCCTGTGCCAGGGCTCCCTCACCCTCACAGTAAAATAGTTTTTTCTTATATTTAAATGGAACTTTTTGTGTTGCAGCTTTATCCCATTACCCCTTGTCCTGTCCCTACCTAAAATAGAAAAAAAAAGGATGCCCCAACCTCCTGACCACTCACCATTTAGATATTTGTAAATATTAATAAGATTCCCCTTTACTCTCCTCTTTTCTAGACTAGAAAAGGTGGCTTCCTGGCAATAAGATTTCAGCTGACTTGTTAACATATGCATTTCTTCCATCATCTGCTTCCCTGTTTGGTTTGTTGGTTTTTTTTTTTCCAGAATGCCTGACTCCAGTGGCTGAGCAGTTGCTGTTTCTTAATATTGCTTGTAAATGCAAATCTTAATCACCTCTCAGGCCAAACACAGGGAAGATCACCCTCATTCAGAGGTAGTCCTTAGCCTTCTGCATCATGTTGTGTTCAAACACTGTTCCTTCTTTTTCTTTTTTTTTCCTCTTCAGATTCTTCAGTCCATATTGGAAATGCCAAGAAAACAGCCAAATTAAATATACTGTAAATTATATCTGAGTGTAGAATCTAGACATGGCCAGACTATCACTTTTTGCAAGAGTAGAATGAGAGGTAAGAAACTTCTTGTCTGGCTTTGAGAACAAAAATATAACATTTATTGGGCTTGTTGCCAGTAGTAAATGCCCTTACAGGGGCTCTTTAGAGACATGGATTACAACAAAGCAGAGGTTTTTTTTGATAGTCTTATTTGTGCAGAGAGGCAATGATTCAAGCTGTACTAGCTTCAGTTGTAAAATTGTAGTAAAAAAAAGCCAATAAAAATCATTAGCTGTTTAAGCAGCTGTAGCTGTTTTTCATGTAGGGAGTTGCAGAGCTTGCCAAGCAGCTTTATGCAGCTGGGAAGGTGAGGAGAATATGGCATGGAACAGTCTGACAGTTCCTCCATGCTGCTCTTTGGTCTGCTCGGCTCCTGCTCTGGAAGATGCAGGCATCTGCTGGAAGGAGCAAGGGACATGTAATTTGTGCACACCCTCACCAGTATTTTCCTGCTTGAGACTACTGAGGGAAAGGAAATGGCAATTTTTAATGACTTGACTGGGATTTGACAAAACAAAAGGAAGCTCATCTTTTATCTCGACACTTTCTCACTCCCGAGCTGCCACAAGCCTGGTGGCTTGTGTCTGAGAACCTCAAAAGAGGAAAAATAATAGTTACTGTCCTTAATAATGGGCAGGAACAGCTTTCAGGCAAGGAATGAGCTTATGATTCTGAAGTACCAAATCAAGTGTTTGTTTTTTTCCTCTTAGTAAATTGTGGAAGCTCAAAAGCACATGGAAACCCACATTTTTACATTCTATCTTGACAGCTATCACAGCTCATTGGTACCAAAAAGACTATTTTAGATACCCATCATGATCACTGGGTCATCTTGGTAATGTGGGTGTTGCACTTGGATTTCTATTGTGTCTAGCTGATTTTGTCCTAGGCTGAACCATCTTCAGTGTTCCAAGTGTTTCCACTGGAGGAAGCATTTTAGTGCAAGTCAAGAGACTTGAAAGAAAAAAGCTTCTACAGAAAATTTCATGTTTGCTGCCACACACACAATCAATATGTTTTGGTTCACATTACATTGCAGAGCACCCTTGGAGCACGCACTCTGTGTTCCCTTTGGACAAAACCAAAGTAGAGACATCCTCCAGCCTTGCACATAAAGTACCCTGCTCACTGCAAGGAAGTCAGTCCACAGGTGCAGCTTGAAGCTAGCTGGCATTAACACCCTTCCTCAACATATGTAAAGTTTGTGTGCTGGCAGCATCACAGCAACAGCTGTTTCATGCTCCTGTTGCACAGCACTGTTTGCTAATGTAAACACAGCTTAGGGGTGTTGAAAATGGTATTATACCCTCCTTAGGACTAAATTAGTTCTCACCATAATGCATTTTTAAAATGTGTTTATATGTACATACATATTTTTACAAGTCTTTCTCTCACTTTCTAGGATTTCTCTTACTAGAATTACATTTCAAATGGAGTAATTGTCATTCCTCTTTAACAGCAATATGTATAAGACATCATGTCAGTACTTGTTCATCTATTCCTTTTTCTCAGTTCATTAGTATTATTTATTGTGTGGCTGTATTTTGTGTGTTAGTGGATCCTTTTGAAAGTCTGCATTTTTAAAAAACTGTAATAAATTGATCCTTTTAATATCTGCTCAGTAATTATAGGTTTAGATATATTTATGCAGTGCTGTAGCTCTAACAAGATTAGTGGTGAGAAAATCCCATTCTGAAGATAAGCATGATGTATTGAGTTAAACTTCAGCATTTTACACTGGTGTTTTCATTATGGAGTTTTATTACAGGAAAAAACCCACATTGTCTTCAATTACTTGCTAGCTGATATGCATCTGAAATGCGCAGATGAATAATCTTTTTTTTTCCCCCCCAAAATCAGAAACTTCGGCTTATGAGATTCAAATTCTTTAAACACTATCAGAAATAGTTGTTATGGAACTAAAAGGATTTCAGTATTTTCAATTTGCAATTAAATTTTGTCTGTGGCACGTGTTATTGCATCTGGGACAGGCTGACAGTGACATACCTATGAGCTGTCTGTCCTGGCCTTTTGCAAGGGAGGTAGCAGTGCACGCATCCTCATGGGCTAAGGACCACGAAATGCACCCACTCATTATGCCTCAGCTAGAGGGGTTAAAAGGACTGAATTTATCTGTTGCACCCTGGCCACTGACTACTAATATAATGTGAATATGTTACATGCTGTGCCTTGTTGATGCCTGAAGTTTAGTACCTTGTTTGTGTTAGATTTGTATCTTTGTAAAAGGCTTTTTACACAGGAGGAGAAAATAACCTGAAAGCCTTCTAAGATAAGGGCAAATTTAGTTTGGCATTATGCATCATGGACAAAAATGTCTTGATGAGGAATTGTTATGTGACTGAATTTACTGCCAGTTAACAAAAAGTTTTAATAGATGACTTGAGGATTGAGAAGAAAGAAAATAAATTAACTCCCCTGCCCCATTCCTCTCCCTTCCCCAGAGTCTGCTGCAGTCAACACCTTCCTTGTCTCAGTTCTCCCTTGCCAAGTGTTGCTCTCATTCCCTCAGGGTTGCTGCTGTCTTGGCACTGGGTGGCCAGCGAGCCATGGTCCCTCAAGGTTGTCTCTACCCCAACGTGGGCTCTCTGCAGTCTCTCAGGGTTGTCCCTTCCCCAGTGGGGATCCCTCAACTATGCCACTGTACATGGAGCACCTACTTCCAAGCATGTCTCCAGCTGTGTCCCAAATAATGTCTCCTTCCACAGGTCTCCTGCATCTTCCAGGATGTTGCCAGCCACTTGCAGCTGGCACTCTCTGAAATGTGTCAGAGCTGGTGTGCCATAGGTTCCCCTCGCTGGCTGCAGACCTATTTCTACATTAAAAATGGTGTTGGTCCTGCTGAGTCTGTGATGGAAACTGATAGATATCTGGGTGCTACCATGGGCCATATGTGACTTTGTAGCTACTATAATAATCATAAAAGTATCTTTCCAGTTGTCTTTAAGAAGTCCTTTCCCCAGACATAAAGGAAAAGGACGCTTCTGAATAATATACATTTTACTTCGATGTCAGTTAAGGGTTAATAGTGAGGACAGAGGCTTTCAGAAGAAAAAAGGGCAAAATTTTCCCCAGATGAGCTGAATTTCAATGCTAGGTGATCTTTCATGTTATTGTCCCAAACTGGATGGGACAGTTAAATTATCTTATGAATCTGTCAGGTTTTATGGTCAGAGCCCAGGATGCCCCTGCTCAGGAGCTTCCCGAGTGCTGCAGCACAAGTGAGAAGAAAGTGGCTAACAAAACAGCACTTGCTTCAGCCCAGCATGACACCCATGTACAGCTGGCTGGGGTACAAAAGACATGTACATATCAGCAGTGTCACTGGTATACTGAGTGGTGACAAAGCAATTAGACCATAAAAATATTCTGTTAAAGCATTCAAATGAAAACAGTGTTAGAGGGTTTTTGCATCAGGGCAAACCAACCACAAGCAATTTTACACAGTGAGTGTGAACACCATGTTTACCCAAATGCTTTTGTATACACCACAGAAGGGTTTGATTCAAGCCTCAACTTGGATGCTCACAAACTTTGGCAGACAGCTGACACTGATAAATATGATGTATATATATATTTAAAAACCCTGTTACAGAAAATATCTGGCTGCGAGCTCCAAGTAATTGAAAGCTCCACAGGGAGAAGCTAGTCTGTAGATGATGCCTTTTGGTGGTCCTGTGACACAAAAGACAGTTCTGCAGCTCCTGTGAAAAGACCACTGACCTTGTCATCCAGCAGCCCTGGGCAGATCTAAGAGCATCTGGTTACTCTGAAACATGTTTCTTGGATGTTTGACTCTACATGTAGAAAGCTGCTGAGCAAAAGTGTCCTGCAGCTTGCTTGTACCGGTTCCTTCTGCACAAATTAAAAAGCTGTGATCTCTCATGTCCCAGAAAGAAGCATCATTTTATACATTTGGAAGTTTAGTAACTATGCCATATGGCAACTACGTGAAGGTGGTGCAATTACCTAGGCAGTGTTTTGGGACAGCTATGAAAGTCTAATTCAATGGTACACAGAGCACCATAAATCTTGATTTCATATCAGAAAGCATTTGTTGTATCCCACCATGTGCTTGGCCCCATGCACTGTGTGGAAGCTTAAAGACAACTAGAGGCCTTGCATTTTCCTATCTGCTTACAGTAACTGAAGCAGTAAAAATTAAGGAATAGACTTAAAAGAAAATTGTTACTTCTGTTTTCTTCTAGTTCTCACCTCTTTAACTTGCTTACTGGATATATTTCCAGGTTTTCCCTACTAGATTTTTTTTTCTCCTCAACACAAAAGAAAGATTTAGCTACAAAAGGAAGATAGTTTAACCCTTTTACCTTGAAATTTTGCTCTCTTTGCTTCACTTCAGTTCCTTCTCCTTCCAGCAACCTCACAAGCTACCAGGACACTCCATGTTGACAAATCCCCATTTTCAGTGTGCAGTAGGGAAATGATAGTCCTGGATAGTTGTTTCCCTTTTCCCAGACTCAGTGATTGTTTAAAGTTTATTCTTTTCTGAGCTAATTTTCTGTTCCCATAAGAGGGAAGATGGCTCTGCACTTCCTCTTACCATGAGCAGGGTGCTTAGTACAGCATCATTAACATGGAGAGTCTTCTGTTGCACTGTGAGCTGTAGCTCACTCCAGTAAGAACAAGGCTCACAGATCTGTCCTGGATCCATTTGGGGAAAAAATAATAAAAAAAAGAAAGGACATCTAAAGGGAATATTCTTTTGTGTGGCAGATGGTGGTTGCTCAAGTCACCTGCTACAATTCAAACCTTCAATGTCTATTTTTAATCTGATAAATCCTAGCTAGGTTACGTAGCCTTGCCAGGTACTAAAGTGAGTACTATATGTACTACTTTCTGTAAAGAGATAATTTTTGTAGTATTACAGTTTTTTGACAGATGTAAAATTGGGCCAGAAAAGTACAGCTTCAGATTCTAGGCCAAAAGTGAAGAGCTACTAGATTGGGTTTCTATTTGTAACTACTTTTTTTTTTTTTTTTTTTGTGCTGTAGTTTGATCTCTGCAGGTGGGAGTTATCAGATGAATTTTCGACTCCTGAATGTATGTCTTTTAGCATGTTTTAATTTCAAATTATCATTTTCTTAAATTCATTCTTTGGATGTGTATGTAGCCTGCTCCATGTTCTTCTTACAGATTTGCATATTGCCCAGTCTTCTGTCCTCCAGCTTTGGTGCTCTGTGGAATATCTCAGCTGCTGAGTGCACAGCAGGCAATGTTTTTGACGACTACAAGCTCATTAGAGCTTTTTTGTTTGTTTGTTTGTTTTCTTCTTTTCATTTTAAATCCAGAGGTGTATCACAAAACCCCTGAGGTGAGTAGAGGAGGAAATAAGTTGTCTCTTGCAGTAGTGCTGGTGGTTGCTGTCTTGGTTGTTAAACGTTACATCTGAATGCGTTTGGTTTCATATTTAATGTACAGACAGAAGTGACCTTTTTCTTCTCAACTGAACATTTTTGCATTGATCGAGTTGCTTTCTTGTTCTGATTTCTTGCTATCCCTGAAGAGTTATTCACATAACTCTTTGCCTAACCTTTTTCTCGGGGGTTAGTGATACATCTCTGACAGCACTGTTACCTCTGTATTTCCTTGATGGGTGGGTTTGAGAGCAAATAAAACCGCCTGATCCTGTCCTTTGGCAGCATGTGAGTTAGGTATGTCTGTTGCATGCACCCAGAGCAGGAAACACTCTCACAGCATTCATAATGATTCTGCAAGATGTTTCTCACTAAGATGAAGCTGCTTTATGGAAGATGTCTGTGTGTAAGAAAGAAAACAAGTTTTCTCGTGAAAGACTCATGTCATACTCTGCATTTTTATTAAGCGTTCTTGAAAGAGTGGGTGTCCAAGCTAGTAGGCACACCTTATAGGTACAAGATTCCTCTTTTTATTCCCTATCCCAGCCGCAAGATCCCTCCCTCGTTTCCCCATTGATTAGGTACTCCAAGATTTACAGCTTCGCCTACAAAATCCCCTCAGGGGATGCTTGGTTCTTATAAATTGTCACCCATTCCCCTACAGTCCTAAGATTTAGGACCCATCAGTCATCTAGTTAACATTACAAAGTAACAGACAACACTCTTGAGATACAGATAACAGTCCTGAGATCAGCCATCTGGTTAACACTACAAGGACACAGGTAACCACAAAAGTTCCTTGTCTTAACTGCTTGGGCTCTATTCCTGCAAAAACAGCATCAATATTTCTTACATGTGGATCTGAAAAACAGACATTTCAATGCTGAAGTGAACCTGACTTTGTGAGCTGGGCATTACAGAGAAGGTCACATGCCCCTAATGGTAACCTTCACCTCACACTACCATTGTGCATGCAGATAATGCCTTAATGCAGGGAGGCATGGTCAGGAAAGTACCTTTCCAGCACAAAATAGGTGGCTTTCCTTCAAGTCTCTGGTGTGTGTGCAGCAGAGAACTGCTAATGGCTGTCTCAAAAGTATCAATAGACATTGATACCCAAACAGTATGCTGATGCCATCCATAGCTGTTGTAGGGAGTCCTCTTTCCCTGTTCTCTGCTGTAGGAACAATCTATGTGTGCTCTCCTGGTGATGCTGAGTACAAAGCAAACCAAGGCTTTGCCCGGAGGTAGGCTGCTTGGTCAAAGTGCTGATCACTCAAAAGGTCAAAGGAAATGAAGTATCAGCTCAATTGTGAGGGTACCCTGATCCACCGTGGGTCTGAAGTCAACGGGATGGTTGCCTCTGCTCTGAGTTCTGGGGAACCACTGGGGCAAGGGAGGTCTGTCTGCTTGCAACATACACCTGGGAAGAAAAAGCAATAAATTAAAACAATAATATAAAATACTTTAATAAGCAGTAAGTACCTTGATTTTGAGAAGTAAGGGAAAAGCATATTTTCTAGAACTTCCTTCTATGTAGCTTTCTTCATACTTTCTAATCAATATATGAGCCAAGATTTGGAATCCATAGCAACAGATTAGGGGAGTAGAGGTTTTATTTTTCCTTCTCCTTTTTTTTTTTTTAAGTCTTTGTTTCATGTCAAGACTTTGAACATTCTGCAGAGACACAGCTCAAACCTGGCAAAGTTGTGCCTTTGGCGGGTTCTGTTAGCTCCAGATGGAGGGTGGGAAAGGGTTGAACTGTTTTCTGAGGAAGCAGGTTTTTCAGACAAAGTCTTGTAGGAAGAGCTGTGAGTTAGGAGTGCTGAGCTAAAATGTTTTGTTCTGTTTCAATTGGCAAAGTTCAAGCAGAGGAAGCTGATAGCTTCCAGCTCTGTTGCTGTGTAGGAGCACAGAAGAAATGCTCAGTCGACTTCTCCTCCACCTCTAAGTAAAAACAGGATCAGAGGGGGCAAAACTGGCTTGTTCTATAGCTCTTAACAGCAAAGGGATTTGGATTTTGCTGTGCTCTGAACTGCGTTCATTTGTGCAGGTAACAACAACAAAAAGTTTTAATTTGTTGTTGCATTGTGGATAGAAACTTGGAACACTACCCTATTAAGATGATAGAAAGTGTGTGGCTCCTGTTTTGAGGAAAGCTTTTATAAAAATCTCCTATGACTGAAAAATGACACTTGGAAAATCAAACTGCAACCCAATGCAAGTGACTGTATATAATGTAGCCGTAACTTATTATGAAAAAAACCCACATTCAATAGGGTTATTAGCTGATATTAAGCCATGTTTCATAATTGGACATGTTTATTTTGTGTTGTGTTTACCTAGTAATGCAGACAACTGCATCCTGATATGATCAAAGACTTTACTCAAAATTTACACTGAAATTGCTGTACAGCTCAAACGCTCCTCAAGTCTGCTTCTCTTGTTAGTAGGTGGTAAATGGTGACAAAGGATGTGTATAAAAATAATATAGTCGTTTGCCTGGCAATGTTAGGCTTCTTTCTGCTCCTTGGGATTGTATTTTACTGGCAATGGTGTCAATGGCATTGAATGTGGCTCTTTGGAGCAAAGTAGAGGTGATGTAGAGGTAGTAGCAGCACAGAGAGTCAGTCTGGTGGGAGAGTAGAAAAAGATGATGATGGAGCTGGGAAGAGTCACACGTCAAAAAGTGGCGATCACGCTGAAATGTGGTAAGTACCAGCGATCACAGTACTGGTAGGCAGAAGTGATGGCTTTCTCAAACCAAGCAGTTTCCAAAGGATAGTTGGAAAAATATTCAGAGGTAAAAATCAGAATTCCAGCCAACCTTCATCTACACTCTTATTCAGAGCTGAACTTCACAACAGCTGCAGTTATAATACTGTTTTGCAGATTTAACACTTCCAAGATGTGGAAAATAAAATTCAGGATGAATTTTAAGGACGTAATAGAAATAACTGGTGAGGCAGATGTAGATTTAGAGTATTCTGCACATTCTGAAGGATTTGTTTTTAATGTGAAGCATGTACCTTCACACTCTGTAACATGTGCTCTGATTCACTGACAGATTCGTTTTGCAGAGTCCCACTGGAATATTGGCACTCATGCCGTCTATAAATAGACAGTCAAGGTTTGTGTCTGTCAGGACTGTACTTCATTTTATTTACCGCATGGTCTTTGGGGGTGGGAAGAAAGGGAATTAATCAAAAGAAGCATTCAATTCTCCCTCCCTCCTTCCCTTTATTTATTTATTTTTGAACTTGAAAGCCTTTTGAACTCTATTATTCCCAGAGTCCATTTTTTATTCTTTTTCCCAATAGGAAAGCAGATGATGATCTCAGTATGCGAGGGACAGGGTGATTAGCTATCAGAGACAAAAGGCAATTCAGGAGATCATCACTGAGATAAGGAACCCTCTGGTGATTATCTTGGCTGATACAGTGAAGGGAATAGGATACAGAAGAACTAGAAGGAGGAAGAGTATCTGATTATCTGCTGCCTGAGGGATAAGAGTGGAAGGTAGATGCTGTGTTGAGCAGTGCTGGATTCTGGCATAAATAGGCACAGGTTAGGTAGGGGCTTCTGTGAGTCACAGTGAGGAAATTTGCCTTTGTATATGTATACTTGAGTGGAGTATCTCCATTTGTACCTGCCTTCCTTCTGCCTGTCAAATTTCATGAAGACAAAAAGGAAACACAGTGTGTGTGATGTATCAGCAGTGTTTCTGTATGGGATACTTCATCTGTGCTAGCTTGTAAGAAAAAACCCAACAAGCAAGAGTCCCTTAGAGCAAGTGTTTGGAGACAGCATGAAAGTCTTTACTGAAGGGACTATACATATTAACTTGTAATCTCTTTCAGAGCCAGTGAACTAACATCCATAGTTCTGGACCACCAGCACAACGTCATGCCACACAGCAGAAGTTCACCTTGAGGATGAACCAAGTAATTGCCAGCAGAAAGCCTGCAATAAACAAAATTTCCTCTACAGAAAGGCATCTCTTTCCAGGAAAGAGCCTTTCAGCTGTAATTTGCAGTAAAACAAGTGGGGTTGCAAAGCTAAAAGGGCTACGGTAAAGTTAGGGAAAGAAGCAGCCCCGTGCAGCGCAGGGCTAGCCCATAGACCCATTTTCAACATAAAAGATCTCGAAAAAACCCAACGTTTTCCCCCTTGCTTGCTGACGACTCTTCACGATCAGCTGAAGTGTATCAGGTGAGCTGCAGTCAGCGCTGTGACTCCCTCGGCAACCCAGACCATTCCTTTGGCATTCCCACGGCCACGAAGCAGCGCCAGCGCGCGCGGCAAGCCGCTCTGCCGGCAGGAGCCGTGCCCGGAGTGAGCCGCCGGCGGCTTTCTCCCGCCTCGGCTTGAAGCCACCGCACCGAGCCGCGAGTCGTCAGCCGCGCTGCCCTCTCCCTGCCCTGGCAGTGCGGGCGGCAGGGCCCCAAAACCTGCCCGGGAGAGCCTTTATAGAGAGCGGGTTGTACCCCGGCGCTCCCCTTGCCCCGCTGTTCTCGCCGGCGCAGTGCGGACGGCAGCCGCGGCGCGGCGCTGTTGCCCCGCGGTGGCGGCGGGCGCGACGCGCGAGACCCCCCGAGACCCCTCGGCGGGAGCCGGGGTTTCCTTTACTGCCTGCCACGGGGAGTTGAGTCCAGCCCCCCCCCGCCTCCCGTCCCCGTTCCAGTCCCCAGGCGGCGCCGCGGGGTTGAACCTGGCCCTGAGCCCGACATGAAGGGATGCAGTGGAGCTGCGATGCCTCCCCCTGGGTCCTGCAGGAAGAAAGAAAGGGAAAAAAAAAAGGGTATTTATTGCAATTAATGTATGGAGCAATACATCTCATCTGCAGTGCAGTTATAGTATCTGCCACCTGGGCTTACCGAGTCAACCAACATCCATGCCTGAAATGAGAAGGATAAGAAATAGTAACTTGTGTTACAAATGCCTGTGTAAGGGCAGTTGCTTTTAAAGTTGCTTCTGATGGCATTACTTGACCCAGTTACCTCAGAAAGCAGTGGAAGGCATATGCTGCAGATGCACCTCCTGTCTCCGATGCAAATGCCCTCGGCCTAGCCCACTGCAGCCTCTCCTGTGCATCCTGCCTGCGCCAGGATGACCCTAGGCACAAGGGGATGAGATAGCCAGACAATGTGTGACAGCAACAGTATGCATTGGCATCCTCATGCTTGGGATGGAACCTCTTACACAGGCATCTTCCATATGGTAATGCCACCCTGTGCAGAGGTCACCTCTGGAGACTTTATCAGACAGCTGCTTGGAGAAGTGGCAATTCCACTGTTTTCTCCTGCCCACATAGCTCAAAATGTTTGTGCTGGGTTTTGTTAGCAATTGTCCACCTACTCCTGCCTGCCATTGTCCAAGCTTGTCAATCAGCACTGTGTGCACTGCTCATCTGCGATGGTTGAAGCCTGTGAGAGATGATGCGTGTAAATCCCTTTTCCCCTTCCTCACACCATGTGAAAGTAGGAGGCCACAATGATCCTTCAAGGGATGGATGGCTGAAACGGTAAGAATTACTGACCAAAACACTAGGCAGTTTTGTCCTAGAGTCTGGAGGCAAAGTTAGGGATGACAGTTGCCTGAGGTACAGCAACAGGTATCAGATGTACTGAAGAAGCATTTGAAAAGCTGGTGGTGATGCTTGTGGAGTACTTGTACTGAAAACTAGAAGAGGATTTTTGTTGCTAAGCTGACTGGGAAGGGCTTCGGCTTGTCAGTAAAGTCACTGCCTTCTCCTGTGCAATTCCTCCTGTGCTCAGGGACAAGCTATGTGAAGACTTTCCTGGCTCCCATTGCCTTCTTCCCCTCCTGAGAGATGTTGTTGGCAAGACTCCAAATCCAACTAATGGCCAGAGTTGAAAGAGTAGCTGTACCAATACTCGTCTTTTCTAATATTTCGGCTGAAACTTTGGCTCTACACAGCTTCATTCTTTTGCATTGCTCACCCCATGCAAGGATATTTGCAACTTGACAAGTCTCACTCAGGTCTGCTTCTCTTCTAAGTGCAATAACTTCTGAGGCAGAGAAGGATATCTAGTCGTGATCTGAGAAATTTAAGCAAAACAAAACCAAACCTGCCCAGCCTCACCTCGTGGCAGTTCATTTCAGTGGGTAACTGTTAAAAATGTATACCTTGCTTCTCATTTTAAATCACCTGGTTTTAACTTCCAGCCACTGCCCGTGATTATACCTCTCCCTGCTAAGCCAAGTCACCCTTGACTAGCTGGCATTTCCTCCTCTTGATGGCTCTTTAAATACTGTAGAGCAAAGTGGCTGAGGACTGTTTGCATTAGAGAGATGATGCTGGCAAAAACCTCGTAAAGAAGTTTGTTTTCCTTCATGAAGAAACAATGTTTGTGCTGTTGGCAATCTTCATCCCACTGTAAAACCCATGTCCTGTTCCCGCTGTGAAGATGACAGGCTCCAACCTGGGGCAAATTCATGGGAACAGAGGTTCGGAGCGGAGGGGCTCATTCTTTCACATTGGAAAAGCAGCATTTGCTAGAGGGAGCGAGGAGTTTTTACCTTGGCTCTGGCCCACAGGCTTTCTTCAAAATATTCCTTTCACATGGAAATTCCTGCCAAGTGAAGATTGCTAGCTCTGGCTGGCATGTCACCCATGGCAAGAAACACAAAGAATTTGTATCTTTGGATATGCATTACACAAAGAAAAGGAAAGAGGTTTGTTTTTTGTTTGGCTACTGTAATCAGCCAGCAGTGTGCAGGGAGTCTTTGTGGAAAGAGTGGGGGAAGGAGTAGTAAATATAGGAAGAGAAAGATAGATTTATTAGCATTAATTCCAAATAATCTGTTTTCTGCTGAAGGCAGAACCACTAATCTCAAATTTCCCTGCCTCAGAGTCACTGCTTGAGTCCCTTGCCTGCTCTATGTAAAGCCCCAGCCAGGAAAGCACACCTGCATTAGCTCTGCTGCATGTAATTTGAGCCAGTTTTACCACAGTACTTTTTTTGTTTCCCATTGCCAGCAAAACAGAAGTAATTCCTAGCATGATCATCCCACACAATGTTTTTTTAATTAGCAGTACACTGTGCAAATGAGGCAGACGCTGCTCTATGGTACAATCCCTGTCTGCACCATGGGTGTAACTTTCTCCAGCCAGGAGACCCACACAGCAGAGCAGGAAGGTCTTAGAGATCCTGCCCCAGTGTCAGAAGGCATCAAGATACCTACTTTTTGAACCGTATCTATGAAGCTTCAGGCTTCTGGATGGGGTATGTGTGATGCCTGCAGAGCCAACCAGCTGCTGCAGGTGCCTTTGCAGGAGTCTCCTGGGAAAGGCAGGGTTTGAGAACAGTGTGGTGGGCTGGGGACAATCAGTGTCACCTGAGAAGCCCTTCAAAAAGGCAACAAATGAGTGGGATTTGAACAGAGTTGAGCATGCTGGAGGCTTAAAGCACGTTTCCTTCTGCCTGGGAAGGACGAATAGCAGTGAATTTGGAGATATTTTTTTTTCCTTTACAAATATTAGCCCCTCTTCTCCCCTTACCCCTGCCCCAGAATGTTCTGTTTGTGTCTGCAGAGCCTCTTCTCCACAAACTCTAAAATATTTCCCAAAATGCTATAACACATGCAAAGCCTCATAGGAAGGACCAACAGCTTCAGCTGCACTTTCTTTTCCACAGGATGAGAGCAGAGGAGGAGAATGTCATCAACTAATGTCATGGGCTGCTGGGAAAATGGGAGGTTTCCCATTTCAAATTCCCAGATTATCCTAGGAAATCAAATTGTACTATATTTAGTGGAAGACAGTTAAAAACAAAATAGCCTCACTTAGTCTCACCTTTAGGAAGACTCCTTACCTCAAACCTGACAATCAGGCATTGAGTATCAAAAGCACGTAGTATGAACAAACTCCCACTTTACGTGTCTGGTCAGTCTTCAACACATCACAGGAACCCTGAGGTTTTCTTGAAAAAGCCAAGTTATGTATCAAGGGAGGAAATCCAGTCCATGCTAGACCCTCTGCATGACCACAGCACACCTGGAAGTGTGGAACCACTGCAGCACAAACAAGTGTGAGGAGTCATCCACTTCTGAGAAATGAGGGATTGGGAATCACCAGCTGAACTCCCTTTTATCCGTTTTGTTGAACAATTGCATCTATCAGGTTGCCAGGCTTGAGCTGATGCAGCAGATGTTCCTAATCATCTTGCTCGAAAGGCTTTTTAAGAATTTCACTTTTCTGATTCTTAGAAGCTTTCAAATATTTACTTGAAAATGTATTCATAAATAAGCAATAACAATACAATTCTGTGCACATATTGCCTTCAAATCAAATTATTCTTATATTTCCTTGAAATTTATATTGTAATTCTTTTTAAAAGTCCTCCCAAACAGAAAAAAAAGAGACTGATTTTGAACCTTTGCTGTTTATTTTACATTTTCCTTTTCTTTCTTGAACGCAAAGTGAATTTTTTCCACATCTCGCTTCAATTCTGTGGATGCCTGGAAAGTGAAAGAGAATGAAACCCAAGTTATTGAATTTGCATGCATTTTAAATGTCTGTCAGCATCAGCTTCTTGGCCTTTGCTACAGGCTCATGCAGTGCTGTGTCTCCATGGGCAGCTTGCGACAAGAGAGCTCAGCACACCTGAAGCTGCCTTGATAAGAAAAGACAAATGCTAATGGGCTTTTTTTCCCCTCTTTTTTCCCCATTTCATTATTTTCCATAGCTCTCTGCTTTCCTCACTTTTAGGGGAATGTGCCTTACCCTATTGTCTGTCATTCACATTTCCTTCCTTCTGTGTTGCTCACCTCATTGTAAAGCCACAGATATCTTTTTTTTTTTTTTTTTTTTTCCTACATCTCACTGTTCATTAGGGTATTTAGGCCTCTTCCAGCTGCTCCAGCTGGGTTTTTTAATTGGAACAAAGATGCCTGGGGGTGAAAAGAAGAAAGATGAGGGAGCTAGTAGGGGAGAAAGGTGTGGTTTGAAAGGGCAGAATACAGACTTTTTTTACAACTGGGAGAGGAAGGAGCTTCACTGCAAGCAAATGAGAGGTCTGCAAGAGAGGAGGGGAAATGGAAAGGAGGGCATTAGGTGGGAGGCAGGTGAAAGGAGTTTAAGAAGCCCTGATTAGTTAATGTGGGTGATGTGTTTCTGAGAGGGCAAACTTTTATGTATATGCTACTCTACTAATTATTATTTTGTGGAGTGTCTTGGTTTGTGCAATCATGTGTGATTAATCACAGCTGACTTGTCAATAGCAATGAGTGATAGGAGTATGACACAAAAATGAAGCAGCAATTAAGGTCAAGCTCTTTCTCTCTTCCAGAACATAAGGGGATTTTCTTGAAGCTTACTTAAAATGCCTCAGAAGAGGCCCTGTTTTAGTGGGGCAAGCTCTTCCCCCAGCAGAAGGAGCACCCTGGTGTGGGGAAGGTTGGTGAAAGTGGGTGAGACACCTTCATGAAGAGGGTTGCAAGAGTTGCTCCTGTAGTATTTTATACTAATATCTGATGGCCCAGGTAAAAACAACAGATTAAAGAATAGTCTCTGTGTGAACTGTCAGACAATCCTGTCCCATGACAGACGTTTCACTTCAGAGAGTATAAAATCTCACCCTATGTGATTTATGTGAATTGAACATAGATTAGGGAAAAAGGAATGGGTGATAAGAACATTACTGTGTGACTCAATAGCCATCAACGTAGTCTGTGGGAGCTGGCCATCTTTCACCTTTTGCTGCTCGTTGATCCTTATGGTGTTGGATGGGTTTGGTTAACAGAACTGACACGATGACAACAACAATGATGGCCTGTGAGAGGGATTATTGCTAGAGGAAACCTGTTTGGTCATTTTTAGAGGCAGAAAGAAGGCTAGTTAGAGTTTGTTTGTGGTGAGGTATTGGAGTAAAACTTCCAAGCATAGCTCAGCAATCTGGTGACTGTACTGGACAGAGCAATGAACTTACTCCTTGCTGACCTGGTCTTCATTATCATGGGGAAAGTTCTTGCTGAAGAGTCCTGACGATCAGCTGTGGTAGCTTTTGTTCTTCTCTCTGCAGAAAAAAGGGAACAGAACAGCGGCTAGTGGCATTGAGCTAAGGTATTATGAATTTATCTGACATTACAAAAGTGAAACTTGTTATTGAAGTCTTATTTCTAGTGTATTCTAAACACAAACTATTGTGGCTTAAATTGCTCTGAGTTTAAGACATCCGAGGACATGTTATGACAGATACCTACTTGGGAATAATGACAGTAAGGGCTGCTATAGTGCTTTTGAATGCAATAGACTACAGTGTTTGTTCACTGTTGTCTGCTGAGTTTTCTGCTATTGTCATGGTGTTTCTGAGTATGAAACATTTTGGATTGTGCTGTGTTTGGAAGTGTATATAGCCTCCGTTTATGTGTTTTTACACAGCTGCTCATCTTTCTGAAAAACCTTAGTACCTCTAATGTATGGTCTATGGCAAGTCCCTTTATAAAGTCTTGGCTCTCTTTCTCTTTTCTGCTCCCATTCTTAGTTTATGTACTCTCTTTGTAACTTTAATTATGAGTATTATTGTTAAAGATCAGAAAAATCTCATTAAACACAAAAAGACAAAGAATCAGTTCCTATGATAATGAAAGGTGAGAGAAATTGGAGTTGGAACTTGTATATTAACAGGATTGTTAGAAACTATGTTGACTTTCATCTATTTCTTTTCTGTTTAAAGCACAAGCTGTGAAAACAGCAGCTGAAATGCATATATCTTGACAACAGACGAAATCTAATTCCTTGTGCTTATGCCTGAAAGTGGTAAAATGTTTGTTGGAGTAGAAGCTACTTGTGTGTTTTGGGGCCTTTCTTCTTATCTGGCTTCTGGGTATTTTTATTGATATGTTAGTAGCCTGGAATGATTAATTTAGTGGCGTAAGGTAGAAATCAGGACAAGGGTGGCATACAAGTGGTAGTAGGAAAATGCTTTCTGTTTATAACACACACAGTTAAACAAAACTATGCAGTTTCCAGGGTAAGGGTGTAACTGGGCCATCAATGAAGATGTACTAGAGGGGAAGGTGGTAATGACATGCAACTTCATCAACACTTCAATGGTAACAAGGTGAGGGGAAAAAAAACCCCAACCCAACCTTTGCCACTGTCTGTGACTTTCTATTAAGATTCTCTTCATGCTTGTAAATGCCTATGATGCCAGCAGCACTGCTTTCTTGCAGATTTCTAAGGAGCTGTGAAAAGAAAGCTCTGTTTTGGATATCATGGTGACTGAGGGTCTCCCTCTGCCTCTGAAGAAAACTTACGTCTCTGGGGAAAATCCTAAATATGTCAAATCAGAGCAATGAACTGTAGATAACACAGTTTTCAGACTTGCAGTGCTGAAGGGAACTGGCAGAGTTGTTTTTCCTTTGGAGGGGAAAATGGGAATGACTGACATAACTTCCAGGGAGGGGAGAGGGAGAAAGAATTATCTTTGGAAATATCAAATGCAGGACTTGTCAATGACCACCAGAGAAAGAATACATGAGAGCCTCTTAAGCCTCCTTGCTGGTAACAGCCCTCTTTTCATGACCTCTTCATGTTTCCATGTTTTCTGGTGAAAAAGGGCACATGAGTTAACTTGCCATGCCAGAAAGCCTTGCTTTGCACCACAAATAGTGTCTGGAGAGAAACAGTTACTGTATCTTGCTAATCTGCCAGGTAGGCACTGCAGAGGTGAACCATCAGCTGTAAGCCTGTTGAATAAACATCAGCTGAACTAAGTATCTTTATCACCTTTGGCTGTGAAATATAATTGATAAGTATTCAATGGGTTTCTCTGACTGTGGTGTAGTGGAAATGTCCACTGATGTGTTCATCCCATTGAAGTTGTCATACGGTGAAATGCAAACATTGCATACCTGCTCTAGTCTTCTGTTATACAGTAGTACAAGGCTCTGTAGGTTTAATAGTAGTATTTTGAGCTTTTTCTTTTTCTTACCCCTCCTCCTCGCCGGGGGTAAAAAAAAAGACAAGATTCCCATCCTAGCTGGCATTGATGTGTGAAGGTCACTAGGTCAGCCCTTGTAGTTTTTGTGGCTGACATCCAAGCCCAAGATAGAGAGCATGCTGATTAAAAATCACTATTATTATACTTGAAAGACATTTTTTTTCTTACCTCCATAGCAAAGGCAATGTGGGGCAAGGAGATGGGGCTGGTGGGAAACAGGGAGCCTTTCTACACTGATGCCCAAACCTGTAAATTAATGTGAGATGGAGTACAAGAATTTAACCTAAGCAATCTATCAGGTAAACCTTTAGGATGGGCTCACTGTTGGAAGAAGGAATTGACTGCAGGTAGACTGCCTAATAGTGCCTCTGGTGTCACAGTGATCTGGTTCACAAGTTGCTTGGCCTAAATAATATGACCTATATAGTAAAAGCTAAACCAAGTTAATTACACACAGCTGTACATATGATACAGTAAACTAGATTCTTCAGTGACTTATGTGAAAAACCTAAAGTGGCCTGTTGAGGTTATTTTGGGGAAGGGAGATGATCATGGAGGGGCAACTTAAACCAAATATTAAGAGTTCAAAGCTCTGTGTGGGCTTCCTGCCTGGGGTGAGCGCCAGGACATTCCAGTGAATGCCAGGGCAGTACATGATGAGGTCTTGCAGATTGCTTGTATCAGTTCCTGGAACTGAAGTCTCACTGACTTCTTAAGCATCTCCTTCAAACCTCTCCTAGTGAGGACATAGATGTCAGCTATGTGCTGAAATATGTGCAACTTAATGCCTCTGACCATCTTCCTATCCCTTCTTATACTACTTCATCTGAAAGCTAAATACTGAGATAATAGCATAATCTAAAATTTGACTTTGAAGGTAGTTTGAATACTGTGCTTTGGAATAACACCTTTTGACTTACATTCTTTCTACAGTCTTCTAGAAAATCATTCTTGTCTCCATCTCAAAATATGCATCAATGGAAATACTCCCCCTGGTTAATTTCTAAAATGGAAATAAATGTCACCAGAATTTGTCCACCTGAAAGTATGAACACATGCATTTTTAACAATTACTTTACTTATTTAATGATATTTTGGGGAAAATATTGTTTAAAATGACTATGGATTTGTTGTTTTTTCCTTTCTGTGTGTGAGGAGTTTGTTTGTTTGTGCATTTTACAGAAATACTTCAGGATTTTCCTTTTAACCATTTTAATGATCAGTTACTTAAAAAGGGTGGAAGGAGTACAAGAAAGCACACAGGGCAAATCTATAGATTTCTGTGAGTTTCACCACAATTGAGACTAGGATTTAATTTCAAAGACTTGTTGATTTTTTTTTTTTTTTTTTTTCTCCTATCTCATAGATTCTTCTCTAACTTTAAAAAAAAGTTCTTCGATTCCCTCTTGGACGTAAGGATTCTTCCTTCTAGTCTTTTCCTTCCCATAAGCCACTGAGGGAAGAAGGGAACAAAATAACTTTGTTTTTAGTGGCATTCTAGCAATTTCAAGAACAAAAAAAAATAACCCCAAGGATAGCTCTTTCTTTTTCTTCAATATTTCACAGGGAAATATCCCTGGAATGCATTTTTCTATGAAAAAAATAACTTAAACTGAAGTCAGGCTTCTTTTGCAGTGACTGTAAGTGATCCAAGGAGCTCATCTTTTGTCTGTCTATGCTGCCAACAACCTTGGTCAGCTCAAGCATGCACTTTCAGTTATTTCAGGTGATTGACATAGAATGAGTTATAAGGCAGACTATTTCTTTCACATAGGGCAGCAAAAAAAGTTAATGTCTTTCAGCACAATTGGGCTGGCACAGAACAAATAAAGTAATGCCAGCAATTGCTTCTTGTGAAGAGTTCAGTGGATTACTTGGATTCATTCTTTCGGCTTAACTTTTTTCAGTGGATTTCATTCACTTATCCTAGATTCAGCAGTAGCAGAGTCTATGAGTTGGCCTCCACCTGGATTTTAAAGCATTGTTTGGATGACACAGCCTCAAGCCTCTTCCAAAAATTTGTTGTGGGATTAAGGCTGTTTGATTTTGCAGTAGTGAGTTATTTTTGGATTCAATATAGATAGACAGATTTCTGGGACCAACAAATAGAGCTAGGAGACAAATGCCTGGGCGAACTTTGAACTTACTTTAACAGCTCACAGATATGAATGTTCAGCTGCTCATCAGTAATTTAATTTTGCATGACTTACTGCACATAATTATTTCTAACTCTTTGCTTCAGTATGTGACACTTTCCTAAATCACTCCTGATATGCTTGTATGCTTGACTATTTTATTTTTTTTTCTTTTGGCTTTATAGCATCGATAGTTCCTGTGTAATTTGCTGTCTGCCTGATCTTCAAACACCAGCAATACAATATATGACAAAATAAAAATGCTATCTCAACTTCAGTTTCATAATAAGAGATTTTGACTTTCCTAATATTTAACATTCATTTTTCCCCCCAGGCTTCTTTGGTGTGAAAGCTCTTTTCTTCCTGGGGAAAAGGAGAGAGGGGAAATCTTGGAATTAAGAAAAAAAACCCCCAAAACCTATGTGTATCAAATGCTAAACCAAAAATTAATGAATCGGTAGAAGATTAAAAATCAGTCTTTGACTGAAAGAGAGTAACATACACTGCTTCAGTCACCAGTGCATCATCTAGTGATGCTAATTGATGAAAGCAGAGATTAGTCAGTGTAGACTTGATCATTAAATTGTTATTTTAGTAACGGCTGTGGAATGTTGTTACTATTTTGCAGAATAGGAAAAGTAGGCAAGATGTCTGTGGATATGAGTGATAGCTCACTCAACTTTTGATTTGCTTAAATTCACTAGAATTCAGTGTTGGCTGTACACAGATGTGAACTTCCGATCTTTGTTCTTGGAGAACAATAATAGAATTATTGGAAATCTCTATTTGAGAAATGCATAAATCTGTATCGGGAATTGCATAAAATTGACAGTAACTTGAAAAAGCACGTGGATCTGCTGACTTTTGATATAAGCAAATAATCTTTAAAAGCCTTAAGCCCCAAAGAATAATATTTACTAGGGTATTTGCCTAATGTGAAGAGAAACAAAACAAAACAAATCATCAGCTTTGCCACTGATGAGATCAGCGGCAAATGCTGAAGAGAGATCTCATCATTATTCTCTTCTCTTTAAGAAGAGAAAATTGAGGGACAGCAGCCTTGATCTTTATTGAGAAGAAGATTGAAATGAAAGACAAGGTTGGTTGTTCTCACTTCAGAAGGGTCTGAAAGCTGAAATTGCAAAATCAATTTACTATCGTTACTGTAACAATTAAATTGACATGATGAAAAGATGGAGGAGGAGGATGGATCAGACAATCCACCCTCACAAAATGTCTGCGTGTGCAGGTGGCTAGTGTTAGAGCTGCCAAGGGTAGGGCTGCCATGACTGTCTGTCCTCTAATGTGACAGGCAGCTGCCTCCTCCCCTTTCTCTGTCTCCTCCCCAGGCCTCTGCTGGCTTCTCCGAATGCCTCTGCTTGTCTTGGCAGAATTTTCTCTAGTGGCAATTTGTGGAGGTTTTAACCCCCCAGTTTGGTTCCTTGGGTGTCCCGAGCGTTTTCACCAGTTTAGGCTGCCGTACTGTTTGTGTTTGTACAATATGATAAGACATCTGCTGCCCACCAGCGCTCATCTGTGCCCCAGCAGAGAGCTGCAGTTGACTGCTATATCCTATTTATATTAATTGAACATGCCGTATTCTGCGTACGCTGCTGATTACCCTCATTTATTTTGTATCCTAAAGACTCAAGGATTTCTGCTGCTCGCCCTTACAGCATTGTTTTACTCATTTGGCTCCAATTAGCCTCGGCTAATGAAAATACATTATACTGAACCTCTTGTTACCCGTTGCCAGTTCTAATGACATAATTTGTGAGTTTTGAGCCTTTTCAAGTAGAGACATTAAGAATTAGGTTGCAGTTTCTTCGGTGGGGTGGAGAAATATTAATTGCAGGCATCTGTGCTCCTTCCTTTAAAGAAGACTGGTGATTTTTACTTAACTAATAAATGTTGACATAATCAGGGAGCTATCAGCACCATATGTTGGCCTTTTGTGAGATGCAGACCTTATCCCTGCCCAACCGGGTAAGGAAATGCTTCAGTGTTAGCACTATGTCTTGGTATATTTTTAAAGCATCACTCAGCACTAGCAGATTGCTGTGAGAAAGAGATGAAACCTATTTTTAAAAACAGGTGGGCTGTTTCCCCAGCCATTCAGGTGAGGTTATTTTTAATCATAAACAGATGCTAAAAGCTGCCTATGCAATTGTGCTTATCTAGCATGGTATTTGCAAAGCCCCCTTTTGTTAGCAGAGCTCTGCCCTGGGGACTTTTACGGTGGTGGTGGAGGAGAGCCAGATCAAGCAGTCAGCTGTCTGTTCGCTGGGGTAGGATTGTCTCTTTTCCCTCTCTTCCCCTTTTGGGACATTACGTGCAAACATTAGGCCCTAAGGATGCAGTTGCAATTAATGAGATTTGAGGGTCGAATCTGAAGGAGAGGTGTGCTTTTGCCCTTCATGGAGGAACTGATGCAACCTTCTTGCCCAGCCATGCCAAGAAATTAAATAGATTTTTTGTTAATTCAAGAAAAATGTGTCAAGATGACAATAGATAAATTTTGTAGATGTAACATGAACTGCCAAAAGACAATAAGAAACAACAATACTTCATTGTGTCTAGTCCAAGCTAGGTTTTAGCACAATATGCTTCAGCCCTGAAAGCTGTGCATATCCTCCTTCCTAGCTTCTTAGTTACCTGTTGACTAACTTTATCTCAAATCGCGAAGCTTTACAAGGCCTCCATCCATCTTTCTTCTTTGGAGAAGTTTCTTTGCCCTGGGCTCCCTTGTTTTTTTCTGAAAATATTTGTCCTTGTTTCTGAGAGAAAGTGGGATGTGATCTGTGGGAGTTGAGTGGATAAGGCTGCCATACCTGAAGGACGTTTTTCCACTGTCAGTCTTAAAAGTGGTTAGAAGATTGATCAATGCTGTTAAAAAGGAAGGGTGGACTTAAATGGGGGGAGGGACTATATGGAGAGACATTATAAGCTGTGGCATGATTTGAGTCACTGCCTGGTAGTGTTGCACATAGACTTCTTTGTTTAAGGCAGCACTTGGCTGCCTGACAAGAACTGGGTGGATCAATTCTTCTCCATTAATCACTCCACTTTCCTTAGCATCAGTGCTGCTCTGGACAGGGCCTCTACTGCCACGGGAAGGATTGGTTTCCTCCAAAGTAAGGTGTCTCATTTCGCCCATTAAGGTGATCAATCAAACTCTTCCCAGCTCCAGGGATGTGAGGAAGCTGTGTAGGGTGGCAATGACTGGCTGGCTGAGTCTCCTCCAGCTGAACTCAGCTGCTGTAAAGCAGCACAGGCTTAGCGGCAGCATTTTGTCCTTGCCTTAAGGAGCCTACAGCTGGCATGGCTTCGAGGGTGACACTGTCTTGGTGAGAAGGACAAGTAGTGCCACTGGTATGAGAGCCCAGGTTCATGGAGTGGAATGCCTTCTCGTCATCACCTTTGGCTTCAGATGCTTGCACCTTGCCAAAGTTATCAGAGTAGTTTTTATGGAGCACAGAAGCCTGATGGTTTGCACTTGAGTCTCTGTGAGTGCTTGGAACAGGTGAGAGGTTGCTTCTGTGTATATCCTTCTAGTTTTTCACGAGCAAAGCTAGAATTATTTAGGAAGCTGTTATCTTGATGCACTCCAAAAGCACTCAAAGAAGTGGTTAATATTCTTTATTTCTTGCCTGAAGGCAGCATGGTATCTGACATGTCAAAAAGACAAGCTGCAGAGATAGCTGGGATTTTTTTTTTTTTTAATCAAATTCTGTCCCCTCCAAGAGCTAGTCCCATTTTTGCACTGACTGCTGGTGCTTCCTTTATATGCATCAGAAATGTGGAGAAATTCAAGCCTTTGGCATCCTTGAAGATAACAATATAACATTTCTCAGTGGATGAGAAGTCTGGTTAGGGAACAGTCCTAACTAAAATCCATTATATGTGGCATGTGTCTTTTCAAAAAGAACTGTCAAAGAGAATTGCATAATATGAGTGTAACTTTTTACCTAAAGAAGCTTTTAGGTGAAAGAAGCATCAACAGAAGCTTCATAGAATTCCTGTGTTATAATGGAATCATTACAGTTGGAAAAGAACTTTAAGATTGAGTCCAGCCACTGTTATAACACTGCCAAGCCCATCACTAAACTCAACTTTATCCCTCAGCACTTCATCTATGTGTCTTTTGAATATCTCCAGGGATGATGACTCCACCACCTCCATGGGCGGCCCATTCCAATGCTTGAGAACCCTCTCAGTGAAAAGGTTCTTCCGAATTCCAATCTAAACCTCCCCTGGTATAACTTTAGCCCATTTCCTAATGTCTTATCATTAATTACTGGAGAGAAGAGACCAGTCCCTGCCTCACTACAACCTTTTAGGTAGTTGTAGAGAGTGATCACGTCTCCTCTCAGCCTCCTCTAGCTCAGCTCCCTCAACTGTTTCTCATCAGACTTGTTCTCTAGACCATTCATCAGCTTCGTTGCCTATCTCTGGTCATACTCCAGCACCTCAATGTCCTTCTAGTAGTGAGTGGCCCAGAAATGAACACAGCACTCAAGGTGCAGCCCCACTAGTGCTGAGTACAGGGAGATAATCACCTTTTTGGTCCTGCTGGTCACCCTTTTTCTGATACAGGCTAGGATGCCATTGGCCTTCTTGGCCACCTGGGCACACTGCTGGTCGATGTTCAGTCATCGGTCCATTAACACTCCCAAGTCCTTTTCTGATGGCCAGCTTTCCAGCCACTCTGCCCCAAGTCTGTAGCAATGCATGGGGTTGTTGTGGCCCAAGTGTAGGACCTGGCACTTGGCCTTGTTGAACCTCATACAACTGGCCTTGGCCCATTGCTCCAGCCTGTCCAGGTCCCTCTGAAGAGCCTTCCTGTCCTCAAGCAGATCTGCACACCTGTTCAGCTTGGTGTTGTCAGCAAACTTGCTGAGGGTATACTCGATCCATTCATCCAGGTCATTGATAAAGATGCTAAACAGAACAGGCCCCAGCACTGAACCCTGGGGAACACCACTGGTGACTGACTGCCAACTGGATTTTAACTCCATTCCCCACTACTCTCAGGGCCCGACCAGCCAGCCAGTTTTCCACCCATACAATGCAGCACTAAAATGTTGAGCATGATGACAACGTTTCATGTCCTGATTAGGTTTTCATTAGGTTGTAGTTATGTCTCTTACAGTTCTGCAAGTTTATCTAGCTTGTCGTGCAATTTGCATTTTGTTAATACTCAGCCAATACACAGCTACAGTTTAGATTTGGAGTCTGCACAGATCTCCAGGCTCATGCCCTGGGTAACCACAGCTTACTACTTTCTCCACAGGGCCTATATTCAAAAGGCTGCAAAACTGCTTGGAATTTTTTTCTCCAATCCCTACCTTCACTTGCAGCTGTTGAGCGTGGCAGGGCCCAGGAGCAGGGTATGGGGAGCTCCCCTGTGCAACTCAACTTTCCTTTTCACTGGCATGCAGTGGACACCATGACCTGCCATGATTCATGGTGGATCTGAACTTTGATTGTGTCACTACGTTTCTGTGAGCAGCCAACTCTATTGCTTTTATTGTGCATTTAAGCATGTGCTCAAGGAAAATACCAAGAATGTGTTCCTGCATGCTGATGTCTGCTTTTGTCAGCTGCTAGTCCCAGAGCACCTTTGGGGCCTTTGCTCTAATGGTTAAACTTGTATTTTCTTGAGGGTTAGAGGAAGGAGCAAAGTAGCTAACCTGTCCTGGGCAGTGTGATGCATCAATGATTTGAAGAGTAACGGTGAATTTTGTTGTCTTTTGTGATTGGGGTTCTCCCGTGGCTGAGATGGATTGCTGTCTCTTAGCAAGGGCCTTGGTGGCCAGCTTTGAAGGTAGGGATGTGCGTGGGTCTCTCAGTCGCTCGTCTGGCTTTGGAGCTGGGGGATGTTTTCTACTCTTCTGGGTTTGCCAGTGAGTTCAGAGAGTAGTAATTGACTGGAGCCATGTGAAGGAGGAAAAGAGGGTGGTTGATATGTCACTGGAGGAGATTTGGCATGTGGAGGGGGGCAGAGAGCCAGAAGGACTTGTTATTCTCTGCTAACAGTGTGACTCTGAGCACGTGGAGTGAGAAAATCTACTTGAAAAATTACTTTCTAGATGAGAAGTGTCATTTAAGTAAGAGAGCAGTATGTGACTGCTCTGCTTTATTAAGATATGTCACAGGCATGCATTATTCTACAAACAGACTTAGGGTTGTCCAGAGCACCATGACCCACTTTCTTCTTGATCCCCCCTTCCTCCAGTTTTTTTTTTTTTAAAGAGGAAACATAGTACTAGAGAGCAAGAGGAGAATAGAAATCACTGGGCAGTCTTTAGTTAATGTATACCATACCTTTAAATAAATCCACTCTGTCACAGAGTGGAAGCTAAGTAGGGCAAGAGAAAAAGAGTCTGTGAGAAGAAAGGCTTATTGATCAGGTAATGAATAGTCTTGTATTAATCTCAATGAGGTAATGTGTAAAGACTTATGGCATTTGGCTTGTAGTAAAAGATATACGAGTGAAAATTCATGTTTCAGTGAATTGTTCTGGCCGTGTTTTTATGTGCTGGCTAAAACATTATGGCTATGTTACATACAAACTGACTGCATTAGCTTGCCTTCTCACATCCCACCACCCACCTCTATGTGTTTTTGAAGACAATAGGAGATTCTTAGAGATATTTGATTGTCCTTTCTTGATAACAGAAAGACGTGGAAAACGACTATGGTGATTGTTTTTGAGTAAGATGGCTGAAGAAACAGGTTTAAAATGAACTTGAACAAAAGGCTTAGCCAGCTGTAGAAGCTGTTGTTAGTGTACCCTGGAGCCTACGTTTTGATGATAGCTTGTCTGTGCATCTGGGCCAAGACCTGATCCCCATGCAATATGCCACATGACAGATGGTAATTCTAATGGCAAATCTAAGACTTTGTCCTCTCTGGTCTTTATGAAGGATGATGGCAAAAGTTGTTGTATATTAATTAGCCAAAACCATATCCAGTGCAACTGGAGGGTAATCCAGGAATATGGTGGAGTTTATCTACTTTCTGGAGGCTAAAATCTGGCCTGATGGCCTTTGTTTTGAATGAGGATTGAGTAATATCACCAGGAAGTTTCAGTGCAAACGTCCTGGTGTCACCTTCTTGATTAGATGTTGCATTACCCCTCCCTATTTTTTAATTGTCTGGACATATACTCTACATTCTTCATTGCAGGAATAAAAATGTTTTGAAGAGTTTATTTTTCAGAGGTTTAGTGTCACTATTCTTGCTGGATTGATAATCTTAATGGGATATATTTGGAATTGTTCCAAATTCTAATTTTGGAAATGGAATTGTTTTAGTGATTAAACAAAGTAACTGAGGGCATCACCCTATTAAATAAGATATTTCATGCATGTGATTAATTGTAATCTCAATATAAATCCTTTTGATTTAGAGATTAATGTTGATTTTTTGCTTCAAATTTACTATCCATTTGTTTTCTTAATTAAAATTAAAGGTAGAAGACAGCAGAGGAACCTCTTCAGGATGTTGATGTTCACTTTGTTAAATAGAACATTTTTCATTAGGAGGCTCAGAAGTAATAGGCTTGGTATAACTATATTAACCCTCAGACAATAGAGGATAGATTGTGTGGGTTTTCTATTGCTGGCTAAGCTTGTCATGCTTCAGATCACTTAAAAAATATTGGTAGCTGATCTTCCAGCTTGAATGTAGTCTTTTTCAAAATGAAAAGGTAGCATTTGAAAAATAAATTCCTGCCTTTTGGAGAGGAAATTTCTCCATCGTGCTGCTTGGAGAGAGTGTATTTCCAATTAAATCATGTTCCCAAGTGAAAATAAACCAATGTATAGTGTTAGAGGGAAGGTCTCCTGTTCCCCGTTACTTTCTTTTGCATGGGGCACTTATATCTGGTCTTGATCCAAATGGATCCAATATCATATAAAGTTTTAAAATGCTTATCTTTTCATTACTCAGCAGTCTAAATCCACTGGAGTGTGTTAATGCACTGTGTTATCTCTGAGTATGAAACAGTACAAGGATAGTATTAATGCAACATTTGTGCTTCCACTAAACATTAGGCAAATATTGCCTCTGCTTACGTACAATGCTTTATAATACACAAAGAAGCCATAGAAAGGACTTGTCATGCTGATGTGGAGAAAGTACAGAATAGGTAATTTAACATTATAAGATTTTTAGTTTAAAGACTTTAGAGCTTTTTGTGACAATGCATATTACTGATAAAGCTACAAAACTGCTTTGTATTAATGAGATGTGTCGTGATACAACTTGATGATCTTAATTAATATTAATAAGAATGCAAATTATTGCAACAGCAAAATGTTATTGAAAATAATTTGAGATCAAATAATGACGAGCAATTCCCATATGTCACCACTCTCGCGTCTAATTGTGGCTTGCAGCCACAACATCTCATGCATGGTTTCTAGATCTTGAGGTAGATTGAAGGACAAAGATGGAGGGAATATGAAAACAAAGTAGTCCACCACAATGCCAGCTAGTATACTGAAAATATCCTTGATGGATGTCTGACTGATGGATCCCTAGCTGCTTCTTGATTTTGTGGGGTGTTTTATTTTTGTTTTTTGTTTGTTTGGTGTTGAGGTTTTTGTTTTCTTTTTAAAATGGTGTTCTTTTCTAAGATCTGGTTTGTATCTCTCGATGTAAATGAAAGCTTGTTTGCCCTTGAATGTGTAGACCATGTGCCCAACAGCATAGTAGAAATCACCTGGTTAATATCTACAGACTCTTGCATTGTGTTGAAATCATTTGATCTGCTTTCCACTGCTATTAAGGTGATATTGATGAAAGACCTTCTCCTTGCATAACTACTAGTGACCAGATGGTATCAAGCTATTTTGCAGTTGTAAGCTTTTGGAGCTGGTGTTTGTGAGGTACAGTTTTAATTATTTTTTTCCTAAGAAATTGAAAATTGCAGTAAGTATAAAAAAAATTATAGTTACCATTTCAATAACAACAGTTTAAAATGTAAAATGATGTACTCTTGATATCTCCCATGCAGTGAACATTTTTAAGCATGCTTAAAGCATAAACTCAGTCTGTTGCTTTCTGTTTACTATCATGAAAGTATATTTCTTCTATGAAAACTGATTTAAGCTATTTTTTTTTTTCTAACAAGAAATATAGGGAAGTCCTCCATTACTTTCATTTACTGAAGAGTTTAATGTTTATTTAAAATGTAAGGAGCATTTTCAGAAATTGTCCTATAATGTTTACTGAATGTGCAATGGATTAAGGTAACACGTAACTGCGCATCAGTGGGATTCACAATTAAAAGCAGCTTCTATTGCCTAAAAATGTGCTTTTTCATGTGTCCCATATGACTATAATTTTCTTAAAGATCTGTTACTCATTGTAGTTTACCTCCCAATGCTGTTTAAAATTTTCTTTGTTTTCCAGATGTGTGTATACTGTGTGTTCACGAGACAAGTAGATTTTGGACTCTGGCCCTGAGTATAGCCAGGAGACTGCACTGAGTCCTTTTCAGTTTTGCAAAACAGCTGGATAAGAAATGGCAGCTAAATTTTTCCTCTCTATGATTTGGCTTCCCAAACAAGTCAAAGATAATGATAGGGGAATGCTGTCCTAATTTGGGTTTTATTGGAGCAAATCTACCACTTCCTAAACACTATGGAAAGAGATGTATGCTCTTAGAGATCCTAGCAGCATGAAATTTCCTAACTATCCTATATTAACGGAGAAATTCCTACAGAGATCAAGTAGACACTGAAGAACTGCAAAGAAGTACCCACCTGTTCATCCCTTCAAAGGCTTTGTATAGGAGGAAAAGAAGAGAGCAAAGACTGTAAATGAGACTTTTATCCTATTGGTGCAATTAATTTAGGAACATCATTCCCATGAAACTGTCCAGCTTATCAATGGTTGGACCCTACTAAATGAGTTAACGTGTTTTATCAAAGTGATGTGCCTCTCTAACAGCCCAGAGCTTGGAAAACCTGCTCACTTTGATCACATCAGATACTAGGTATCAAGAATCCCAGTTTTGACAGATCTAGAGTAGTTCTCATAGCAGTGTCAGGCTGTGTGATCTTTTGGCCCCATACAAATGGTAGGCACTCTTTCTTCAAGTTAGTGCTGTGTTTGCCTGTCCCCTCTGCTCTCTTTCTGTGTCCCGTTGGCTTGTGAGGGTGCTCACGCCTGCTTTGGAGATTGCTTTCTACAGCTTCTGATGTCTTCCAGGGGAATGTTGTCCAGGTCTGATAGTTTGTATGAAGCTCATCTATCCAGCCCTTGGTCCTCTCTCCCATCAATCTCCCATGAGCCTCATGACCCTTCCCCTTTTTGTTGCACAGGGGAATAAATGCTTCATCGTCTTCTCTTTAGGAAGAAGGTCTTGCTTGCCTTTGTTTCCTCTTATCATATGCTAGCAAAGATGTTTCCGATGCATTTTGTCCCTTCCTAGTCAGCTTTGTGTCTTGTCTTTAATGTACTTTGATTAATATCGGTTCTTTTGTATTCCCCAGTGTTGTGGTTTGGCCCACCTAGCACAGCAGCACCACGACAGTCCCTTGCTCGGTGCTCCCATTCCCCCCCACCCTCGTTAGGATGGTGGAGGGCCCAGCGAAATGGGAGTAAAAAGATAAGCAAGGTTGTTGTGGATTAAAACAAGGACTGGGAAGGCTTACTGCCAATTACGGTTCCGGGCAAAACAAACTCCAGTACTCGACTTAGAGAGGAAAGTAGGAAAGTTTATTCTACAAGGAACAGAACGGAATAAAAGCAAAAGGGAGTAGGATGATGAGAAAATTACAACCAGCACTTTAAGATCTCCCTCCCCCATCCCTCCTTTCTTCCCGGGCCCAGCTCACTGCTCCCGATATCTCTACCTCCTCCCCCCACAACGGCTCAGGGGGGCAGGGAATGGGGGATGTGGTCAGTCTCTCACAGATGGGCTCTGCCGCTTCTGTCTTCTCAGATGAGGATGACTCCTGGCATTCTTCCCCTGCTCCAACACGGGGTTCCTCCCCCGGCACACAGTCCTTAACGAACTTCTCTGGTGTGGGTTGCTCCCAGCAGCTGCGGCTTCTGCCGATATGGGTTCCCTCTCTCGGGACAGAGTCCTTGGTAAATATCTCTGGCATGCATTCTTCATCACAATTGCAGTTTCTTCTACCGATACGGGGTCCCTCTCTCGGGACACAGTCCTTGGTGAATATCTCAGCTTCTCCAATTCTCTCCACAGAATGCAGGGGAGTCTCTGCTCTGGTACACCTCCTCCTCTCTTTCATCACTGGCCTTGGAGTCCGCATGGCTGTTTCTCTCATTGTTCCTACTCCTTGCACCACCACCAGCCAGAAGAAGAAGAAGGGACAGAAGAAAGAAGAAGCAGGAAAAAGATGGAGGAAAAACCACCTCCTCTTCCGGCTTCTTCTTAAAAAGTGATCATGGAGGCGTCTAATTGGCTCAGCCCCAGACGTGGGTCTGGCTCAGAGCTGGGGAGAGTTGCAAACAACTTCTTACAGGCGCCATCTTTACAGCCCCTTTCCCCTTACCAGAAAAGGCTGTCATGTCAAACCATGACACCCAGTCATGTATACTTGCTTTTGACATAAGATTTATGTTTCTTTCATTTTTCAAGTGCCTTAACTTCTGGCACAGCTTCAATGATCTTGTTATGCGTTCTGTCCTTCCATAAAAAAAAGTTTTGCTTAAAATAATTATGTATGTATATACACATACTTTTTTGATTGCTTTAATCTCAGGCATTATTTATTATCCCCATATATCAAATTTGAGATTGGTGCTCTCCTGTTAGCTAGGACTGGAGCTGAAATAGCTTCTTTCTAGTACTTCCTCTGTATTTTTTTTTTTTTGGAGGGAGAAATGGCTTCCCATCTGAAAGATTATAGCATTGAATTCAAATTTGTCCCTGTACTGCTTTACTAGCATACTCTACCTGATGCTTCAGGGAACAAAGACTTCTTTCCTGATGCATTTTTGATCTAGCCATGGTAATAATCCTATGACAGTCACTCATGGAGTGGTTTGTTTTGGTGTTTGCAGTGTTATTTTTCCTTTCTCATCATTTCACTTTTTAGATATTGTCTTGAAATTTAATTTAAAAAATTCCTGCTTTCTTCCTGCACAGTAAGTTTTGCTCAGCTGTACAGAATTTGCCCAAGAATATCTCTAATATTAGAGCTTCTAATTCCTCCCTTTCTCTTTCCATGCTCATATAGACTTTTAAGTAAATTTCCAAATTTACTTGAAGTGCTGCTTCTTCTGATAGACTCTATTACAGTTTCTTATCACTTCCTCAGATTTCAGCCCTCTGGGCCAGATCATTGCTTTTAGAACATGAGATTTTTTTTTTTTTTTTATTCACCACTACTCAATCTGGTTTAAAATCTTTCTCATTTGATAGGAAGCAGATACTTCCTACCCTGCTCTTCCTAACTCTGTTCAGAGACAGTTCTTTATGGGATAACATCCCCTAGTTAAAGAAGCCAAAGATCTCTTGCTGGTGCCATCTGCATAGCTACACACTTGTTCCTGAGAGGCATCTGTCTCTGTCAGTAACAACCTGTGTGCTTTGTGTCTGGCCTTCACCCAGCCACCATCAGTCATAGGTGAGCGGGGGACTGGTTCCCTCCTGCTCTTCTGCTGGGAATCGGTGGGCTGGTTTAAAGGGGAGGAGAGGTAGTTTCCTATAAATATGGCTTCAGAGACTTCTGCTCAGTATTAAAATTTGTAAAGGGAGGTAGTTTTCTAATTACAACATGTTAATATTAAAAGTTTATCAATCAGAACATTAAGTTGGAAAGGAAATGAAACACTGTTAAACTGCCTTAACGTGGAATGCCTAATCACTGAAGAGAATGGTGCTTATTCTGACTTGAAACCCTTCTTGACACACCTTGTCTTGCACAGGAGGGAGAGCGCTTTAGAATAGGAAAGAAGGCTTTTCAAATCAATTAAGAACCATATATTTCTTTTATATATATATACACACACATTTTTTTTTTTACTTATTTTACTGCTCATTAAACTGAAATCTATCATCATAATTTTTCAATGACTTGTAATTTAACCTTATGCTCTACGTAAATATTCAGTTCTCCATATAGCAATCAGAAGAAAGCCCAGTGAAGCTATGAATAATGCAGAATTTCATGCAAAATACGTGCAGGAGATAATTGGTAAAATGACCTTTCATTTGTGACAGTAACTTAATATTCCTGATTGAGAATGATTTTCACCCCATTCTGTCCACCTCTTTTAAGCTCATTGTTTTGAATAATGATGTCTCTCAATTGACAGGTATCAGATTTGAAGGAGAGAGAATTTTCAGAAGCTGGGCTATACCCCATAGACATGGGATGTAAATGTCTGAGAGAGCCTGTCAGTAAATGAACCTGAGCTGTGATGCATACTCATGCATTTGCCTGAGCTGGCAATTTCAGGGATGTGAGTGTGCCCTAGAACACTAAGAATTCTTGAATTTTTATTATTTGCAATGAGTAGGAACTGAAGGTGGTTATGATGTTTCAAGGGTTGCTAAGTCCTACCAGACATCCAGATTTTTCAGGGCTGTCAGTGAAGTAACTGTCACAAGGAGTTAAATCCCACGTCTGAAGGCTCTTGTGCAGGCATGATGTGCTGATTAAGTGACAAGCGTCAACTGTGTGAGCAGAGCAATGTGAAGTACATCTGTAGGTGGCTTCCTGCAACTGAATCTTGGGTTTTACCCTTTCATAGGAACCCTCCTTCATAGGAGCCATCTTTTGCTAGCTGCTTTATCATGTAATTGTGCTTGTGTAGGAGGAAGCAAACATTTCTGTCCTTAATGTGTCAGCACACAAGGGGTACAGGCTGTCTTGGAGTCAACCTGAGAGGTCAAGAGTTTGTTTCAAATTTCTGCAGAAGGAAGAAGGTAGACGCCTCACCTTGTTGATGAGCTTGGCACTGTCAGCTAAAGTCACCATGTGAGAAATGACAATTTATAAGACAGTTTAATGCTTAAATGCTGGATAAGAGAAGTGCGTTTCTAAGGAAAGACTATTCCTCACATCCCTGGTTTTCTAGTGGTGAACAGGGAACTCCTGCTAGGAATTTCTGGGAGCTTAAGGTTCTTGGAGGTGGTTGTTGACAGCAGTCTTTGGGGCCCAGTCTGTCTCTCTACTGGGCATAGGTTGGCTGCCTGCTGTTGAATGACAGGGACATGTGACCTTCAACCATCACGTAGCCCTACTGCACCACACCTTGCTGCTATCTCTGTATTTCCACAGCACTGTGTGTTGTGCTGGCAGTAGTCACTGTTCTCAGACAAATGTGATCCAGTGATGTTTAGTGACTAGCTTTAATGAAATGTGATAAGACCTCATAAAAGCAAGCATAAGAGCATAAGCTCAGGAAATGGTGCATCTCGTAGGCAACTGGTATGTTCAAATTAACTGAGACTTTGCCTGCCTTCTGTAGTTGATGCAATACTTGAACACTGACGCTTGGAGCTAAATTGTTTATTCCTACTGGGATATATATACCTGGAAACCATATTTATGAGTCACTAACCTTTTGCTTTAATGCTATAGGAAGCTGAATTTTAAGACAATTCCGGAAACAATGGCCAGAGTACCAAGTGCCTTAAGAACCCAAAAGTTGATTGCTTGTGAGAGCAGAAATATGACTGAACTAAATGAAAATACCTCTTCCAAGGGTTTTCAAATTAGCTTGTATGGTAAAATATTTCTGTTAGGATGAAATGTAAAAACATGTGTTTGTTTTCAGTGTTTTAAATTTATTTCCACTCTCTCAGCATTAGGTTACTTTTACACTGTGGTAATTGAAAGATAAGGAAAAATATCTATGTGCTAAAGGGACATCTTAAAATTAGTTTCACAGTGGACAGGAGGGACCAGAAAGTTTTCTTAAAATACTTCTGTTTATGTTACATCTTCATTGCTCCTCAACACTGCAAATGATCATTCTTAGACTACAAGCAGAAAAGCATTGAGGCCAAATGCCTATGAGAATGTTTCGTGCTTCAGAAACTTATGTAATTTGTCTGTTTAGTCCCAGAAATGCATTATATAAGAGTGGAAAGCAATCTTAGCTTACACAGATTAGAATGCTGAGCTGCGAATTGTTTGGTTTTGCTTGTGAAACATTGGTCACTGAAGGAAGCTATCATTTTCCATGCACACATTCAAAGAAGGGGTTTATCTTTACATTGTTCTAACATCTCCCTATGTCTAACATGAATGAAATTAGGGGATCTGACAAAGAGATAATATTTCAAATTTCTGGTGATATTGATATGGTATGCTTTCTCCATGCGTGTCAGATACTCTTCGGAAAAAAAAGGATGGATGAGGTTTTAGAGATTTAGGATGATTTGTTTCTTGATATTTCTCCTCTTGTAAGATGGGAATCAAATATGCCTTGGGGTAGTTAAAAGCAATCAGAAAATCCCAAGCTAGTTTGTGTTCTTTTTCAGCCATCTACTAACCACATTTCTTAGTTTCTATTTGATGTTAGTACCGTGTGCTTTCACTAGATATGTCCAGAATGCTCATTTAAAAAAAAAAAAAAACATGAAAAATGAGATTTTAAGGGATATGATGAGGATTACGATGAAGAAAAGGTGTACTGGACTTAAAATCACAGTTGGAGACAGACCCAGGTGACATGTTTGCTGAACCCTAAAATGATTGCAGCTAATTGGTCCAAAGGCTTCTATTTTTATGGCTCTCTAGAAAGCTTTACAAGACAAATGGAAATGTTTTCTTTGGAGCTTTTATGGTGGCTCACATCTAGGAAATAGCTGCAGCAGCTCTGTATTGTAAACTGCCTCCCTGCTATGCTGGAGCTCTGAGCAACCCTTGTTGCAAAAGCAATTATGGAGCATGCTACAAAGGCCATGTGCTCTAGAATGAAGTTGAAGCTGTGTATAACCTTGGCAAAAGCTGGCTTTCACGACAGATTTTTTAACCCATGTGTTTTGTGTAAGTAAAATAGTATTTGCCTTCTGTCTTCAGGAGAGAGAAATGGGACAGTTTGTATGGCAGAAATTGGATTATTTCTGTATCACTTACTTTATTTTAATAAATCAAGTCTGTGTAGCCTGAGACTTGTTTTACTTTCCATGCTGTTTTGGATCTTTAAAGCTGTATTCAGAATACTTGTGTGAAATTTTTTCATCAGAAACCGTAATAGATTTGGAAGTGGGTCAGGAACATAAAAATGCCCATATGCTCTTGGAATATTAATTTTGTGTGCCACTTACACAGGTAATTTGAACAGAGAGGTTGGATGTATTTAATGTTGTGTGATTAATCTTTCCTAGAGTGTTAGCAGATTATTACTATGTCTCAAAACACACAAAAGTACCATAATATAGATAATTCTCATAAAAACATACTAATTACTTGCAGACGAACAGCAAGGCAATGTGAAAAAAAACCCACATTATTACAAGTCTCTTGGAAATTAGCTACATTTTCTACTTGTATGCCACTTTTTGGGAACAGATATTTGCAGAGAGAATAAACTTTGATGGCTGGGAAAGGCAGAAGTCCTCTGCTAGGAACAGTTTAGAAGGGCTTTCTTTATTCAAGACAGCATTTCCTATGCATTTTAGAGAGTGGTTGGTGCTGCACATTGAACGTGGGAAGGATGCTGGGTTATCTGACAAGAGAAAATGCAGACCTAAATAGCATATATGTGAGCAGATATGACTCTTACCTCATGGCTGGTGGTTGTCTCATAACCACACTTTCTTAGTTACGGTGTCTGTGTTCTTCCCCTGCCCTATGCTCGCAGGATGGTACTTAGGAGGAATGTGAAAATTGTGACCATTTGTGTAGGATTTCCCAGTGTTTTCTGGTCGGAATGACAGTCTATGCTGTGAATATTCAGACATGCTGAACAAATGACCATTGCAAGTGTACATATCAATTCAAATGCACAACTGGATTTTCAGAGGTGAACAGAATTGTTTAACATAGAATACCATATGGGTTGTAGTGTTGCATGAGGTAATTCAGTAGTACCACGCCCTGCTGACAGAATGGGTAACTAATCTGTTGGAAGGGGAAAAAAGAAAAACTGTCTTAAAGTTGCATACGTTACATAGTTTTCCTATTGAACTAATATGATAATTATTTCCTTTCCCCTCCTCTCCCTGCCCCCAAAATATGTGGATGCCACTTATTAAAGGGAAGTATAGTTTGCAATCATATCTGTAGTTGTTCATGGCATTTCTTAACTGGTAAGATAAGTGGCTAGAAAGTTTAAGGTTATTGCTATAAAAATGTCAGCCTTTATTTATTCTTTTAAAAAAAGTGATACATTGCTATATGATAATGAAGCACTTTGATTAAAAGCATCCAACAGTCTATGATGTATGGGAGCTAGCTGGAAGACTATAGGAGTGTAATTAATTATTAGCTGTTCTTTGTGAGGTCTGGTTGTTCTTCGCAGAATTGATTTTGAATGGTGACAAAGCAGCAAGCTCTTGTTTGCAAATGCTAAGCAATTAATATATGGGTGTTGGCAGGAGCAGGTGGTGTGTGATGGGTGATAGAGTACAGAGCCTTTCACCTGCAACCGCTTTCTTATGCTGAAGCCAGACAAGTTGTTGAGGTGACAAAGTTGTTGCTGATGGACTGGTTGGAAGCCAACACAGCTCGTGTATGGTAGATGTGGAGCTGCATCTTGAAAATGGTGATGACATGCAGTGGGAGTCTCTGTGACGTTGAGCCTGCATGGGTACTCAGCTTTGCCTAATGGGCCAGACACAGTCTCTGTCACAAGAAGACCAAGGTGAATTTGCCACCAGTTGCATGCTGGTTACTGTGCTCATCTCCTCTGATCTGCAGTTAAATAGATTAAATGGGTTAACATAGTTTATCCCATTTTAGGAGAACTATATATGGTTGAAATTTAGTTTTTCAGAAAGATATGATGCTTGTTTACTGAAAGAGCCTTTGTTAGAAGCTGACCATACTAAGAAGTTTTTAGATACTGCAAAAGACTCTCAAAATCCTTCATTCAATTGTTCAATTCAATGAAACTAAAGTGGAGTAATAAGAAACTTTTGTTCCTCTTTTTCTCCTCTACAAGCTAAAATATTTGTTTCTAGTGAATGCTACTCTCTGCAAAGAGGAAAACATATCATTCTAACAGGAAGTCTGTAAACATAAAAAAATAAAGGAATTTACTGAATATTTGCATAGATAAAAGGACCTCACAAGAAGTTAGAAGTAAAGTAGTGTTACTGATGCCATCTTACTATCCTCATCTTATTGTGGCTGTTTGGCTAAGTGAGCTACTTGAGCTGTCATTTGCTGTTCAGGTCAGCTGATGTGAGTAAGCTGGTCAAGAAGTTGTTGCCCTCCTCTCATCCTTTTTCCAAATGTTTCACTTGTATCTTAAATGCACCTAGAAATAATAGATATGCATTCATACGACCACAAGTGGGGAGAGAAAAGGCAATTTGCAAGCGTTCTTCTGTCAAAATGTACAAATGCTTTAAAGAGCCATCTCTCTTTGTAAAGGAGAAAACATAATCCAAAACAAGAGAACGGGATGAGAGATCAGAAACTCTTGGAGTAAAAAAAGCCTGAGATGCTGTAGGATCTCATTTCAAATGGAGATGACAAGCCTAATGTGTATACTTAGTATTTCAATCTGAATTCATTGGAAGTTGTCAAATGATTTTCAGAAGTGCTTTTGCTGAATGTAACTTGGAGACAAATCTGATTTTATAAATACACATATCCTGACACTGAATTCCACAAAAAGTAAAGATCAAAAAAAACCACTCCAACCAACAACAGAACTCCAACAGCATTTAGCAGTAACTTTAAAAGCAAACTGAATGCCTTTGTGAACTGTATCAGATCCTGGGAAGCATGTGACAAATCTGTGCAAAATATATGGATACTCCATGAAGAAAGAAGTTAAATTTTGAAATATTGAAACTCTCTGTATGTCCCAGCATTTGCTACTGTTTATCTAGTACTAAAACTACTTTATATCAAAAGACAATAATGATCCAATTAGATTTTAATGTTGTCACATTGCTTTTGGATGGGTAATGGTGTGTTAGACCAGATTTCTTAAAATGTCATGTTAACTGGAGAGAGCAATAAAATTCACTAGTGTCGTTTACCCAAATGGTCCTTGGTTCAACAGATAATAACCTAGAGACTAGTGGCTGGCAGTCAGGTTTGAGACTTTTTACCATTTTCTGGAAGCATCTATTTGGGGCAGCTGCAAGGAAAAGAGTCTGGGGAAGAAGCAAAAGAAGTGAGTGGGGAATAGTTTTTATTAAATACTAGAAGGAATGAAAAACCAAGCACCGGCTGCCTGAGAGGTTCCACTCTGCACTGATGTGAAGGTAAGTTTTCAGGAGTCTATTAACAGTCCAAAACTACTGCTCCACATGTGGCTTTACTACATGTGGTCAGGAGTTTCTAGGTCTTCAGCTGAAACCTCGAACCATGTGAGTTGCAGATCTCCAACATAACACAGTGGCTCCTGAAGGTCCAGCCTTGGGGAAAGGTAGTGTTAGGAGGTAAGGATTTCTCTCCCTTCCTCTGGATGGGAAAAGGACCTGCACTTGGAAGCAGATCTTTTCCTTGCTATTCAGTTGGGAGATAAACAGAATCCAGCTATGTTAATACTTAATGTCTTTTCTTCCTGAAACAGTTTTCTCTTTCATTTGTTGCAGTCCCATTGGCACTTATTATGTAGCTTATTTCATATATGAAAATAATAGTTTGTAAATTACATTTGTGGTTAACTTCTGCTTATATGTTATAAAGAGAAATATCTTATGATTATTATAGTCCCCTAGTAAATTCCCTATTATTACCTAGTTATTTTGGCCATATGGATTACACCATATTTAAGGTCCCAATTCAGTAAAACTACATCTGGTTCCTGTGCTGCAAAAACCTATTAAAGTTTGAGGAAACCATGCAAATAGATTTATATGGTCTTTTGTTGGATTTTATAGTGTTTAATTGGCCTTTCTATTGAGGGTAACCATGACAAACTTCAAATTCTGTGAGAAGCTACTGTATGCAATCATCCTTTAGTTACTACAGAGTTAAGTCTGCCATTCTTCTGCTAGTACACATTTTAAGAGTCTCACATGTTGAAGTCTCCTCCACTTCCTTTGGGAGAATATTCTACAGACTCATAGATCTCTGTGTCAGGAAGTCTTTGACCACAATTTATGTAACTGCATATGTTTCACATGGATCCCTCCTTGGCCTATGCAAAACATGCCATAGGGCTTCAGCAGAGATTTCAAAAAAGAAAAAAAAAAGACTTTAACATGAGTGACATACTTTCCATACAGTCTATAAAGTTAGTTTATTAAACAAAGTTGAAAATGGGTTGAAGTGATGTTTTTGGGGGAGGGATTATACATCTGGAATGAGCAGCAGACCTATTAAAAGTCCTGCTCAGGGAAACAAGTTTACCAGGGTCAATGTGATGGGTGAAATATTTTTGCTTCCTTTCCACTGACAGTCTCCTGGCCAGGCAGACTCTGTATTGCTACCACATTTTTTCAGATGTTCTTGCACTTCAACCAACCATCACTTACAAAGCAGAGTTTTTTTCCCCTGCTCCCTTTTATTTTAATTTAATTTACAGATTCCTTCATCTTCAGAACTTTTGAAGTAGTGTATGGTCTTTGCTGTCAGTTGTGAAATTTGTACTAGAGCCCAGAACTAACATTTTTGTGTTATAAGGAAGAGAAGACCAATGTTTCTCATACTCTTATCTGCTGTCTGGAAGTTCCTTTGAAAAATTACTGCAACTATTTGTCTCAACTCTTCTCTCTCTCTCCTTCTTCTCAAGTAAATCTTTAATGAGGATCTGACTAGTTTAGTATCTCTGTTTCTGAAGTTAGAGGGGAAAAGTTTTGCTTATTAAGATATTTGTCTAAGATGGTTCTGGATCATTTTTCTTGTTGGTACAATGATGACTTTTTTAGCTTTAGGCTCACTCTCTCAACTGTTACTGAAGTCTAAAATGATAAACTCTTTTTTATCTGAAAAGATGTCTGAGACTTAATCATGCAAAGTACCAAGATAACATTAATTTCTTCTAGCCAGTTTTAAGGAGTGGAAGTCAAAACCATTCATAACATTCTTCATCGTTCTGCAGAGGAAAAAAAAACAAACCCACAATGAAAAACTTTGGAGGAAACTTGATCTGGTAATCCAATCCCAAAGAAAAATTACAATGCATGAAACATACCCTGCATAACACTGCTGAGTCCCTTATGCAGTCAGCTTGCTGTAGGTAGGGACAAAATAGGAGTAGTCACCACAGAATTTGCTGTCTCTCTGGGACCAACATTTTCCTTGGGAACTGTCTTCTGGGAGTGTGGACTACGCTATACACTCAGTAGTATAAAGAACTCCAAACTTATCTTCTTTTTTTCTCTCTGAAAAGAGAGGAAAAAAAAGAGAGCTGCCACTGAGAGCAGCTGCTAGCCCTACTCCAGCTTCAGCTCTGTGGCTTTCGCGAGTGAGAATGCTTGCCAGGGGAGGAAAAGGGGGTAGTGTTCAACATATGCCACACTCATGGTTTTAGTGCTTCCCATGAGTTGTGTTTCATGGGAACATACAAATGCTTGCCTCCTCTCTGTGCGGTGTAGTGGCAGGGATAATAGGAGATATTTAGTAGAACTAGACCAAAAAAACTTATCTAAACATGTTATTTTGCTAAAATGTAAATGTCTTGCAAAACCAGTGACCTATTTCCTGCCCTCCCACTCACCAAATATGTCTGGAATGAAATGCTTCCTTTCTGTTGGGGACAGGAGTTTGAGAGCTTTTTCAAGTCAAAATCCTCATTTGGGTGAAAGAGGAGGGTGATACAAATAAGTAGAATAAAATTCTCCATTAAAATGAGCATATACAATTTGTCTTGGTGGTATTGTTGCCATTGTCTTTACGTTCAAACTGACAGCTTTGAAGCATCCTATCCAACTTCAGCGAAAGCTTGTCAAGACCCTTACAGCCACCTTCTGTTACATGCACAAGAAATAAAAGGTACTATCAAATTTGTTGGCTTGTGTTTTTTACTTTAGGTAAAATGTATAGGTATGATTGACAGAATAAAACAAAAAATGATCCTTAGGAAGACAGTATGTTTTGGTCAGAACATCCGTCTGTAATTTAAATTGAATTACCTTTAGGCATTTTCTCATGTGCTGTGTTTGCATGTTTGTGTTTATTGTTGTCAGAGGAGCTGCCTTTGTAGAAAGGATATGACCTATTAACTATTTAGACACACACATCTGTCTTGTATGGAAGTCTACTGGCACAGGAAAGTGTGCCGTAGCTTCTAAGTATGCAGGTTGAACAAACTGCTGCTCTTGTGAACTGCAAATGGATCCCGTATTAACCAGCTCATTAGCAGCTCTCACAAGCAAGATTTGTTTGACTTTGCAGCTGTTTTACATAGCCTCAAATACCTGTTTGGCTAAGCTGTAGTTGTGATGTTCAGTCTTTCTAGGGGACTTTTTGCATTAGGATGCTGAAAATGTGAAACGTAATGGAATTCTATAATGAAGTAAATAACTATGAGAAAGTATATTAACCTGGTCCAGCAATTCACAGAATCACAGAATCTTAAAGGTTGGAAGGGACCTCAAAAGATCATCTAGTCCAATCCCCTGCCAGAGCAGGACCACCTAGACTAGGTCACAAAGGAACTCATCCACACAGGTTTTGAATGTCTCCAGAGAAGGAGACTCTACAACCCATCTGGGCAGCTTGTTCCAGTGCTCTGTCACTCTTACAGTGAAGAAGTTTTTCCTTGTGTTTCTTTGGAACCTCTTATGTTCCAGGTTGTGTGTGTTGCCCTTTGTCCTATCATTGGCCATCACTGAGAACAGCCTGGCTCCTGACACCTGCCCTTTATGTATGTGTAAACATTAGTGAGATCACCCTTTAATCTCCTCTTCTCCAAGCTGTAGAGCGCCAGCTGCTTCAGCCTTTCATCATATGAGAGATGCTCCACTCCCTTAATCAAATTCCAGGTTTCAAGTGCAGGAGCTACAAGTGACTCTTTACCTTTCTGATTTTTCCTTTGCATAGCCCTGTTTCAGATCCTGGTTTTCAGGCTTTGCTGTAAAAACATGCCCACAAGAAATTTAAAAGAAAATAATGAATATTTTCAATTAAGCCCAGGATTTCAGATGACTCTACCTGATGCTTCATTAACATTTGCATTTGACAGCAGTAGGGAATCTGAAGTGCAGAATCTGAGAATCGATGTTGGATTATTTCTTAAGGAAATACACTTGTTCCTGCACATTAGACATGATTTCACTTGTAGTTATGTACCTTCACTGGGCAAGAAACCATCTGTATGTTGGAGAATAACAATGCAGAGAGCAGACTGGAAGTGAAAAAAGGTGTCACTGACATTCAGGGTAAAAGCAGAAACATCGATAGCATATCCACTGGTTAGCTGTGTTGAAATATGACAAGGCATCAAGGCACCAGGTCCTAGGTTCAGTCTCCTCCCTTGGTGTCATGAATCCAGAGTTGCCTGGAAAGTATGTGGGTGGTTGAGAGTGCTGAGATCCAAATCCATCCTTGTGACTTCCTTCGTATTCAAAACCCACAGAGAGTAGTTTGCTGATATGTTGCATTGACACAGAACAACACTTTGTTTCCTTTCTTGTTCTCTCCAGAAAAGGAAGTATCTGTGATTTCTTGTCAAAATCACTAATATTAAACTTGTCTGGTTTTTTTCCCCCCTCCAAGTGATTTTTCTTCTTTAGAAAAGTTTATTTTATGTTCACACCTCCTCTGTGTTGTGATCCTGTTCTAGCAAATGACTTGGAGCGTCTTCATTTATTTTGAGGCAGAAGGCCCATAAGGCGCTCTTACTAAAAGAGACCTTTAAGAAAGAAAACAAAATTACATCTAGGCAGATATTTTTTGCCAGTTATAGGCCAAGTTCATGTCAAGTTTGTACAGCTTCCTTGGAATCAGTGGAGTCGCTCTGAATTTCTGATACAGGTGTGCCCTAGTGGTAAATGTGATCTGTGATTCTGCCTTAAAATGAAACAATGAAACAAAACTAAATTCTGGATTTGCATTTTTAGGACATACTTGCAAACACAGGCTCTTGGCTTCTGTGTATAGACAGATTCCCCTCTGGGCTTTTCTTAAAGCAGTGCAGGTAGTCCAAATTTTAGGTTTTCTTGCACATTATCACTAAAAGGTACAGAGGACTAATAAAGTATAATTTGAACACGGGATTTCCTGTGAGGAGAATTCAGCCTGGCATTTAAATTCAGAACTCACTTGTGAGTCTCGCAGGGAGAAATCTGTATTCCATCATCTTGGCAGAAGTCGGATTTTCAGACTCTTCTTTGGTCTTCTGTGGTGTCTGGTTATGGAATAGCATTAAATCCTTGATTAAATCTTTGTGTGAACATGTGGTGCTGTTTTTTTGTCTGCGTGGGTGGGGTGTGGTTTTTTTCTTTTCTTTTTAATTGAAGTTTAGATTTGTCATAGTTGTGTGGGTAGTGGTGGTTTTTTTTTTCCTTCCATTGTTCTTCCTTATTTTATGAGATTGTGTCTCAGCTTTGGAAAGCTCTTTGGAATTGAAATTTGGCACAGATATCTTCAGCCAGAACAAATTTGAAAAATATAGTTGTAAAATATACTCAGATTTTTAAACAACTCTTCCTATACAATGTGGTCTACTTACCTGTTCAGTCGCTGACTCACCATGTATGATGGGTATAGATAAAAATATTGGTATTTTAGGGGAAGTTTTAAAAAAAAATATTTCTATCCAATGATATTTTAATTTTGGATGATTAAAAAAAAAAAATAACCAATATTGTACTCCTGAAAACGTGAAGTCACATAATAACAGAAGCTCAAGGGCTGGAAGGGACCTTGAAAGACCATCTAATCCAACCCCCCTGCCAGAGCAAGACCACCTAGAGTAGTCATATTAGCGAAGACATGCTAGTTGCACAGATGAGGATTATAACTTTTTGTAGGTAATGCCATGAATGTTTATGAGATGGGACTTGAATTGCTAGGTTTAACTGTTGTAGGGTGAGGCACGGTATATCGTATTTACAACTACACACATATCTTTTAGCTAATGAATTAGACTGCTATAATTAGTGCATATATCAAAAAGCCAGGTGTAATAGGAAACAATGACATTTGTGGCATATCAGTGCAACAACCTTTTTTGAATTGAAAATAATAGAACTATAAAAACAAAAAATAATTTTTTTTTGTTTTTTACTGGGGAAAAGATAGCATGAAATGAGATGTCTATTTTCATTAGACTTTTTCATCTTTTCATGCTACTTCTGGTCAATGGTTAGTTATATAGTTGTTCAAGTAGACAAGCTTGAATCCTTCCCAAAAATATCCTACGTGTTACAGCAACCTCTCCTTTATGAGCTGTGCTGTATTTTGTTGTGAATGATCTCATCGTAGTCATGGGAATTATTTGCAGAACAAGAGCTACATGCAAAGATGTATGTTGAACAGGGTAGGCCTGAAACTGTGTGTTCTGCATTGAATCACAGGGCTTTCCAAATGTGCCCAAGCCCTATGTGCCATACAGTAAATTCAAGTCTTTCGTGGTGGCTGTAGGCTGTAGTCCCACAAGCATAGCTCTAAGCCATGGAGAGCACTCTTAGCCAGTACAGGCTTTCCAGGTGGAGGTAGCTTGTGTCCCTCCAGCTCCCAGCGGTGAAGGCAGACTGCACCTATAGGCTTGGACCAGCCTTCTCAACTCTTTTCGAAATTGCCAGTCCTGATTTCTTTTCCTCACTGCTTCTCATAACCAAAATGTTGCTAACAGGAATTTCTACCTTCTTAGTCTCCAGTCTTTTATTTTGTTTGCTGGTAGCATGAAAGAAAAATCAATTAAAAAAAGATGTATTTATTTCTGTACCAGGTTATCAATTCACATGCACTGTACTTCATATGTAAAAATAAATAGGCAATATCTAATTATCTGATATAATTTGCAGGTGAAATTGCAAATATTTGAAAAATCAATTGAATTTAAGTCTGTATATTTTTTTTTAATGTAGATTGAATGCAGCTGGCTCTGGCTGTACTTTTTTGGCTTGCTGTCAGCTTTTAGAATACCACTGTTTTAAAGCTGAATAAATATCTAACAACCAAGAGATAATAAAAAGGTTATTTAATATTGTATTCCCAGGGGTTTAGGAAAGGTTACAAGCCCTGATATCTGGTTAGTGGCCCCATTGGTTTTCTAGCAGGTTCTTTAACTATCTATTTATTCATTTAATTTATAGCAGTTAATGAGAGCTAAAATGCTGCCGCAGATTCAGGTTCCCAGAAAAAGAAACATAAATTACGACCAGGTTTAAAGAGTATGACTTATCAAGTGATCATCCTGGTAACCACTGAGAGTTTGGTGTCTGTACCACAGATATTTATGGTTATCCAGTTCTGCTTTCCAGGATAGAGTTTTCTTTTAGTCTTCTTTGCTACTCTGCCCGTTCACAGCCATCTTTTCTTTAAGACAGGGAAATCAGGCATTGTAAGGCATATAATTAGTGCAATGAAAATTGCAGTGGATGTTTGTAAATGGATAGGGTAATTCTGTATGGCATACTTATTGTCTGATACAGGTTACAGATTTACAGGCACCTCTGTGTGGTTTTTGAAAAGCAAACAGATATCCTTGATATATTCTATTATTCTAGATCAAGGCTAGTTAAAAAATTTTTTTTAGTTTATAGAATATTTTTCCTAATTATTAATATAATTCTATCCACCGTTTGTCAGATTTTAAGGTCCAGATGGCTCAATTTTGTATTTATGCTGGATGAAAGGATGCTCATTTATCATAATATTCTTACAGTAATCATCAAAAAATGTTATATGGTCTTGAGGATGACTTCTCTGAAAACTTAGATGTGGTAATAGGTGCTTGTGAAGCTGTTGTCCCTGGGGAAATGGATCTCAAAAACGTGGTTGATTCAAAGTTTATTTTTCAAGGCATATAGGGATGCAAAGTTTACACAAGATTATGTATAATGAAGCTAGGTGTATAGAATTGAGACACTTGATTAAATAAGTGCTCAAGTATTCAACTCCTTAAAGTCTAGCTTAGTCTAAATTCATGAAAACAAGCAAGTTATTACAGTTTTGGTACTGTAACCAAATATATGCCTGTTTATAGTGGTCACAGAATAAAATGGAAAGTGAAAATTAAACAGGAAAAAATTTACTGCTGTCTCAATCATGCTGAGTTATTGTAGTCATGTAAGAACACTTAGAAGAGCATGAAGTAATATGATAGAAACTTGGCATACTAACTATCTGGCAAGCAAAATGCTGCAGTATTTATATAAGTTAATGTTCCTTGACACATGCTGACATTTTAGTTAAAGCTTTCAAATTATTTCAGACTTTAATGGAGAATGTACATACCTTTATCTATATCCCTGGCAACCTTTTAAAGTTATTCAGTGTGGAACTTTCATGATTGTGATCTGTCTGTCCTGTTTACTTGTAACTCAGAAATTTTATCTTGAGCAGCTGTTGATTCTGTGTAGAGACTGGGTGGGAACTTCTGTGACTTTTTATCACTCATCTGCATGTTTCCTTTTTCCCCGTTTCTACTCAGCATGCAATAAACTCTATTTTATACAATAAGACACCATGTGTGTAGCTGTGATGGCAGCTTCTCTTTACCCACACCGAAGGATAAAAGGCAAGGTAATTGGTTCTCACGTCTTGCACGTTTGCTTCTCCTCTTTCAGTCTGCCAGTGTTGCTTTTCAGAGGTTGATAAGAGGTTATGTCCTTTATCCAAGGGGAAATGGATACCAAAATGAGCCAGAAATATCAGAGCAGTGAATTGATTCTGGGAAGCATGTCTTTGGTGGAGAGATGCTATGGGGGTTTTAAGTGTGGTTTACAGTGAGCTCGACAGAGAAGGATTTCAAAATAGCAGAAACTGAGGGTTGCTCTGATGTGCTGTGACCTAACATCTAATGCAGCCTCTCCGGCTGCTAGCAGTATCCCTGCTCTAGAGCATGTACCTGAGTTTCAATATTTTGTTGTTTTGAGAGAACATTTTCATCTTGTGACATGATTACTATCCCTTTAATCTGCTGGAATAGCACTGTAGGGAACGATCATGCTATACTCTGTGAGAGAAATACAGCTGTGGGCGGAATACAGAAACTGTTTCAGGAAGTACAATTAGGTGTTCTTGCTTTGTTGTTTCCAAGCTATATTTCAAGTTGTGAATTATATGCTTGGATATAATTAACTTCAAGTTGATTATCTTGCTATCTTGCTAAAGCTTGATTTTAGTACAACGTTACAAAGGTACCTTCGAGTATTCTAATGGCCTATGAATAGCTTGAGCATTAAAAACAAGGCATATGGAACAAGCTCTTCATGGAATAATGTATTGTACAGAGAAAGTGATTGATGAAGTTGATGTGACTATGGCCACAGCAATATCTCCTCACTACACCTCAGTCTGAAGTGGAGACATCTGCTTGCATACGTACCCAGTAGTCAGAATGCAATTGGATGCGGAGCCAACCTGACAGTATCTCTCCTGGGTCCTAAGAAAGAAGAAAAGGGAGAGAATTAGTATTTATCTCTGGATAGCCTATTTAAAATTAAATAGGAAACAGTAATCCAATTCCTTCCCTTGCACTAAATGGCTGTGTATTAAAGAGCAAAATAACCAAGATATCCAGATAGACACAAGATACACAGCAGAGAGGGGGAATAAACACTCAGAAAACATTCAGATAGTGCTTTCTCCCTTTTAGTTTTCTGAGAAGTTTCCATTTCTAAGCAGAGTACGTGAGAAATTAACCCTGCCTTCACAAAAAGAGTTAGATGTGCCTGCTTTGTGTGGTGAAGGGCACATTGGATGATGTGCAGTGTGTGTTTGTGCTGATAAGTGGAGAATGCAATTTTAGTAGCTAGGCTTGTGAGGACCAAGATGCCCGTGGCAGGGTTCCGGAGCTTGAATCCTGCTAACCAAAAAGATAATCTGGGGAGATTTATCATAGAGGATATTCTACTGCCATTTACTAGGATTTGAGGGGGAAATTGAGGGTTGAGTTAAATGTGAAGTAAATAAACTGAGCTAAGTCCCATGATTGTTTCATTATGATCACTTCTCACTGTCTAATGGATAAACTTGACTCAACCAACTTATTAGGTTTTGTGGAAGTAGCATGCTGAACTTGTTGTAAGAACTGACCCATGAAAAATGGGAAAAATAGTAACTACATATCACAGAAAGATTCAAATCATGTAATCTAAGCTGTGTTTTACACTTATGTCTGCTACCTTACTGGCCATTGTAAATATAGTGTGCTTGCTCTGAATTCTAAATGTTGTCTTCTTGGGTGGAGTTGGGTTTGTTCTCTTGCTTGGTGCTTCATGATCATCTAATGAAAAGCTCTACTAAAATAGTCTAATATGTATGATAAATTTAAATTGTCTTGGAAGTTGCCAATAAAAGTAGAAATCTTTTGAGTAGCATGTACATACTTTGGCTACCTTGGCTATATGAGATAGTAAATATTAAAACTATTTACATCCATATGAGCCCCACTAGCCTCCTCTTTGCCTGTAACAGTGCAGGAAGAGAGCAAAGAGCGAGAGTTTTTAAAATCAACTTCTGTATTGGGATGTTTCATTCTCTGTCATAAAATGAGCTGAGCCACATGCAGCTGCTAGTGTATATATTCTTGTATTGCTGGCATGCTGAATACCTGCATCTCTGTCAAGGGAGGTTCTTCTCATCTACTCTGCCCTGGTGAGGCCCCATCTGGAGTCCTGTGTCCAGTTCTGGGCTCCTCAGCTCAAGACGGACAGAGAACTTCGGGAGAGAGTCCAGCACAGAGCCATCAAGACGATCAAGGGACTGGAACATCTTTCATATGAGAAAAGGCTGCAGGAANGTTCAAGACCTGCCTGGACTTTTTCCTAAGAGACCTAGGTGGACCTGCTTCTGCAGGGAGGTTGGACTAAATTATCTGTAAAGGTCCCTTCCAACCCTACCATCCTATGATCTAAATGTCTGTTCTTACTCAGAAAAGCCAAAACAAACTCCCAAAGAGTTTCAAAACTCCCAAATGCTTTAAAAACAGCTGCCCTGCCCCATCCTGACACACATTTATTCTGAAGTGGCTCCCTGAAATATGTCTCACCAAGGATAAGAAGAAAGGGTAGTTCGGAAGGAGTCTGAAGACTCTAGAGATCAAATTATAAATCACTTCTGGAAAAATTATGCTGCATATTTTTTGGCTGTTGTGGCGATTGAAAAGAGTGTGCCATCCAATTGATTTCTATTTGTATTGTGGATTTTCTCTTCAGGAAATCTTCATGACTTCAGATGTGATTGCAGCACTAGTTATTTGACCTTTACTAGAGAAAATGTGTCTTCTCTATTCTCTTATTAGGAAACATGCCTCAAATGCTCTGAAGTGAAGCTTTGCTTATTTTATGCTTACTAGTTTAATAAAGTTAATGAACTATTTTCTGAAATATACATAAGGTACAATTAGTAATATATTTTGCTGGTTTATTTTTGACAACAGACAGATGATTACCTTCAAAAATAATAACAGATTTTAATCTAAATAAGTATCTAAATTATAGTTTTTGAGTCGTAAAGAAAAACAAATTCAACTAATCCCTATTTGCATGTGCCAATTAGCTAAGTGTTAATCAATCTCCTATATAAATGAAAATGAGAAGACTCAGCTCTCTGGTAAGATAATGTTTCTCATTAACAAGTAAAACCTCCTATTGCAATTGTAAGAGAAGAAAGATCGCTTCTCTTCCTGTTTAAAAAAAACAAACAATAAAACATATCTATGAAGTAATTTATGAAAACTGAGCCCTCCATAGGCTTAGTATTGTCAAAATCTGTCAAAATTTCTCCTTAAAATAAAAAATCTCCTCACTTGGTCTGTAGTATGATGTTGTTAGTGCAAGACATACAATGTAGAGCAATCATTTAGAAGCATTTTTAAGTAGCATACTGGATCTCAACAAAAAACAACTACAGGACTATCATAAATTATGTAAACATACAAAGCAGGATAATGGAATAAATCCAGAGTGCTTTTGTTGTCGCTGTTATAACAGTAGTCTGCAACTTAAATTGTTTTTTCAAAACCAAATTTTGCATACCTGGATGTTAAGATACTTTGGGTCAAAATATTACGTCAGCTTGTGTAAATAAAAAAGAATGCAGTAACAGTTCAATACACATGCACTATTTTTGTCCACCTTCTTTCCCCATTGTTGCCTTATAGTTTTGAACAATATATCTTAGTGAAGACACCATTGCCTGGGAAGTACGAGCCTTGTAAACAGATTCCTGTGTGAAAGTTTGTGGCGTTGAGAGTACAGTGTTCTTCTATGAAGAAGCCAGGAACAAATTTTTTAATGGCTTTTTAAATATCATATATGAATGTGAAATTAATATCTATCCTTTCTCATCTTTTGAGAGAGTTCCTTGATATTTATAGTTTTGGCTGGGACACAGTTGTTTTTATCAGTGAGGAAGTTTATAAGGAGGTGAAACAACATATACAAGATTGATAAGAAAGTCCATCTTCACCTCAGCATCACAACTTCTGTTATCAGGTTATGAGCTCTGTGTTTGACTCAGTCAGCTACCCTACTTGACTTGTGTCCTTTAAAGATATGCTTAGCTAAGTGTATCTCTGTCTGTAAGGGCTGGTGAGAGCCAATGGGCATTTGGACTTCAATGGGCACCTGCTGCTGCTGCTACATCAGAAACTCCCCAACTTTGAGCAGAAAGAGAGAATTTCATGACTTTTTTTTTTTTTTTTTTTTTTTTTTTTTTTAATGATAGACAAATTGGAGTGGGATCTTGCTGCCAGACGGCTGATGTACTTCATTCTGCATACCAAGCATGTGAGGGTCAGTGCTGCTGTGAGGATCCCCATACCTAAGGGCTTTGAGGAGAGTCTTTGGCTGATGCTGTTGTGTTGCCCTTGCATGCATTGCAGCCTGGTGATGTGTTTCCCATATGTGGAGTCTCCTTTGTGTCTGTCACATGCTAAAGCAGCCAGTGCTCCCTCTTAACATAAGATCTGCCGTATACATACAAAGAATGTGTCTGTGTCTGTATGTTTGCCCAAGATGTTTCAGAGACTATGGGTTTATGGTCTCCATTCTGGAAGTTTTTTGAAAGTAAGAATAGTCCATCCCACTCCACAAGGGGAAGACATGGAGAATTTGTTGAAAAACTCCATGTGTTTATTCTGCTGGTCTCTGGATACTCTGGAGACTCCACCACAAATAAAATCTGACTCCCTAGCAAATGTTAGGAATTTCTGCATATACTAGCAGTTGTCTATGTAGGTAGAATCATATCAGACTTCCTATGCTGAAAGCACTGCTTGCCTCACAGAATCACAGAATCTCAAGGGCTGGAAGGGACCTTGAAAGATCATCTATTTCAACCTCCCCTGCCAGAGCAGCACCACCTAGGTCACACAGTAACTCATCCAGGTGGGTTTTGACTGTACCCAAGTCATTTTAGTGGACATATGGTTATAAACACGTGAACATCCCCAGAACTGCTTATAACAGTTTGTAAGGTATTTAATTCTCTAGTCATCTTCCTCACATACAGTTTAATATAAAGGTTTTTAAAATTTGGATGGGAGTTTTTGAGTTTGTTTGTTCATTTGTTTTGCATGTTGTTTTGTTTTCCAGAGCAAATTCAACTTTTAGATACACGTCCTTTCAAAATTGAAAAATGAAACAGCAGGCATATGATGTGAAAAAGTAGTGACCTTTTTCAGAAAGGTGTGTAGTGATCGTGAAATGAATGGGTGGACACATACTGGCAGATGTTAATGTGCAGGTGAATATGAAATAGCCCCTAGACAGGTGGGTTCTTAGGCACTTTTTGTCCACTGAGTGGACTAAACTCTTGCAGTTGTAGTGTCTGATAACATCTTCAGAGACTGGTGATGGGTTGCTCATGACTGTTTCAGACTTTTTATTCAGGTCTGTTTGCTCAGATATTTTTTCTGCGGCTGCTCTCAGCCAGGTGTTGACCTTTGCTAGGCATGTAGGGCTGTAGCAGGGAGAGCTATGAGCCAGAATGAGTAGCGATGCTCTCGGGAATATACTTGATTCTCTGAGCACTGAAATAAAGCAAAGGGAAAGGTGCAAGTTCCAGAGTGAGAGTTTAGTGTTGTGGGGTTTTTTTTTGCTTTTGTTGTGCTTGAATATGCTAAATGAGTATTTGATTGCATAGTATGAATTTATCATAGAATCATAGAATGGGAGGCATTGGAAGGGACCTCTAAATATCATCTAGTCCAAACCCCCTACTGAAGCAGGTCCACCTAGTTCAGGTCACACAGAAAAGCATCCATATAGCTCTTGAAAACCTCCAGAGAAAGAAACTCTACACTCTCCCTGAGTAGCCCGTGCCAGGGCTCCCGCAACTGAACCGGAAAACAGCTTTTTCTTATGTTTAAATGGAACTTTTTGTGTTCCAGCTTCATCCCATTACCCTTGTCATGTTTATGCTAAGCACATGTTTAATACCAGTAGTAAACCTCATAGGTCACTTTCTGGGTTTGTTTTCTATATGATTACTTGATGCTTTCAGGTAGAATATGTTTTCATCTATATTTTCAAAGGTATTATAAAGAAAAAACTAAAGCACTTCAATTTGCTTTTTATTGTCAATACTGGTGTATAATCATGCAAGTGTACTGATTATGTATATAGTTAACATAAATGTTAGTATTTTAAATATCATTCCTATCAATTGTTGTTCTCTGAGTTTTAGTATCTCTCACTTTCCCCTGGAGTACAGGGAAAGCTCAAATTGGAAAGAGTGGCCCTCAGTGTGTTTTCAGTTATAACTAACAAACCGTATAGATAAGAGCTATTCCAGTAGTGCAGAAACAGTAAAAACCGCTCAGAGATGGGTCTAGGCACAGGAATAACAGGGAGCTCCCTTTGGCAGTGGAAGCCTGTGAGGAGATTTTGGGACAGGGCAGAAAAAAAAGCTGTGGCTGCTATTTTGCTGGTGGCAACACGGGGATTAGTTGTGGCCCTCCAGATGCTCTAGTGGTGATAATTCCCAGCACTCTTTGTGGCCTTTTCCTCCTTTTGTTCAAGCTCTGGGCCTTTATTTTCCCGTGCTTTTGTTTCCCTTTATAGACAGCTTTCCCTTGTACAGCCTTACCTGTGGGGGAAAAAAAACCCACACTATTTGGTTTATGTTGTGATGCAAAGTCATCTCCTGAGTGTAGTCTGAAAGCCCCACAGGCTGGTGGCAGATGAATGATAAAGAGACAACCAAGGTATCTGCAACTTCAGCTAGAAATTCCTTTATGAGCCTGATAAATAGCACACATGTAAAACATGTACTCTAAATTACCTTTCTGTGTAGAGAAAGTGGAGAGTGGAGTCTATAATGCTTGTAGGCAAAGAGCAAAATTTGTATGCTATTTCTATGATGAATATGGATGTATTTTACCAAAAGAAGTTTTAGCAAAATTAAATTTCAGGTTCTTTTAAGGATCATCTTGAAAATTTGTTAGTAAGTGTCATGATTTTGCAGAGTAAATATCTGTTTGTGTAGTGTTTAAAAATTCAAGTATCTCTTGTGGCAAGCTACTAACTTTGAAAAAATACCCAACCAGCAAACAAACAGAAAACTGGTGGAAAAAACAATGCCCTAAAACACAAACAAAAATGAAAATCCCCACCAAAAATCCCACCTAAGTCCCCTCACCTTTTGCCAAGTATATACCCCAAAATAATCCACTTTTTAAACCTTACACTCTTGGTTGTATCAATGTAAGCGTGGAGTACCCACAAACATACAGTTGGTGAAAGAAGGAACAAATGTGTTCTGCATCTGCTTCAGCATTGTGGGAAAACTGTGGGACGTGAGACTGATTTTGGTTTGGTTGATGAGTATACTAACTGACTTTACCAACAAAATTTTCTAAGCCTGGTTTTAAGTTATCTCTGAATGTATACAACTGTAAGCTGTTGAGCAGCCCTAGGAAGACTAGTGGGAAGCTTTGTGGATGTGTAACTGTATGTGTACTTGCTGAACCATATAGTTAAACACCATTCCTAGACAGAGTGACATCAAAAGAAGAAAGCTGAGGGGAGGCAAGGAGGAAATGCTTCTTTCATAATCAAGTGTGAGATGGAACTTGATAATTTCTGGACAAATGGCTCTTGTTGCAGGGTCCATGTGCTCAGTGACCACTCTCATTCTAGGTATCTGTACCCAGGGAATACTGGGTCTTACCTTCACCTCCCTGCATTGCTATAAATAATTTGATGCGCTGAGAGCTTGACTGACTTGGTAAAAAACACCAAAACAAAACAACCCAGAGGGTTTCCTTGTATCAGGGTTTTGTTTGGGTTTTAAAGCTAGATCAGATGTTTGATCTGGTTCATGGTACATCCTGTACAAGCATTTTGTACAGGTAAGGAAGAGGTTTTGTTTGAGCAGATATTGTTTTGCATTCAAAAATTGTGCCCTGAGTTGGCTTTCTTAACACATTGTGGTGGTTTAGCCCTA
>WBNH01011498.1:36737-65793 GCA_013401255.1 Urocolius indicus | reverse complement strand
GAAGTTGCCCCAGGGGAAGTTTATTTGGGAGATCAGGAACAATTTCTTTCCTGAAGGGGTTATAAATCCTTAGAACAGGCTGCCCAGGGAGGTGGTGGAGTCCCCATCCCTGGAGGGATCCCAAAGCCGTGGGGCTGAGGGATGTGGTTTAATGGTGGCTGGGGCAGTGCTGGGTTAATGCTTGTGCTCAAAGACCTTTTCCAACCCAAATGATCCTGTGGTTCTATCTCATGGGTTTTCATTGGTCCCTACAGACAGCTGTCAGTGGAAGAAGTCACTGGAATGATGTGGAGAAGGTCTGCACATCTGTCAACCTCAGCAAAGCCTGCAAGAAGTATGAAGAACTGGGTGGGTAGAGGTGATCATAGGGGACAATGGGAGGGACTGGTGGGGTGAGAGGATGGTGTGCTGGAGCAGATGAGGGATTGTGTGAATGCAGAAGACAGATGGGAGGTACCTGCTGTTCCCTGGGGCATTCTGTAGTGCTTTGCTATCCTTAACCATCAGGGATGAAGGACATTTGATGTCCTACTGTCCTAAAGCTTCCAGAGGGAAATGGGATGTCCATTAGGGATGGCTCAGGGATGGTCCAAACATCTGGATGATCATGAGAGAGTGCTGCTTTCCTCAACTACACTTGTTTAGTAAGAAGGAGATACAGGTAGAACTGTCATTAAATGAAGCAGGGCCAGGGGAGAAGGTGCTTGTGCTGCCTTGCAGCAGCTGTGCCTTGCTGACAGCCTTCAGCAGGCTCTTGCTGAGCTGCTGCCTCAGCCTGGGTCCCTTCCTGCAGCTCAGAGATCACGAGTTGCCCCATGCCTTTGCTTCATAGAGGTTTCTGATAAAGTGTTACTAAGGCTTTGAGCCTTTTAAAAGCAGCAAGGCTTTTAGTCTGTGTATCTCTCATTCTTGCTTAAGAAGTGCTATTTTTGGCAACCAGACACCCAGTTCTGAGTAAATGGAGGGACTTTTTTTTAGTTCCCTTTTCTGCTTTGTGTCTGGCTGATGTGTGCTTTGTGAGCAGTCAGGGCAAACAGGTGATCTACTAAATAGGAAACATCTCTTTATGTGCCCCATGGAGCTCAACCTAAAGCTCTGTCCCTCCTGTCCTTGCCCCATCCACGAAGCCAGGCAGACAACCCTGGCAGGAACCCGGCAGGAATAAATTCCTCACCTCCTCTGTACTTAGAGCTGGATGTTTCTGTGCTAGTTCAGGAGCTTCACTCAGCACAGTGGGTTTGCTTCAGGAGGTGTCCTAAGCTGGGGAGAAACTTCTCCTTCCTGCATCTCCTTCCTTGCAAGAGAAGCCTGGACCCTTTGCTCATCTCCTTTGCCTTCCCATTCAGCAGTCTGACCGCAGGATGTCACTGTAATTCCAGGCATGAGAAGGCATCCCCATGTGGCCTGGGGTCAGGGCTGTGTTGAGAGACCTGCAGTTCCCTCATGATGATGAGGCAGTGGTTTTTCTCCCCTGTTTAGGACCTAAGATAGTTAAATGTCCTTTTCTGCTGTGTTTGGAAAGCAGCTGGAAACGACAGAGGATGTTTAACCTCTGTGTGGAGCAGCATGAGGGAAGGGAAGCTGGAATGGCATTTCCCCCAACAGCAGGGTCCTGCCAAGGGCCTCTGGCTCTGAGATGCTTTGAGAGGTGGAAGTGGGGGGGGAACCACTTGGGTTCCCACCAGCAGCCCCAAAGTGATAACAGTTTTCTTTTGTTACAGCCTCAAAGACAGAGTGTCTCAACTTAACCATGACAGAGGTGGTCAAAAGGCAAAACTCCAAATCCAAAAAAAGCTTCAACCAGGTAACTCAAATCAAGGTGCTTTGACATTTGGTCACAGGAAATCAGCCTGGCTCAGATGAGGGGAAGCAGGGTAGGACGGAGTAGCTCCTTGGGAGATCTATTGGCTACCAGAACTACCTTGATGGTGCTGAACCTGGCAGCTCCCTCACTCAGGCTCTTTTCCCTATCAGCAGATCAGTGTGTCCCAGATAAAAGTAGACAAGGTCCAGATTATTGGTGTCCAGTCCTCCTTCGCCGTGTGCTTGGACCAGGATGAGCAGAAGATCCTGCAGAGTGTAACTAGGTAGGAACTGCTGTGTTCACCTTGGGACGGTGCATCCTATGTGTGAGGGCTCATCTGAGCAGATGTCCCTTGGCCACTGGGGCAGTGAGGTCCTGAGCCACTATGCTGGATCTATGCCAGATGGCCAGGCTGGGTGACAAGCTCCAGGCTCTCAGTGAAGCTGAGCTCAGGTGGGATGGGTGGTCCTGCTTGGGTCATCAGCAGCAGTTTACCTTTATGACTGCCACAGTTGAAAGGGTGGTCCCCAGTCAACTGTTCAACTCTAAAGACAGCTCTTCCAGCAAGAGCAGTCATAAGCTAGAGGAGAGCTGTGTAAATGAGTTGTTTGGAGAGCACTGAGCATGGGAGCAGAACCTTCAGCTTCTAAAGCTCATTGGAGTTGTCCACCACCTTTGGCATACTCCTTACAGAAGGAACCCCTGATCTTCATGGGAGAGTCTGGGGTAGAGCAAGGATTGTTCATCTGACTGTTCATCCATCAGTCCTGTCCCCAGAGCACCCCAGGGGATGGAGTTTGGTAACTCCCTGCAGGCAGCCTGATTCCATGACCACAAAGAGATCAAACCAGTTGATCTGTGGCTTTTAAAACCATGCAGGTATTTTAATGCTGCAAGGTTGTGCTGCCTCCAGTGGAAGAAGATTCTGTATCTTATGTCTTAAATAATCCTGAATAGAAGTGTTTGACTTGTTTGTTGTACAACTCGGAGGGGGGCTAATGGGAGATTTCAAAGCACAGGATGGAAAAGGAGCTGTTCTCTCTGCCCAAAGCTTGGGGGATGCTGAAGTTCAGATTTTCCCCAATGAGTTTCAGAGTTTACTTTTCAGGGGTCCCTCTCCTCCAGGCTCCTGCCTGAGGCAGCTGAAACACCTGAGCTCTCAGCACTTAACCTTCAGTCTTGTTAAAGACTGAACAGATTCCTGCTTGCTTGCAGGTATTTCTGCTGCACCTCAGGCCTGTGATTCTCAGCCACACACTTCACTTATGGCTTGGTTTCTCTTTGTTCCCTGCAGGTGTGAGATCTCAGTGTGCTACAAACCCCGGGACAGCGATCTCTTTGCACTGAGAAGTTCCTCTTTGCCTCCCCAGGACTCCTCTGAGATTCATTCTCTCCTGTGTTTACCTATTGCCACTTTCAGTGGAGCACTGCCATAGTGTCCTCTCAAACCAGGCTCCTCTCCAACACCAACATAGGCACAAGAAAAGGAAGGTGACTGTGCCCTTTGGGCTGGAGACCCATCTCTTCTTGTCCAAGATGTCCTGCAGCTGAAGCATTACTGTGGTGACTGAGCAGCTCTTGGTCTGGGCTTAGCCCATCCTTGGCAAATGGCACCATGGGTGATGTGCTCTGGTATCTCTCAGGGTTCCTCAGTTAATGGGAGGAAAGTGTTTTCCTTGAGATCTCCCCCTGGTTCAGCAGACTGCCAGCACCTGGGCTGACAGAGCAGGGCAAGGACAGGGATACTTTCCTGCCAGCAAATAGTGCTGGAGCTGTATTTGACAGTGGCTGCAGGGACATTGTCATCTGGGGGGAGCTTGTGGGGGGCAGTTGGGGTAAATGCACATGCAGCTGCAGGTCACCCAACCTGAGGGGATTTCACCCTTTTACAGGTCAGGGATGCTCAGGACAGTTCTTTGGGGATGAGGACAGGGCATGTCAAGGTTTCTGGTGAATTATGAAGGCTGGGTGTCTTGCAGAGAAACAGCTCAGAGCAGAACAACCCAGCTGAGGCCCAGGGAGACCCCAGCACGGGCTGTAGGCTGCTGCTTGTGCTCCCATGAGTGGAGTGCAATAGGCCATGGCAGGGCATGGGCAGCTTGTCACAGATTGACTGTAAACCCAGGACCTGAACTTCCAATTTCTGCAGCATCTCATGAGTTCACCCAGGAGATCTGCTCCCTGTTCAGCCCACCTTCTTGTGTCCTGTGCACTAGAGACATCCCAGAGGGCTGAATCCTCAGTAGTTGATTGAAATATAGCAGGGACCATTGCTCAGGCTCAGAGAAGGGAGGGAAGTGCTGGGGGAAGCCCCTGGCATCGCCTGAAGCTCACCTGAAGAGGCAGCTCTGCTAGAGGAGGCCCCAGCAGCAAAAACACTAGTGACATTTACAAGCAATGGTAGGATTTGAGATTCCCCCTCCCCTGCAAAAAAAAAAGCCTTTGCACCCTCTTCCTTCTCTCTGCAAGGCTGTAGGTACAGAAAGGTGCAATATTGGGGGGTATTTAGAGGTACTCTGACCTGATGAGGAATGCAATGAGACTGGAAAAGCCTTGCCTGGTTTCATGGCCCTCAAGCTGTTTCTCAGTTAGTTTTTTGTGATTGCACTAATGACAGCAGGCAGAAGAGCCTGCTGCAGGCTGGAAGGATCTTAATGCTCCCTGGAAACATCTAGAAGGGACTCCTGATACTGCTAGGGGGCTGTAGGGCTCAACCACAGTGTGATCAGTTCAGTGTGGGTCCCTTGATCCTCCAGAAAACAGGATCTGGTCAGCTGTGAGCACTGGTTAGAACAAGGCTGGGCTCTGTCCCCAAGGGCCTGTGGTGCAGCAGCAATGTCCTTTGAGGTTAAATCAGCCAGGAAAAGAGACAAAGCCCCTGGGGCTTCAGCTGCCTTGGAGGAGCGTGGGTCAGGTTTGATGGATTCCTCCACATCCCCCTGGAAGTGTCTGGGGGATGCCTCCTGTGCCATGGACTCCAGTGCTGGCCTCACTGGCTGCTCTCTGTTCCCATTGCCTCTGTTGTTTGGACACAGTTCCAAGGCCCAGTGGTGAGCATCTTAGCTCAAGAAGGTGCTGCCTCTTCCATGTCCTTGGCAGCTCTGGATGCACCTTCAGCCACTGGACAGAGATGAGCAACAATGAGACAGGAACACCCTTCTGAGACCTCTCTGCTTCATCCTTCTACTTGAATAAACCATGCCAAGGGTGGTGTTGCCTTGTGGACTCCAAGAAAAGTCCCTCATGCTGGGCAAAGCATCACTTGAACATGAGCAGGTGCACTGGCTCTACCACGATGCAAAGCCAGCTTGGATTCCCAGCAAGGACCCACCTTCCCTGGCTGCTCCCTGACTCCAGGAGCATCCCTTCTTTTCCACCATGCATGAAGCAGTGTCTGTCCCTTGCTGCCAGCTCAGACTTGGCAGGGACACCAGGATTCTGGAGGTGGTAGTGGGCTGTCTCCTCTCTCACAGAGCCTGTGGGGCAATGTGGGAGCACTCACCAAGGTCACTGCTGGGCCTTTCTGCACATTTCAAGCCCAACAGACTCAAGGGATCAGAAGGAGATGTTAAGAGCTCTTCCTGGGCACTTGGAAGAGCTTTTCCCTCTGACTCTTCATTCCCTGAGCAGGTTTGTGTGCCTCTTCTCCAATGGATCTGAAACGTGACAGCTGTTACTTGTGTTTGATGCTTTAAAATAGCACCTTCTCCTGTCAAAACATTGCTGTTTGGCATCCTGGCTAAATATACCCCTGCCACTGTTAGTGACAGAAACCTCTCTGGTTTCAGCTGGCCCTACAGACATACTAGAGAAGAGAATTTCCATCTCACAGAGCAAAACAAGCACAAACTCCAAGGACTCATCATCCTGGCTACGGTTTGGACCTCTGATGCTTTGTGGAAAGAAGCCTGAGGTTCTTTCAGGTCATCTCGTTGTACATATGTATGTGCAGCCTCAGCCAATGGTGTCCATGTCTTGTGCTGAGCTGTAAAATACTGTTCAAAGAACTTTTAAAGTCATTTGTAAGATATTAAATGATTTATTTCAAGTAAAAAAAAAATACAGTGTTTGGGTCAAAGCGGTTCCTGAGGCACAGGAGGAGAGAGCACCTGGGTTCTGGGCAGAGTGGCTGAGCAGAGAGAAGGAAAAAGCTCATCAAGTCACTGTGTTCATGTGTGATCCCAGAGGGTACAACATGGAGACCTGCAGAGGTCAACTGAGCTGCTTCTGGGAATGAAAAGCAGGTTTTGACGTGAACCCAAAAGTGATTTCATGCTGGATTAAGGAGGGACAAAAAAAAAATGCCAGAGCTTGTTTATGCAAGGTGAGATCTCTGTGTGCCTTTCCCTTCCAGGAAGCTCCTTGGCTTTTGCTGAGAAATGTGAGTTAAGCTGAGAGCTGGGCACCTGCCAGCCTGGCTGCCAGGGGCAAGGTCCAGCCCCAGGGGACACAGCAGAGCTCTGGCATGGAGGGAGGCTGCTCAGGGTCAGCAGGTTCTCACTCATCAGCCAGGTATTGGGGTATTGCTGACCTGGAAATCTCTTGGAATGCTCTTGGAAGTCTTGATGTGCCAAGGCCAGTGGGATGAGGTTTAACAAGGGCAAGTGCTGGGTCCTGTACTTGAGCATCACCAGCCCCAGGCAGCTCCAGGCTGGGACAGAGGGGCTGGAAAGCTGCTGCAGGGAAAAGGCCTGGAGGGGTTGGTGCCAGAGGATGAACAGGAGCCAGCAGTGTGCCCAGGAGGGCCAGAATGCCAAGGGCATCCTGGCTTGGGGGTGGCTCAGGTCTTGCTCAGGGCTGGCAGGGAGCCCCAAGGTTGGCTCATTGCCTCTTGAGTTGGTGACGGGGCAATGGAGCCACCACACACCATCCAGATTCAACCCCCACCAAGGACTGAATCTGCCTGGCCTGGAGGGGGGATTATTGAGACACCCACCATTAATCTGGTGCTGTCAGAAGAAAAGAGAATAGCAGAAGAAAATGCAGGTAAAACCTTTTGCCAAGTTCCCTGCGCTGGTTCCCTGTCGTGGCTGCAGGTGTCTGTGCTGGGACACGAAGCTGTTTCCCATGTGCATGCTTTAGCTGCTCTTACAGGCACTTAGAAAATAGACAAGATGGGAAATGTCTGTGAATTCTGTTCAGGTTTTGGCCAGCACTTGTGGCTGAAAAGGGCACTTGACCTTTTTGTCCTGAGGCTGAGCTCAGAGCAAAGCTGCACCAGTGAAACCTCTCTGGGCTGCAAGCAGCTGTTCCTCTTTCCTGGCAATGTGTGTTGCTCCACCAACCCTATCTTAGATGTGCTTGATTAAAAGCCAACAAGCATCCTGTGCCTGCATGAGCAACAGGGTTTTCATATCAGGGAAAGTTCAGTCCAGAACAGAACAGTACCATTGTGCTCATGATGTGAAGTTGCAGTGATCAGTTTGGATGCAGCACACGTCCTATGGCCTGTTTGCCTGTGCCAGTGGGTGCAGGCAGATGACTGTGTGAGGGATGTGGTGGCCTTTTCAATGCCAAACTCACCTTCTGATAATATTTGCCTCCCTTTCCCCTCTATGGGCACCTCCCCTGCAGCACTCAGAGCAGGAGCTGCACGGGCCAAGGGATTGCAGACAGAGAAAGCACATCCAAGAGCTCAAGCTCTTGTGGTGTTTCCTCCTCTCAAAGACAACCTTGGTGTGGGTTTGACTGCATAAAACACTCTGGCCAGCAATGGGCCAGGGTAACACCATGTTTAGCTTGTGTTTCCATCCACAGAGAAGACCTCAAGCAGGGTGGCTCAGCCAGTCAAATGCTCTCTGTCCTCACAAGGACTAGTCCTGCTTTTGGATGCATCCCATCTTATATCAGGTCTCCTGTCTAATGACCCCATGGCCAAAGTGGTTCACTTCTTGCTGACTCAGTCTGCTGCTGGTTTAGGAAGCTGATTGGCTCATGAGGAGGTCTGGGCCTGGTGTGGCTGGGACTGGGGAGAGTGTGCAAACAGCATTTGCAGTGGTGATGAGATGGAGATTGGCTCAGTCTGCCTTGCCCAGGCACTGCTGCTTGCAGAGACATTCCAGTAGTCACCTATGAACTGCAGGCTGAGGTGTTGCCTCCATAGCCAGTAACTTGAGGAGGATCTCTCAGGGTTCCCAGGACCCGTGTCCTCCACACACTGCTCTACGGGGAGATCCTTGGTGACAGCAGGTTCTGCCACATCTCCCTGGGGTGGGTCCCATGGTGCTGCCCTCTGCACTGTCTGCAGGCACCAGAACTCACAGGTTAAAATGAATCCCTGAGGAAATGGGCTGGAGTTGCCCCAGGGGAGGTTGAGGCTGGAGCTGAGGCAGAACTGTTTCCCTGAGAGGGGTGTCAGCCCCTGTGCCAGGCTGCCCAGGGAGCTGGGGCAGTGCCCAGCCCTGGAGGGATCCCAAAGCCATGGGGCTGAGGTGCTGAGGGCTGTGGGTCAGTGCTGGGCTGGGTAGGGGGAGGGCAGAGCTGGGACTCCATGGGCTTAAAGGGCTTTCAAACCAAAACAGCTCTGTGATTCGATGGTCAGTGCTTTCCCTGGGCAGCAGTGTGTGGTTTTGTGATGATTGGTCTCTCTGTTGACTCACCATCTACTGGGATCCAGGTTGAACTGCTCTTGTGAGAGGTTCCTTGAAGCATGTTCAGCTCCTCGAGGGTTTTCCTGCCCAGATACTCAGGTGACTTGTAATCCCAAAGCCACTGATGAACTTTTTGCTGTTGTTTGGTGTCTGGTTTTAACACTGCCTCAGGTCCAGGAAGCAAGGGAGTAGCTCCAGCTGTGGTGATGAATGCAGCACTCTGCAGCCAGTCCCTGGAAACTGGCCAAGTGAGAAAGGAAAGGCCCAAATTCAAGCAATGAATCATATCTTTGTGTGCATCATCTGAACCCCTTCCTGCTGCAGCCTGGGTGGCTGAGAGGCACGTGGGGGGGTTCTTGTGAGATGTGACATACTGAAACCCACAGCAACGATCTGGGCAGGGGTGAGATGGGATGATGGCTGAGATTCCTCCTGGCTTTGACTCGACAGCCAGCACGAAAGGAAAGATGTGCTCATCTGTAGCTAGAAGCCAAGCCCTTTCCCCTCCTGAGGAACCATCTGTGACTCAAACTCATGTGTAACCAAAACTGTCAGGGCAATTGTGACAGTCCCACAGGACAAAGGCTACCCAGGCTGGGAAGGGGCAAGAAGGCTGACACAAGTTGTGGGGGATGCTGATGTTCATAATGCTTTCTTTGCTTACTTGCTGAAGGAAGAGCAGGAGAAGCATCTATTCTGATTGGAAACTGCTCAAAGAAAGATGCTTTGGTGAGGACAAGTGGGGCCACTTACCTGGGCTGGGTATGAGCAAGGATGGAGACATCTGGCTTAGAGCATGTCTCGACTCCTCTGTTTCCTGGAAGCTGTTGGTAAAGAGCAACTTGCCTCATGCAACCTGGGACAGGTTTTGTGGGAGCAAGCCAAGGTGCTCCAGCAGCCTTCCTATGCTGTCCTCTGCCTCTGTGGTGCTCAGGGCAAATCAGTTCCATTGCAGTGAGCCAGCAGCCTGGGGGCTGTGTGCTGAGGACTGGGGCCCATCACTGTGGCTGGGCTACAGGTCCCCTTGTCCCCTTCCACCCTCACAGCTTGGCCATGGTGGCTGGGTTGAGCAGTGAGGTTCCTTCCCCCATGACATGGAGAGTGTCCAGTGCAGGGTGGAGCAGCAGACTGGTCTTATGTTGCTCCCCATCCCTTTCTTTACAGGTTTAGCTCTCGGTAACCATGTGAATATTTATCTATGGAGAGTGTCCAGTGCAGGATGGAGCAACGACTGGTTCTATGTTGCCCTCCATCCCTCTCTCCCCAGATTTGGCTCTCAGCTACCCTGTGAATATTCATCTGGAGCCTGGTGGTGTCGTGGAGAAGGGCCCAGGATGGGTGGCTGTAGCCCATGAGTCACTGCTGATGGGCAGAGTGGCTGTAGGTGGTGGCTGTTGATCAGTGATTGTGAAACATGGCTCAAAGGAGGCTGTGATGTCTCTGTGTTTCTCACTATCTATTAGAATGTGATTAGAAAGGGTTTAAGATAGTGAGAGATGTTTTCTGGACTCTCCCAGCATGACTGGTGGCTGTAAACATGCAAGCTGTGGGGCTGGGGTTTGCATGGCTGAGTTGGCTGTTAGTCATTTCAGGCCTCTGAATGCCCCTTGTGCTTACAGCCATGCCAGGAAAGGCACATCACTCTGTTTATCCATCCACCTCCATGCATCTAGCACTGAACCCTGTGTGTGTGTGTGTGTGTGTGTGCATACATGTGCTGTAGTAGAAATGACTCATAAAATAGCACCACATAGTAAAAAAAAGTGTGAGCCTATGATCCTAAACCAGCTCAAAATCACAGAATCCCAGCATGGTGGGGGCTGGAAGGGCCCTGCAGAGCTCATCCAGCCCCAGCCCCTGCTCCAGCAGGTTCCCCTCCAGCAGGGGCACAGGAACGTGTCCAGCTGGGGTTGGAAACCTCCCGAGAAGAGAAGGAGCCTCCACACCCTCCCTGGGCAGCCTGGGCCAGGGCTCCCTCCCCTCAGCTCTGCAGGGCCCTTCCAACCCCCACCACCATTTGGGGATTGTGTGATAAGAAAGCAACAAGCTTTATCTTTTCATCCCATCCAGAGGCCAGCTCCCACCATGCTTGGAGCTGCAATGACACTCCTGATACTGATGCAGCCTCCCAGCAGCACAGGCAATGGAAGACCCTTGGCAAGCCAAGGTTACCCACTTGTGAGGAGCAAATTCCCTGAGGCACCTGTAGGAAAGGTGCTGAGTGAGCTGAGCAGGGCACTGCTGCTGTCAGAGTCTCAGTGCCCAGGAGGGCATCAGCTGCTTGAAAAGGTAAGAAGTTGCTTCTTGTCCAAAGTCTTGAGTGCCCCATGTGCCAAGGGCTGTAAGCTTCTGCTGCCTGTTGCTCACACCTCTCAGCATCTTCTTCCCAGAACGTATGTGTCTCCTGTGGGTACCAAGGTGACAGTTTTGGAAAGAGATCAAAGCCCTTGAGCTTATCTGTTCTGGCAGCCACAGCACACGACAGGAAGCAGCTCATCTCACTGCCAGGCACTCTGCCCTGCTCATCGAGCTGATAAGCTGAGTGCAGGAGCTGTTTCTACTCTTTGTTTTACAGGATGGACAAGCAGGGCTTTTGAAATGCTTCCAACCTGCTGGGTGTCAGACACAGAAAGGGGCTGGTTGGTGCTTAATCCCAAGGCTTTGCTGCTTTGGAGAATCAAAGGGCAGGGCTGGACCCAGAAACCAGCCCTCAGTGTGTGCCCAAAGCAGGATGATCATATCTGCTCCCACTCTGCCTAACCCAAGCTGTCCTGCAACATTGCCTGTGATCAGCCTTCTCCAGTTGAGACTACTGACATCTCTTCTCAGAGCCCACGTTGTCCATCACCTGATAGTTTTCAGAGGGAAGAGGGTGAGCCTGGTTGTCTCATGCCAGTGCTGCTCCTCTTTATGTCAACATAAATGCAGGTGGGATGCAGCAGCTCAGAGGCAGCCTGTGACCCTCAGCATCCCCACAGCTTTTCCAGCAGAACCAAGGCCAAACAAAGGTCACAGACTGGTAGGGGTGGGAAGGGCCCTGCAGAGCTCATCCAGCCCCAGCCCCTGCTCCAGCAGGTTCCCCTCCAGCAGGGGCACAGGAACGTGTCCAGCTGGGGTTGGAAACCTCCCGAGAAGAGAAGGAGCCTCCACACCCTCCCTGGGCAGCCTGGGCCAGGGCTCCCTCACCTCAGCACCAAAGGACTTGCTCCTCCTGTGCCACTGGAGCTGCCTGTGCTCCAGCCTGTGCCTGTTACCCCTTGTCCTGGCACTGGCCACCGCATAACAAACACTGGTCCCATGCTCCTGACTTCCACTCTTGATAAGCATTGATAAGGTTCGTGATTACGTGGACTGGCTGAGCTCTGGAGGTCCCTTCCAACCCACACCATACTGGGATGGAGTGAGACTTAAACCAAGGAAAACTAGAGCATCCCTGAATAGAAACCAGGGCAGGGGGAGAGGTGTTGAGGTGTCTCTTTGACAGGAGCCTTTGTGCATGTGTAGGGTGTGGAGCAGCCACCGAAATCCCCTCTTGAATTAATGCTTCAGGTGAGAGAGGTCTCTTCTGTCAGACAGGCTTCTGTGTGAGGGAGATTCAGACCAGCTAAAAACTGTTGTGTGTCCCATTCCTGCACAGAAGCGTTGCAGCATGGCCCTGTGGTCATCCTGTAATAACTGTAAATCACAGAGGACAGTGTTTGCAGGGACACAGAGCCTGGTTTGTGCCTGCTCCACGCTGCTGGCCACACAAGAGCTTCTTTCTCTACTTTATTTAGCTTCCTTCCTTATATTATTTTGGTCTCCTGTCTGAAGCAGGGTCATACCTGGTATTTCCTCCTCCCATTGCCAGCACGGGTTGGCAGCAGCGTGATGCTATCTGAGGTGATTTGACAGTTGCCCATCCTGTTCTCAGGGTGAGGAGCAGCTGTATGTCTGTGGCTGATGTTTCAGCTGCTCACTGGCAGCTCGTTACAGAAAACACAGAGGACTAACCCCTTCCTCCCCAGACATCTGTTACCCTAAGAGAACACGAGCCTACCCTTGCAGGAGGGTTGATGCTGGAATCCACCTGCTACTAGGACTAGGCACGATGTGCATAGGAAGGGAAGGAGGGAGGGGAAGGTCTGCTTTAGGAGAAAGGCTCTTTAGCTAAATGGATTTGGAGTTGATATCCCAAAGCCAGTAGCAATGAGGGAAGTGCTGGGTGAGTGCTCCAGGAACTGTCCAAGGAAGCCCACTGGCACCCTCCTTCTGTGGCTGTGCACTGGGAGAGACTCCAGTTCTAGTAAGAGGGAATGTGAAGGTTTGGGGTCTGCAGTGGCCAGCTGAGAGGTGGGGAGTGAAAACATCCCAGAGCAAGTGGGAGATGCTGGCCTTGAAGCACTGTCAAAGCAGCAGCACATTTGACAGAGGGGGCCCTTTTCCCCTCCTGTGTGACTGTGTGAGGCTCAGGCTCTCACTTGTACTGGTGAACTGGCTTCACAGCTCACTTTCCTCTGGCATTTGCATTGGTAAACAGTGGATCCTGCCTGTGGCTGGAGCTTCTGCACAAAGGGTAATTCCTGCTGAGGAAGGATGGATGCAGCACAGCATCAGGGCCAATGGTCAGATATGGGACAGGATCACAGACTGGTGGGGGCTGGAAGAGCCCTGCAGAGCTCATCCAGCCCCAGCCCCTGCTCCAGCAGCTTCCCCTCCAGCAGGGGCACAGGAACGTGTCCAGCTGGGGTTGGAAACCTCCCGAGAAGAGAAGGAGCCTCCACACCCTCCCTGGGCAGCCTGGGCCAGGGCTCCCTCACCTCAGCACCAAAGGACTTGCTCCTCCTGTGCCACTGGAGCTGCCTGTGCTCCAGCCTGTGCCTGTTATCCCTTGTCCTGGCACCGGCCACCACACAACAAACACTGGCCCCATCCTCTTGATATACATTCTTTAGGTACTTGTAAGTGTTGATGAAGTCCCCTCTCATCCTTCTCTTCTGCTTGAGCAGGTCCTGCAGCCTTTCCTCCTCACACACATGTTCCATCCTCTCAGCATCTCAGTAGCCCTGCACTGGCCTCTCTCCAATAAACCATTAAACAGCGTTGCCCAAAAACCTTAACCCAGACACGTTGAAGAAGCGAGTTCTGCTGCCAGCAGGGACAAAGCTTTAGCACCCAGGCTCCCTGGTGTAGCTGCTCCAGGCGCAGGGTTGTGCTGGGGCCAGCACACGTGCGAGTGTCCTTCATGAATGGGAGCGAACGTGAATGAAAACAAGCCAGAGGAAGGGAAGATGTTATCAGCTGCTGTTGTGTGCTGCTGCTGCTGCTTCCCCGGAGCCTTCCTGCCCGCGGGACGGCTGCTGGAGGACAGGGGAAGGGGCTGCTGCTCACTTGGCTCCGGTGACACGAGAGGGAATTGAACTTAAGTACCTCTGTCAGCCTCATTCAACTGCCTCCTCCCTCCTTTCTCTCCCAGTCAGGAAGGAAGTAGGTTATTTTTAAGTCTGGGGCCCAGGTATGTAACTTTACCTAATGCTTTTTCTCATGTAAGAGAAGATGGGAAATGATACAGGATGAGCTGCAGTTCTCACGCTCTCTCTGTAAGGGCTTTATTCCCCCCACCCATTGGGTTAGCTGAGCCAGAGGGGGCTGTGGCCATCAGAGGGTAGAGCCCTGGTTGTGGCTGTTGCTGGCTGGCTCTTGAGCTGTCCCCAGCACTTTGTACAGGGAAGTGTGGGGCACACAGATTTGCTCCATGTGGCAGAGCTGGTGTGGTCATCCCAGCCCTGCATCCACATCCCACAGAGATCGACACTTACCTGCTGATTTGGGCTGGGTCCATGCATCCCTCTATGTGCTAACATGTAAATGGGTCTCAGCCCTAACTTGATTTATCAGGGCACCTGATCAGCCCTGAACCTGATGCCCCATTTGGGCTCATCCCAGGAGCTGCACTCCCGCCATTGAGTCACGAGCAATGACAACGTGATGCCCTGCTGAGCTCAGCCAGACCTGCTCCGGCCAACGTGCAGCCAACACCTCTGTCAGCACAAATCTCTCCATGAACATGTTCCAGAAGGGGCTGGGCGTTCTCTGCCCTGGCAGCAAGCAGGCAGATTCTGCTCAGGGGCTGCTCAGGGGCTGGCACTGAGCAAAAGCAGATGTGTGTGAGATGCTCCAGGCAGGAGATGCTGGCAGAGGCACAGAAGGCTGTGCTTGGAGCAGGGAGCTGGAACAGTGTCTCCTTGGACAGACTCCTCCTTGTCTCTAGTAGCAACACTATTTATTTCGAGGTGTTGGGTGTGCAGCCTCAGGCTCTCTCTGCCTGGGAAGCCACAGGTTGCCAGAGTGTGAGGTGACCAGGGAGGGGACAGCAGAGGCTGTGCCAGCCGCAGAGCTCATCCTGGAGCAGCCTGACCTGCACGGCTGGTTTTTGGGGAGCAGAGGCAGGGCCAGGGCTGAGCCCTCTCTCACTGCTCCTGCATGTAGGGCCAGCGCTGGGCAAGTGCCCTGGGTGAGGCCAGGCCAGAACAGAACAGCTTTCTCCTTGAGGCACTCCATCAAAGAGGAAGTCGTCTGGAAATAACCTCAGCGCTTCCCTTTTTGCTCTGCAGCCTTTGAAGCGTCCTGCAGAGCCCAGCACCGGCAGCCGTCCTGGAGCTCACCCGGCACCCGCCGACCTCCTCCCCAGCCAGAGCACAGCAAAGCCTGCAATGACCCCCCCGGGGCCCTGCTCTGCCCCACGCTGCTGCCCAGGACCTTGGGTGCACGTGTGACTCACCAGGCTCCCCAGTGCCTGCCCCGGAGAAGCAGGTAGAGTCCCTTGAGGGTGCGTTGCTCCTGGGTCTGTGCATGGGGAAATGCAGTGCTCACCTTGTCTTGTCTTCTCTCTCCTCTCTTCTTCTTCTTCTTCTTCGTGGGGGACATGCACTCTGCAGGCTGCACTTTTGCTGGGGAGGGCTTTGTGCCTTAGAGGCTGCCAGTGTGTGCACCAGAGCTGCATCCCTGTGGATGAAAGACCCTGGGAAGCTTTTTACACAGAGTTGGTTTGGTTTTCTCTCTCAGAGTGCGTTAGGGGAGGGGGTACTGATGGTGCTGGAGGAGAGGAACCTGCTCCTTCTCTGCAGGAAGGGAATGTTTGTGTGAGCCTCTGCCACTGTGGGATCCCAGAGGGAAACCCAGGGCTTGCCGTGGAGCCATCCCAGGGAGGAGCTGTGGGGATTTCGCTGCTGCTCCCCTGGAGAGGTCACAGGTAGTTGTGCTGCTGTTGCTGCTCTGGCACTCACTCAGGACCTCAGCTGCTCCCTGAGCATGCATCCCCTGCACAGCCTGACTGCTTGCAGCTCAGTGCACTACATCAGTGATTTGGGGCAGCTTCAGCACCAGCTGACTCTTAGCCACGCTGCTCTGTGTCACACGGCTCCTGGTTGCGAGGGACGGAGCCCGGTGCCAGAGCCACTGCGGGGCCGGCGCTGGCTTCTGCTGCTGCTGCTGCTGCTGCTGTCCTGTGGCTGCTCAGCTTCCCTTCCCCTTGGCCCAGGGCCCATCTGTCCCTCGGGGCCCTGAGAGCTGCAGGAGGGACGTGGCAATAAGCAGGGATGGCAGTGATGATAAGGAGGAGAGAGCAGAACCCCAGCCAGAAAGGAAACAAAAAGGCAAGTGTTTGGGCTTTGAAAAAGGTAGATGAGCCAACTCTGTGCAACAGGCAGGTTTTAGTTCTCCTCCCTTCTGTGCCCTGATGAACATTTTCCTCTGCATCCCCTGTGTGCAGCAGAGGCACTGAGCAGAGCCAGCACATTGGTCCTGCCATGCTGCTGCACTCCCGGGGGAGAGCTCTCAGTGGTTATGCAACTCAGCAGCCCGTTTTCTTTCTGTCTCTTGGCTGAGCCTGAACACAGAAACAAATTCCTCTGGGCTTCAAGGATTGATTTATCACCTCTGAGTGTTATACAAAATCTGAGGCCTGTACTTGTTTGGTTCTTTGGTTGTGGAGTGAGGATGTGGCTCCCAAGGCTCTCCAAAGCGGTTTCTGAGTCCCTCTGTGCATGGCCCAAATCCATGAGACATTCATTCCACTTGATCCCAAGGAGCAAGTCCTTTGGTGCTGAGGTGAGGGAGTCCTGGCCCAGGCTGCCCAGGGAGGGTGTGGAGGCTCCTTCTCTTCTCGGGAGGTTTCCAACCCCAGCTGGACACGTTCCTGTGCCCCTGCTGGAGGGGAACCTGCTGGAGCAGGGGCAGGGGCTGGATGAGCTCTGCAGGACCCTTCCAGCCCCACCAGTCTGGGATTCTGGGATTAATTCAGCCGTCACAGCTCAGGTCCCACAGAACATCCCCAGCTGTGTCTTGCAGCTGCAATGCAAGAAGCCCTGGGTCAGCCTGGTGAAATACACGGCCAGACTGTGCTGTCACATGAGACTGTTCAAACTGCACAGCTTTCTGTCCAACGTGAGCTTGACCTGAGGAAATAACTCGAGGCCTCAAAGCTTCAGGCTGTTCTGGTGAGCCCTGAGCTTGCTGCTCTGCCTCACAGCCTCTCCCGAAATGCCAAGGCCACAGGGCTGCCCTGGCATCAAATGTTGGAAGGCTGCTGTGAAGATCAGATGTGATGGTGTTTGTGCCCCAAGACAGCTTGTCATGTATTCTGGTGCTTTTAGTCTTGTTTCCTAAAGAGACAGAGCTATAAGGCTTCACTGTCTGTTGCCTGTCCCTCATTCTAGGATAGCCTCATGGTCCTGACTGGATGGCCCCAAGTCAGACAGAGGAGGGGAGAAGAATCCTTGGCACTGGGCAAGGTGGCACAGGGCAGCTAGTGATGGTTTGACTGGAGTTCCCTGAGCCTCATGGGACAATGTGCTCAGGTTGTTGTATGACACAAACACTGCTTTCTCTTTTTTTTTGCTACAAAACTAAACCCGTTTCTGCTTCATGTCAGGGCTGTGGGGGAGGCAACTGGCCCCTGTTCCTCCTTGTGAGGCACCGACTTGTACATCCCCATTGGAGTGGTTTCTGTGTTCTCTTTTGTGTTCACACAGTTTCTCTCTGGGAGCCTTGTCAATGCTTTCTCAGAGCAGTCCTGCTTGTGTTGGCCACAGTCTCACCCTGCTGGTAACAGGGACCTTGATGTAAAACCTGCCTGTGGCCCCTCTGTCAGCAACATCCCTGTGTCTCACTGGGCTGTGCTGACTCCCCACCTCCTCACCACCTCCTGGGGTGTGCAAGGCTGCTGCTGTGGCAGGGCCACAACCACCTTTTGTCAGTCGCCTTTGTGTGGATTTGCAGCTGTTGGGAGGTGGGCAGCAGCATCCTCCTTCCTCAGCATCCCCTGTGTGCCCAGTCTCTGTGGGGATTTGACAGAGGGAGCTCTGGTTTTCCCAGGCAGTGAGAGCTCCTCTGCTCCAAGTGCTTGGGAAAGAGCTGACCCAAGAAGACTCTCCCTCTCTGGTTGTGTCCAGCCTTCCTGATGCTGATTGCAGCTCCTATCTAGACTTGGGGGCTCTTGGGAGCTGTTTTCCTGGTTGCTTTCTCGCTTTTGTAGGCTTTGCCTGTGTGAAGGGCTGTTCTGAAAGCAGATGCCATGTTGGCTGACTCGTTCCTTTCTATTTTGAGGTGTGACATGCCTTGAAGCCAGCACTGTCCATCAAACGTGATTTGGGCAGGAGCTCCCCACAGGAGCTGCTGGTGTGAGGGATCTGTGCTGGGATGGGTTTTGCTTGCCAGTCTCTGTGTGACTCTTCATTCCAGGCTGGTATTACTGGGAGGTGCTCATAGTGCTACTGGTTTCTGTCCTTGCCCCAATACCACGTAACAAGATCTTCTTGTTGACCTTGTCTCCTGGTGCAACTTTCTATGCTCCTCCCTTCCTTGCCAACCCACTTCTCTTTGCACTCAGTGTTTGTTCCTCAGGCCAAGAGCACAGCCAGTATCCTAGTCACCACGACGTGTTCATGAACTCCTGCCTGGGCACTTCCCCCTGCAGCCCTTTGGGAGCTGCATGAGATGCTGAACACCCCAAAACTGTCATTTATACCCTGCTTTTCCTTGTGAGGAGTAAAGGATTTGCTGCCTAAAGCATCTGAGGATGTGAGGGGTAAGGAATTAGCTGTGCTGGTGGAGGTTCTGTCCAAGGGAGGTATTACTCAGGGATTGCATGGAGGCAGGGAGCAGCTGTGACATCCCACAGCTCCTTCCACCTCAGGAGAGCAGCCAGCTCCCTGCCTGGCCTCTCCCAGCATGGCCACATTTGGGGAGGCTGAGCTTTGCCTGCTTTCTTTCCCTCTCAGGTGGACAAGCACTTGGCCTGGGCTCTTTGCCTGAGCAAACCTGGCAGCAATTGTCACAACACCCTTATTTTTTCCCCTCTGGTTGTTTTTTTTCCAAAGCCTGCTCCTGGAATGGAAAGAGATGCTAAATGTGAACAGCTGATGCTTCCTGAAAACTTGATTCTTTCCTTCGGGAGAATGAAATGTGATGCTGGCAAGGAAATGTCCACAGAGCCGTTAGTGTCCAGGAAACCACCCAGCTTCCAGGCCAGCTCTAGCAAAGGGCTTCAGGGCTCCTTCAGTCCTCATGGGCAGAGGAATGTCCATTGCAGTGCCAGCTGGGGAGGTGTTTCAGCACTGAGTTATAGAATCATGCAGTCATTTGGGTTGGAAAACACAGCTTTAAGCTGCTGCAGTCCTGCCCTGCCCTCACCCTGCCCAGCCCAGCACTGACCCACAGCCCTNACACAGCCCTGGAGCTGCAGCCTCCCCAGGGCCCAGCACAGGGGACAATCCCTGCCCTGCTCCTGCTGCCACCCCACTGCTGATCCCAGCCAGGCTGCCCTTGGCCTTCTTGCCCCCCTGGGCACGCTGCTGGCTCCTGTTCAGCCACTGGTTCCAACCTCCCCAGGCCCTTTCTCTGCAGCAGTTTCCAGCCCCTCTGCCCCAACCTGGAGCTGCCTGGGCTTGATGAGGCTCAAGGGAAGGACCCAGCACTTGCCCCTGGGCAACCTCATACAATTGCAGTGGCTGTAAGAGCCATTCTCACCTTCTCCCTCCCCAGGCTGTAGGTAGAGATGTGCTTCGCCAGAGCAGGCAGCAGGCAAGTGGTGCAGCAAAGTGTTGCTGGAAAGCAGAGTCTGAGCTTGAGATGCGTTTCCTTGGCAGTGAGAGCCTGAGGCAGAGCATCTGGTTTCATATCAGAGCTGTCTGAAACCACAAGCCTTGCCAGGTTTTGAGATGAAACTGAATATCAGCCCAGGAAGGTGGTCTCCAGGTGGGTGCTCAGCACAATGTGAGGTCCTCCCAACACCTCCACAGCTCTCCCCTACCCCAGCAAACAGGGCCAGGAGTGGGGCAGGTGATCTTGATGTGGTTTATGAGTTTCATAACGAAAGTTCTGGTTAGTCTTTATTTTAACTGAGACACCTTGCTCTGGGGTGACTGATGGGAGACAGACTCTGCTCTCAATTTATCATTGACTGTGGTTCAGGTTCTGAGTCAAGCCTGGAGCTGCTATTAACTGGACAATAAGGAAAGCTGGAAGCTGGGAAGCTGCAGGTGGTCCTTTTTCCTACCCAAGCTGCTCAGCTGGGCTGGAGATCAGGACTGCATCTGCTCCACTGGCAGATGGACGTGATTTGAGAGAGGAATGGAAACAGGACATCAGCTCTGCATCTGACAAACTGCCCTGAGTGATTTTGCTGCAGCATCAGTTTGTCCTGGTGTCAGTGATGACACAGGGTCCAGATGAGTGCTTGCACAGCACTTTGGGAGCTGTTAGCTGCAGATTTTGCAGTTTTGAGTAGCCCAGAGGATGCAGTGTGAGATCCTGACGTTGATTTGGGGAAGCTAAGGGGGGACTTCATCAACACTTGTAAGTACCCAAAGGGTGGGTGTCAGGAGGATGGGGTAAGACCTTTTTCTATAGTGTTCAGTGCCAGGACAAGGGGTAACAGGCACAGGCTGGAGCACAGGCAGCTCCAGTGGCACAGGAGGAGCAAGTCCTTTGGTGCTGAGGTGAGGGAGCCCTGGCCCAGGCTGCCCAGGGAGGGTGTGGAGGCTCCTTCTCTTCTCGGGAGGTTTCCAACCCCAGCTGGACACGTTCCTGTGCCCCTGCTGGAGGGGAACCTGCTGGAGCAGGGGCTGGGGCTGGATGAGCTCTACAGGGTCCTTCCAGCCCCCACCACTCTGGGATTCTGTGATTCTGTGAAGCAGCTTTTGAACCCAGGCAGTGTAGGAATGTACCTCTGGCTCCTGTCTGATGGTTCTGCTCCAGCAACCCTCGCCAGAGCTCACAGGGAAGAGCTGGGCAGCCGCCCCACAGCTCTGGAATGTTAGACAAAGCCTCTGATGTACTACTTTCATAACCCACCTCACTCAAAGGCAACTGCAGGGAGAAGGGGGAGGGCAGCACGAAGGGGTGGCACATTCTGGGAGGCTGCACAGGACATCTGTCATCTCCTGACGAAACACTGTGAGTCCCACGTGCTCCTGTGTCTTCCCTACGGCCGAACACTCACCGTCTCTCCCTTCAGGACGCGCCCTCACTGCTGCTGATGGTATTGGTATGGTGGGAGCCAGCTGGGGTGTGTGCTGCAGGAGTGGGGAGAGCTGGGCTGGGGTGCAGGCTGGTGGTGGGATGTGGGGAGAGAGAAGAGGAGGAAGGTGAGGAGGGGGAACAGCTTTCCACGCTCCGTCCCTCTGCAGCGCGCGGGTTCTTCATGGCGAGCGCCTGTAGTGGAGCTGATAAACAACCACAGGAAACCTCAGCCCTGCCCTGGTAGTGAATTTGTAACTAAATACAGGGCTGCAGAAGGCAGGGAGAAGCTGCCTTTGGAGAGGGACTAAATATAACTCAGAGAAAGTGAGTGTGCACACACACCATGGGCTGCGCTTGCCCCAGCTGTGTCACTGCCCTGGGCACAGGGGGAGGTGGGACAGGGGCCACCCCGGGATGGCCATGGGCAGTACAGCTCCAGGGAAAGGTGTTTGGAGCCCTAGCTGAGGTGTGCTGGGTGCCTGGGTGTGCTGGAGAGCTGAGGCACGATGGCTACTAACCCAGCTCCAACACCAAAGGCTTCGCCTTCAGGTTTTCTTTCATGGTTTCAGATGCTTCTGTGTTACTCGGTCTGTGTCTCGTGTTTCATCCATCCTAGTGGCTCTGGGCTTTAGTGATGTAGTGATTAAATATGAGGCAGCAACGTTCCCTCGTGGGCAAGAAGCCAATGGCATCCTGGGGGCATCAAGCAGAGTGTGGGCAGCAGCTCAAGGGAGGTTCTGCTGCCCCTCTGCTCTGCCAGAGCTGCTGAGGCCTCATCTGGAGTCCTGTGTCCAGTTCTGGGCTCCACAGCTCCAGAGGGACAGGGAACTGCTGCAGAGAGGCCAGTGCAGGGACACCACAATGATCAGGGGACTGGGACATCTGTGTGAGGAGGAAAGGCTGCAGGACCTGGGGCTGTTCAGCTGGAGAAGAGGAGGCTGAGAGGGGCCCTTATCACTGCTGATCAACACATAAAGGGTGAGTGTGGAGAGGATGGGGCCAGCGTTCATTCTTTCAGCAGAGATGTTGCTCTCACATTCTCACTCCCTTCTTCTTCTGCAGTTTTGCCCCTGTGCAGTAACTTCTTCCCCTTCTCCAACTTGTCAACCCCAGAGTCATTCCCTCCATCACTAACTGGCTCGACCTTGGCCAGCAGTGGGTCCATCTCAGAGCTGACTGGCCCTGGCCCTGACACATACAGGGGAAGCTTCCAGCAGCTTTTCACTGAAGCCACCCCTGCCCCCTGACTGTGAGCACCCTGAGGAAGGTGACTATTTCCCTGTGCAGGCCTGGGCCAGAGCACACAAAGGGGGAACTCCTGCTCAGCAGGAAGGTGCTTCAAGGAGCTGAACACTGGGAGGACGGAGAGGTAAAGAGGGAGGCAAAGCAGAGGACCCCAGCTCCAGTGAAACTTCACCCTTACATGAAACTGCACTTCAGTTTGTACTGCTTCAACCAAAACACAGCCTTCCTCACCAAGGACCACCTCTGGGTCCCCATCAGCTGCTGCTCTGCAGAGAAGGGGCACTGAGGCTGGGTTTATGGGGTGCTCAGTATCCGATGCTCAGCCATGTCCTACTCCAGCACCCCTGCTAGTTTGGAAAGGAGGATTAGGCTTCAGAGCCCTTTACACCATGCTTTTAATCTGCCAGTTCCTGGGGTGAGCAGTTCTTCATTTAGAAGAGTATAAGCAGATGGTTCTACCCCCAAACTCTGGGCAGAGGTGGCTTTCGAGTCAGTAAGGCTTCTTCACAGAAAGCTTCATAGTTACTGGAAGCTGAAGGGAGGAATATGACTTCCCTTCTCACCCTTCCTTCAAATCTCTTGTGCTGGAAATGAGCTGAAATGCAGCTGATGCCACAGGGTATTTTAAGGCTTGCAGAGAGGGATCTGCAGCTCTGCAAAGAAGTGGGATGAATGCAGAGGAGCCTCTGGTCTTGCTGAGCTGGCAGACAGCAAAATAACCAGTTAGGGGATGAAATGTGTCTCGTGTGTGCTGCAGGGAAGGGAAGAGATCCAAGAAGGGAGGAGGGGGACAGCGAGCAGAGCAGCCCTCAGGGGTGTGCATCAGAGAGCTGAGCGGTTCCTGCCTTTTGCAGGGCTGGCTTCTACCCCCCCAGCACCGTCACGTTTCCCCTCCCCTCATCTCTCATCTCCCCACGCTCATGTGTGTCTGCTGGGGCCTCTGAGCCTTTCCTGTTTGTGGGTACAAGGGCTGTGGTGACCGCTGAGCTCAGAGCAGCAGGAGCCGTCCTGGGCCGTGCTGAGGGCAACTGGTGCTTCGCCGTCTGGCTCCTCGGGCTCCAGCCTGATCCCTTTGGCTGTGCCTCATCTGTCTTCTCTTCCTCCTCCTCCTCCTCCTCCTCACAATGTGCCTGCTGGTATGGTCCTGTGCCCCAGAAGGAGCTGTGATTCCAGAAGGATGCAAGGGAAGGTGAGTGCAGGCTGGAGTGGAGCAGGTTTGGGATGGGGGTCTGTCCTTGCGTGGTCCCTCTGCTCCTACTCTCAGTGGGGATGATGCAGGGCCAGGCTGGGCTGGGAGGGTCCTGTCCCCAGCCTTCAGGGGAGTGGAGTAGGTGAAGGGGCTGAGTCAGTCACCAGGAGCAGTGCAGAGTCCATCCCTGAAATGGGGACAATATCAGCCTGCTTTCACCAGTGATCAGTGGCTTTGGGAGAGATGGGGCAGGCAGAGAGGGCTGTCTGGGCAGGACTGGGGGGAGGCTCTGATGTGCTCCCTTGCCTCAGGGACTGTGCAGACCCTTGCTGTCAGCAGCAGCCTGTCTGCTGCTCTGGGATGTGTGGATGTGGCACAGTTAATGCTGAGGGTCTGGTCCCAGAGACCCAGTGAAGTCCCCTTGGCTGTGAGGGTCCCTGCATGAGGCACTAGGCCAGCAGTGCAAGCCTGGGAGGCAGGACCTGGCTGTCCTGGATCCCTGGGTGAGAAAGGGGCTGCAGTGCAGCTCAGACACCTCACTGTGCCTGAGAGAAAGCCATGGGGGCTCCTTGACTGACTCACAGCAATTGATGGGTTAGGGCTGGATGAGCACAAAGTGCAGAGGGGGCTGTAACCAGGGTCATTACCCCCATGGTCTGTGACCAGAAGGAGTGGCAATGGCAAAGGGGAGACTGGCAGGAAGGGACTTGTCCATCCCTCTCCATGTGCTCCAGGGGAAGAGTGGCCACAGCATCACATCCTAGCATGTCACTTCTGGTCTCCCAGGGGATTTATGGCTGTGTCCTGGGAATAGCCTGGCAGGCAAAGGCAACCCCAGGTGGGTGTTGGGGACTGGTCCTGTCTCACAGGCCAAGAAACAGCCCAGTGAAGGGATAGGGGGCTGTTACACTCCAGCTTTCTGGGTGCCAGTGGGTGCATCTCCCTTTGCTCTGGCACCCACATTGGGGTCTCCATGGTGTGTGCCTGCAGTTCCACACACCCAAATCAGCAGCTCTAAGTGTGGTGGTTGTGTCCCTGCAGTGACATGTGGCTTCTAGGTGGTGTTCAAGGAATCCCTCTTGGCAGTGACAGGCTTCATCCCTCACAGTCAGTCTCTGCCCAGGGCAGTGCTGCTGCCAGGACAGGAGCTGGCATTGTCCTTTCCAGGAGTGCATAGGTTGGACCATCTGGTATAAATCATCCTGGCTTCATTAATGTGTCTCAAAAGCTGCCCCTGCAGCTTAGCTAGGAGCAGCCTCCATGGGCAAAGGAGCTGCCTGTGAGTGCCGAGTGAAAGGCTGCATTTACTCCTTGGTTACAGCAGATGCATCCTTGGCTGCTGCATCTTCTTCAATGTGAGTGGGTCTGGATTTGTGTCAGGGGGATTGCAGTGCCAGCTGCTGTTGGGAAAGTCCTGATGAAGCCCAGGAGGGAAGGGCAGGCAGCATCCCTGTCTATCATGGCTGGGAGGGCAAACGTGCTCCTGCTGTCTGAGCTGCTCTCAGCTGGGGCTGATGCTGCTCAGCCCTTCCTCTTCCTCCGGCTCTGGCAGCCCTCACTCTTGGGGGAGAAAATGTCCCCAGTGAAATGGGTGATTAGCTTGTGTTGGGCAGGAATCAGCCTGACCTCCATCTTCCTCACCAGCTCGTTTCTCTGTGTGTCTTTTCATGCCTTTTCTCCTCTACCTGTCCTCCTGCAGACAGAGTGACTGGACTCTGAATAAGCTGGGGACCAGTTTTTGGCATCTTGTGTTGGATTTTCTTGGGAGACCCAAGCACTCAGGGCAGGCAGGAGGACCATGCATCCAGCCTCAGCCTGTTTTTGCTGACAGCCCTTTTTAAGATGAAGCCAGAAGCACAGTTTTTCAGGCAGGAGCAGCTCACCTTGCTCTGGTCCTGTTGAGTCCCCTTCTAAACTTGGAAATGAGCAGCTCCCAGGTGTGGTCCCCAGCTCCCTTTCCACACGTGTGCAGGGGGATGGTGAGGATGTGGAAAGCCACCAACACAGGCAGCAGTGGCTCTGCTTGGCTGCAGCCTCTCTGAGCCCTGGGACCCGAGCTGGCAGAGCCCTGGGCAGGTGCTGTGAGGCTCCCACAGCACTGGGGACTCTGGTGCTTTTCCCAGGAGGAGATACCATTCTGAGAACCATGGTGCCAACCAGCTCCCCACTTGTGTGACGCTGCTCTAAGGCGTTTTTGATGCTCTTGTGTGTGCAAGGGAGTGGGAGAATCATCCACTTTCTGTCTGTCACCAGTGACTCAAGGGGATAATCTGTAATGTTTGAAATGAGGAGGATTAGTTGATGTTCTCTCCTGGCTCAGACCCCCAGGAGGTAAGACCCATTTCTGCCTGTAGAAGCAAAACTGTTTCATAGACTCATAAAGCATTTTGGTTTGCAAAGCCCTTTAAGCCCATGGAGTCCCAGCCCTGCCCTCACCCTGCCCAGCCCAGCACTGACCCACAGCCCTCAGCACCTCAGCCCCACGGCTTTGGGATCCCTCCAGGGCTGGGCACTGCCCCAGCTCCCTGGGCAGCCTGGCACAGGGGCTGACACCCCTCTCAGGGATACAGTTCTGCCTCAGCTCCAGCCTCAACCTCCCCTGGGCCAACTCAGTGCAGGTAGGATGAGATACGAGGAGGAAATGGTTTGCTGACCCCAGGAGACCCTCTTCTGCCCCTGACTCATGCCTGGGGACTCCAGAATCGTCACCTGAGAGGAAACAGCACATCCACTGCCATGGCAGCAACCATGTGCTGCACAGATGGGATTCTAATGTTGGGATCAGGCATTAAATAGAGCCAGAGAGGGGCTGGCATCTCCTGCCAATGGACCAAGCAGCTGTGCAAGCAGAGGCAGAGGGTTTGCTGTGCTCAGCCACTCGCCTGCAGAAGGACCCATGTCCTCACCTCCCTTGTCCTCTCTGCTTTCAGCCACAGCTGGAGGTTGCCCCACAGTGCTGCTGCTCAGGTGAAATTTGGGGCCCTGGGGCCAGAAATAAAGGCCACATGGGTCTGGGATGGCTTTTGAAAACTTGGCTGTGCTGCAGGAAGCCTTTAATGAGCTGCTGAAAGCTGCTGAGAGCAAAATACCCTTTGGGGCTCAGGGGCATTCCCACACGTGCCTGTCCTCCCCTTGCAGCTGCAGAACCCTTGGGTTTGGTGATGCATAGGTACAGATTTAGGACCTGCTTGGGCAGAGCTAGATCCTAAATCCACAAATTACATAGAACAAATCCTAAACAGAGCAGAGAAACGAGCAGAGGCGTGGGCTGGTGTCCTGGCTGTGCTTGGAGGGATGCTGAGGACTGGATGGGACTGTGCTGTTGCTGCTGCCTGTGCTGGTTTGGGGACTGCTGGGGGTGGGCTCCCTGTTACCAGCCATAAATGTGGGAGTTTCAGGGAAATCACAGAATTCAGAGCTAGGGGCTGGGTTGTTGTTTTTTTTTTTTTTTTTCCAATCTCTAAAGGCAAGAATTGAAGAAAGAACCTGCAGGCTGGAAAAGCCTCACTGTGGAAACTCTGACAGCAGCACTGCACTTTGCTTACACTGTAAATACAGACCTGCTGCTGTGCCCATGGATGGGGAGATGTGATAAATGATGTCCCCGAAACAGGATTCTAGTTAATTTTTTTGGAATTTATTAAAGGAATAAGAGCAAGCAAACAGCGCTGGGTGCTCCGAGAGCCTCTGCTCTATCCGGACCCACACCCGTCACATCCCGAGTTCGCATTAAATAGGATAGGCCTTATACATATTAATAATTTTCCTTTGAAGGGGCTGTAAAATGTTTTATCATTGTTGGAAAATGTTAATCATTTCTGGGAAGGGGTTGTCTCCTTCTTGCGCATGCTTCGTTCCATCTTGGGGGTCTTTCTCACCCTCTTTGGGTGGTCGTTGGAGGAAGTCAGCAGTCTTCCTCACGGTGTCCACCAGGCGACCTCCATGTGTATATCTATGCAAAGCTGATCCAAGCTAATCTTACCAAAACATCTTCCAAGCTGCGACCTCCTGTGTATATCTATGCAAAGTTGGTCCAAGCTAATCTTATCCAAACATCTTCCAAGCTGCGACCTCCTGTGTATATCTATGCAAAGTTGGTCCAAGCTAATCTTATCCAAACGTCTGCCAAGCTGCTGTTACAAGAAGCAGAAACACCCTCCTTATCAAAACCTGGTTTAAGTGAGTCTTACCAAAACTCCTGTCAAGCTGTGAAAAGCAAGAACAAGTTACACGAGCAAATAAAGCTACAAAAAAATTACTGTCTATATCTATATCCCTTATTCCACATTGACACGAATCAAAGAAACACATTTCACAGGAGACAACAGAGGGCAAAACACTGGGGAGATGCTGCCTTGCTGTGGGCACTTGTGAGGCATGGCCAGGAGGTGCTGGGCTGGGAGGGACCTGGCTGGGAGGTAGATCCTACAGCTGAGCATCTCAGCAGTGGGAGTGTCGCACAGGAGATGCTGGTGTCTCCTCTGCTCCCCCATGCCACCTCCCCAGCCTGCTTGTAGTCCTGTCTCGGGCAAATCTCCCTTCCTTCCTCTTTAGCTCTTAGGATACATTTAGTTTCCCTTTCTTTGGAAAGAACAATGCTTGAGGGCAAGGGAAGCTGTTTGGCTCCAGGCTGGCTTCCCTCTGCAGTGTAACTGGCTCTACAGCTTCTTTTGGGGTTTGTTTCTCTGGGAGGGTGAGTCAGGATGGCAGCAGATCCTTGGGGTTTGTTTCTCTGGGAGGATGGGTCAGGATGGCAGACCAAGCCATGGGAATCTCATGGAAGATGAGTTTGACTAAACCCAGTTTGACTAAACCTGACGATTTCTTCCTGCATCCTGGGGAGGATGAGGTTCTGGATCCTGCCCTGCTCAGTGGTGCTGATGCTCAGCCCTGGGGATCTCCTTGCTGCAAGAAGCTTTGGCAGTCAAGTTCTCTGACAGGTTCAGCTTAGAATTGAAGCTTTCTGCAACAAAGCACATCCCCTGAGAGATGCTGTGCTCACCCTGAGGGCACTGCCTACCTGTACCCCTCCATCCTGGGATCCCATGCCCATGCCTTTGTGCTCCTCCCCAAGGTTTAGGCTGCTTCTGGTCTCCACTGCCAGCCTGAGCCCTATGCCCTGTGTTTCCCAGGTGAGGTGCAGGACCCAAGGCCATGCCCGTGTGGAGTGAGGAGCAGCCCCACGCTCGTCCCGTCACTGCAGACGCCCCACGGCCGCGGTGCCCACCCCGTGCTGCAGCCTCAGCTCTGCCATGGACAGCACAGGTGGGTGATGCTGAGCCCCTGGGCTGGGGGATCCCACTCTGCTGGGCACAGACAGTGCTGGGGAAAGGAGTCAGGTCCAGTTGGCCAGTCACCAGTGGTGATCCCCAGAGCTCATTGATGGTTTTATCAATGATCTGGTTGAGGAGATTCAGTGCACTTCAGTCAGTTTGCAGATGACACGAAGCTGGGTGGGTGCAGAGATCTGCCCGTGGTCAGGAAGGCTCTGCAGAGGGCTCTGGCCAGGCTGGAGCCACAGGCTGAGGGCAGTGGGATGAGGTTTAACAAGGGTAAGTGCTGGGTCCTGCACTTGAGCCACCCCAAGCCCAGGCAGCTCCAGGCTGGGGCAGAGGGGCTGGAAAGCTGCTGCAGGGAAAGGGCCTGGGGGGGTTGGTGCCAGCGGCTGAACAGGAGCCAGCAGCGTGGCCAGCGGGGCAAGAAGGCCAAGGGCAGCCTGGCTGGGAT
>WBNH01011498.1:10693-31794 GCA_013401255.1 Urocolius indicus | reverse complement strand
GTTCCCCTCCAGCAGGGGCACAGGAACGTGTCCAGCTGGGGTTGGAAACCTCCCGAGAAGAGAAGGAGCCTCCACACCCTCCCTGGGCAGCCTGGGCCAGGGCTCCCTCCCCTCAGCACCAAAGGACTTTGTCCTTGTATTCCAGTGGAACTCTTTGTATTGCAGCTGATGGCTATTACCCCCTGTCCTGTTGCTGGATATTACAGTAAAAAAGTGCCACATCATCCTCCTGACATCTCCCCTTTAAATCCTTACAGGTGTTGATGAGGTCCTCTCTCAGCCTTCTCCAGGCTAAACAGTTCCAGGTCTCACAACCCTTTCTCCTCACAGACATATTCCAGTCCCCTCAGCATCTTGTTAGCCCTCCACTGCATTCTCTTTGCTCTCCAGCATGACTCCAGAGGCCACCAGTCCCTGGGATGGCATTTGGCCCCAGCTCCAGTGGCCCTGGGTACAGCTCTGCCTTATTTCCACCGAGGCTCATCCGGGCTTGAAACTTGCCAAGCCAGCCACTATGAGAGATGCTGTGAGGGTGCAGTCCCTGTGCTCACTCAAAGAAGTGCCTTCTGCCCTGGGGCTGTCCCTGGCTGTGGCTGTCCCCGAGGTGCTGAGCTGCATGTGCCTTTGTCCCCGCAGAGCTGGAGTCGGACATCCTGCGCCGTGTACGCGCGCTGCTGCGGGAGCTCGATGGGCACCATCCCGCCTGCCAGAGCGACAGAGGTAAGAGGAACCCCAGCATGGCCCTGGGGACAGCACAGACACCCCAGCATGGCCCTGGGGACAGCAGAGGCACCCCAGCATGGCCCTGGGGACAGTAGGGGCACCCCGGCATGGCCCTGGGGACAGCAGAGGCACCCAGCATGGCCCTGGGGACAGTAGAGGCACCCCAGCATGATCCTGGGGACAGCACAGACACCCCAGCATAGCCCTGGGGACAGCACAGAAGCACCTCAGCATGGCCCTGGGGCCAGCAGAGGCACCCAGCATGGCCCTGGGGCCAGCACAAAGGCACTCCAACATGGCCCTGGGGCCAGCACTCCCCATCCCCACTGCCTCCCTGGGGCATTGCTTCCCCTCTCTGAGTCAGTGCCAGGTTGGGGGGGACCTGAGGTGGTCTCTGCTCCCTGGTACTCCTTTTCTAACCCACTCTCAAGGCAAGCTCTTGGTGTCTGCTGTGCACTGACCTCTGAAGCTTTCACCCTTCTTGCACAGGGCTGGTCCATCCTTTACACCCTTCCCTCACCAGGAGGGTCCTGTGCTGAGGTGGGACAGCAATTCAGAGAATCCCCAAATCCATGAATAGTGGGGGATGGGAAGGGCCCTGCAGAGCTCATCCAGCCCCAGCCCCTGCTCCAGCAGGTTCCCCTCCAGCAGGGGCACAGGAACGTGTTCAGCTGGGGTTGGAAACCTCCTGAGAAGTTCATGACACAGCTCCTGGCTCTCACACACAGCCCTGTCTAACTCACCAGCTCTGAGCTGAGGCTCCCCATCTCTCCCCACAGGGATATCTATTTGCTCAGCTCCTCGCTCAGCAGTACCACTGGAATCCCTGGGCTGATGTTTTGGAGGGTACAACTCCAGCTGCTGCACCACTCCAGCCTCAGGAAGCTGAGCTCACTTTGGTTAACTGATTTTACTGGGAGTGCACAGAATATTTTGCATTTAATTCCATTTGGGTTTTTGTCTGGAATGAGCTTTGGCAGCAGCAGGACTAAGATGCTCTGTGGTCCTTACTGTCACTGTGAGCTCTCAGCAGCCAGTGTGCTCTCAGCTGCTGTGTGCTGGGACCAGCAGGAACCCAGATTCCTTGAGGCAGATGATGAAAGCAGGCAGCCAGAAACAGTAAGAGAGGGAATGAAACAATCTTCATAGCCACTGCCCTGTCTTGCTTTCCTCCAGTCTTTTCCCAAAGGTTTCCCAGTATTAGAGGTGTCAATGCTGCATCCAGAACCAGGGCAGCAGCACAACCTGCTCCTTGCAGAGGGTCAATAATTGAAGCAGAGGGCAGAGGAGCCTGGTTTAGTCCCAACAGCAATGTCAGGGTGCTGTCCCAGGGAGGAATTTGCAGCAACAATGCCCAGGTCTCCTGGTGCCTCTGTGAAATGCTGCCCCAGTCCATCACTGACCACCTGAGCTCTTTCTTGGCTTTTGCTTCTCAGGGATGCTGCGATGGACCCTGCACAAAAAAATCGACCAGAATCCCAGTAACAGCTCCATGCTGGTCAGGATCCTGGTGAAGGAGCTGGAAAGGGTGAGTGCCACCTCAGACTCATCCCAGGAGTGCAGGGCTCAGCCCTTCTGCAGCTCGTGCTCTGTGCTGGGGCCCTGGGGAGCTGTGGGATGGGGACTCAGCTCCTCTTCAAACGGGTATTTGCAAGGGCCTCGAGCCTGGCTGGGGACTGTAGCTCATAGCACAGAGGGAAAAGCTCTGTGGGACACCAGGGCAGAGCTGTAGCTCATGCTACAGAGATCAAGGTTTGCTCCAAGGTGAGCTATAGGCATAGCAAGGAACCTCCCCGGGCTCCTCAATGTTGAATTAGCCAAAGGCAACCTGTCTTTACAGTATGTGCAACACTTCTGTCCACCCCCACATCTCCCTCATCCCACCCCAGTGAGCTGTTATCACAGGGCGTGTGGAAATGTCTCCTTCATGCCACTCACTTCCACCCCAGAGGGTGTCAGAGCAGCAGCATCTCACCCAGCCTCCTGTCCTGAGGGCGTCTGGTGGAAACTCTGTGGTTAACTTGTCTTGTCATTTTCTGGTCTGAAGTAAAACCTTCAGCACTCTCAGCATCCTGGTGACACCTGGTTTGTGGTTGGATGAGAAGTCTTGTGTAGAAGTAGGACCTTTCCTTTCTTATCTGCCTGCTCATTTCACCCAGGGACAAACAGCCCACGTCCCCCCTTCACCACCTCCTCCCCACCTTGCTGATGAGCCTCTGCCTGCTTTGGGCCAGAAACCTCCCCCTGTCATCTTCTCTAACATCTTGGCTTATTTCTCTTTTGGACCATGCCCAGAGACGGCAACTCCCTCCCTCCCTCAGCACTCCTGTGTCACAGCCTGGAGCCACATCAGCCCAGCATGGATCCCTGTGCTGCCTGCAAACATCCAGCAATTATTCCTAGTCATGGAATCCCAGCATGGTGGGGGCTGGAAGGGCCCTGCAGAGCTCATCCAGCCCCAGTCCCTGCTCCAGCAGGTTCCCCTCCAGCAGGGGCACAGGAACGTGTCCAGGTGGGGTTGGAAACCTCCCGAGAAGAGAAGGAGCCTCCACACCCTCCCTGGGCAGCCTGGGCCAGGGCTCCCTCACCTCAGCACCAAAGGACTTGCTCCTCCTGTGCCACTGGAGCTGCCTGTGCTCCAGCTGATGTCCATTACCCCTTGTCCTGCCACTGACTGTTCAGAGAACAGTGTCCCCTCATTGTTCTACACTCACCCTTTAAATACTTCTAAGTGTTAATGAGGTCTGCCCTTAGTCTTCTCTTTTCTAGGCTGAACAGCCCCAGGTCCCACAGCCTTTTCTAACCTTTGTCTCTTGCCTTTTGAGCAGCTCTGAGACTATTTGCAGGCTCTCTCCCTCCTGCTGTGGCACTTTCACCTCCCTCACTGCCACAGAGAGGGATCTTATCTATTGGCTTTTGCAAATGCAGATGGACAGGAACACCCTTGGCTGTGGATTCAGGGATTCCCAGGGAGGCCTCGGGGTTTGTTCCCTCAGGGTTTGCTCTCCTCTGCAGAGCCATGTCAGCCTCTCCCTCTTACACTCTGCTCCTATCCTTCCTTGCCTGGGCAGGCTGCTGGGGTCTCCTGGTCTGTCATTGCCTCCATTTCCCTGAAGATCTCCTTGGGAATCAGTGTCACTCTCTTTTTTTTCCCCCTCATTCCTCTGGTACTGCAGCAGCTCTGAGCAGTCAGTACCAGCCACAGGTGATAGTGTAGTGATTTGACGCCTGAGTTCCTGCAGGGCCTTGGGCAGGTATCAGCTGTTCTCAGCAGTTCAGTGACTCATTTTATTGATCATTTCTAAAGCTTTGCTGCCACTGGTTCCATTTAACTAAGATCCATCAGCACAGCAGCCCTGAAGAAAGGTGGTGGAAATATTTTTTTAGGGGATGGGAATATCTTTCCCAGGGTTATCCAAGGGAATTGCTGTTGCTGGAGCTGTTGTTAGAGCCAGACCAGAGAGGTGTCTCAGTTTGAGCATCCATCTGACTCCCCAAGGGCCAGGATGGGGATGCCAGAGCATCTCTCCTCCTTGTTTACTCTGGTCCCACACCCACCAAATGTATGACAGGCTTTTCCTGGAGGTTTTGTATCTCCACATGCAACAGAAAGCAGCTCCTTAATGAGCTCAGTTAGACCCTTCTGCTCTCCCTCTCCCACCGTGGCTGCTGTGTATGTGCTGCAAAGCTCTTGGTGTGCAGACCGTGCTCTCACAGCAGCTCCCAGGCTGTCACATCCCCATGACAATCTCCAGCCCTGTGGTGTGACCATGGCCACAGCCCCCACACCCTTCCCCAAGGCTTGGCTGCCATGAGATGCCCACCATGCAGGACCTGTCTGCCCCATGGACATCCTGCCCATTCCAAGCCCCACCTTGACCCCAAGGAGCATCACCCCTGAGCCAAGGTGAAGGTCTGTGCTCACCTTGTGTGTCTGAGCTGCTGTGCAGACAGAACCCAGCACATCCTGGGAGCTCTGATGGTTTCCCCAGCTCTGGCCTGTGCTGCTGCCCATCCCAGGGCCCTGCCAAGCACTGCTGGCCCTGACTCTGCCTTTTGGTTCCACAGGCAGAGCGTGGTGACTTCAGGCATTACATCATCCCACTGCTGCACACCCTGATGTACACCCTGATAAAGGTAACCTGCCTTGGGCTGTGCTGGAAGGGGAGGAACCCAGGGAAATGGGGAAGCCACAGGAGGGGTAACCAAAACCACTCAGCACCTATCCCTGTGCTGAGGACCCCAGTACCTGCCCAGCAAAGCAGTGGGACTAGCACAGGTGAGCCCAGATGTGCGTTTCCTAGGGTGCTGTTTGCTGGCTGAGACACTGTGACCTGTGACGTGCATGAGAGTGGCAGGTCCCTCCAGCTGACCCCTGTTCTGGAGGTGTTTTAGGTGCCTGTTTAGGTGCTACCACAGAATGGTGGGGTTGGAAGGGACCTTTAGAGATCATCCAGTCCAATTCTCCTGCAGAAGCAGGTCCCACCTAGATCAGGTCACACAGGAACGTGTCCAGGGGGGTCTTGAAGAGCTCCAAGGCAGGAGCCTCCACACCCTCCCTGGGCAGCCTGGGCCAGGGCTGATGGGGCAGGAAAGCACAACCTGGCAAAAACATGCCCACAGCCCTTTGGTGGGTACTGCTGCAGGTTCCCAAACCATCACAGGACCTGATTCTGCTTCATAAATGGCCAAATCCACATTGAATTTAGTGTGGCTCTGTGCCCTCCCACCCTGGGGTCTGTTGTGGGCAGAGTAGCTGTGGCATCTTCTCACCTGCCCCTTTCTCTCTCCAGGCTCCCTGCATCTCTGACGAGCTCTGCAGCAGGGTGTATGATTTCTGTAAGAAGCTGCTCACTCTGCCCAAACCTTTCTGCACCATTGGCTTGGACTATGCCATGAGGCTGAAGATGGAAATGACAGCCCCAGGTATGAGGCACAGCAAAGGGCTTGGCTGCTTCCTGCAGCTGCAGGGGGCTGCAGGAGGGATTTCCAGCCCTGAGCTGACCTTTGCCTAATGCAGTGAGCCATAGCAGGGCTTTCCCCAGGGGACTGGCCAGGTATTTGAGGGTCTTGGAGAGGTCTTTGAATGGGACAGTTCCTCCTGATTTCAGGTTGCTGACCCTGTGTTACCAGCAGGAAGCTTTGGGGTGCTCCTGCTGTCTGTGTAGGCTCCACCAGAGTCAAGTGCAGCCCACCCAAGGCTGGGTGCATGTACCCTCTCTGTCTATGTGGGAAGCTGGATACTGCTGCTGCTCCCAGCCTGAGCATCTCAGGAAGGTCTCCTTTTGTGAAGTGAAGTCTCCATTTGAGATGGCATTGCTGTCTCACAGGGGCTGTCCCTCCACTACCTGTGCTTCAGCTTTTAGACACTCAAACATCATTCTTTTCCTTTCAGAGAGCAAGCCAGAGGACAGCTCCATTTCCCCTTTTTTCTGTGTTGTTCTTTCTTTAAAGGAAAAGGGATTTGCAACTTTAATGTTTTCTTTAATAAGAGTCTTTTAGAGCAATCCTTGCAACACAGTGCAAGGTGCAGCCACCCCCTGAGGGGGAGGGAAAATGTGAGAAGCCAGGTGAGAAAAGAGAGAGGCAGTGCCATTCTTGGTAGGCTCAGCCCATCACCATCACCTCAACCACTCTCCTCTAGGACTGTTGTGTCTGAAGCAACAAAGTGCACCTTTATCTCACCTGACTTTCTGGTTAAAGATGATTTGAGTGTGGAGAGGTGGGGATGTCCAGTGGGGCTTCCCTTGAAGCACCACAAGGTTCCCAAGATGATTGCACCTGAGGCAATGCAGGATGGGTGCTTCTTCCCCCACCCCATGGCTGGGTGAGGGTAAAGTACATCTGTCCTGATTCAGAAGCAAGTTGTCTTGTTTGTATCCACTTAAACATTGGCTCCTGACTTGGCCTTGGTGATGGAGCTGGAAGTAAAGCTGCTTCCAACTCTGCTCCCAACCTCATAACTCTCTAAACGAAGGAAGGGAAATACAGGAAGGTGTCCCTGAATGGAAGGGGTTTTCTTTTGCTGCAGCAGGGCCTATCTTTGTCCTTGCCTATTGTTAACTCTGGGCATGATTCTTGACTCTGCTGCGTTATCTCTCCAGCAAAGGGTGTTTGCCAACTTGGAAACAACCCAGAGCAGCTCTGAGCATTGGTGTGAGTTGTGGTGTTGTTCCTCACACTCTGACTCCTGGCTGTTTATCTCCCTGCCTTTGCCAGGTATGTTGTACCAAAGAATGGTCATCTCTGAACAAAGCCTCAAGAGCGACCCATTCCCGTACCAGGAGAAGTGAGTGGTTTCTCTTCAAAGCTCTTGTTACTTGCATTTCTTCTATGGTCTCATAGTGAAACATTGTCCTTCTGCACTCTGATTATGTCAGATGGAACAGGCAATTTGGACATAAACCACGTGGACATACATGGTCTTGGGGGACACAGTTTAGTGGCAGCCTGAGCCTCACTAAATGAAGCTTTGCATTGGGAGAGAGCATGTTCCTCCCATGCACCCCAGTTCATTCCTGTGGTCCTGGGAGGCAGGTGTGGTGGGGAGACAGGGCAGAGAAGGGTGATCCCAGTAGCAATCATTTTTCTCTGCATGGGATAACAGAGATGTGAGCTGCTGGTGCCAGCCCTGAGCTCAGTAACAGGGACCCCTCATCTCATTCCATCTCCCTCTTTCCCCATCCTTCCTCCCCACGCAGGATTTTCATCTTTGCTGATCCAGAGCTGCTCTCTGAAGCCATCTGCAATGCTCTGGTCACTGACACAGAGGCAGCTCAGGTCTCCCAGAGCCCCAGGGCGTGCATGTGCTATGTGATCAGCCACACGGTGCAGGCAGCCCTGGGCGAGGGCTGCGACATCCACAGCCTGCAGGCGAGTCTCCAGGTAAGCAGCAGCACTTCTGCACCACCACCTCTGGCTTTCCAATGCTCCTGCTCTTTGCTGGGCACCTCAGCCCAAGGGATGGCTTTTTGGCAAGTGGAGAGATTTCCCCCTGGCTCCTCACTGCTTGTCTCCATCCCCTGTAATCCCAGTGTTACTTGCAAGGCTGGGCTGTGAGCAGAGCTGGTGTTCAGCTCAATGATTCTTCATACATAAAAGAGTTTCTGGAACAGGAGCCACAGGGTTTGAATCTTCAGCTTTGCATGGCCAAGCTGGGCTCTCCAGCTGAAGGATTGGCTCCTTGGTGAGACACTGGCCATTGCAAAAACATCTCAGTGGAAAAAAGTTTCAACCAGTTGTCTCCAAAAACTCCTCAGAGGAGCTGTGGGGCTGCAGAAAGACAAACATCTGGTTCAGAAAGGCAACTTTGCAGGGGCTCTCAGTGACTTCTGCTCCAAGGACACCTTGATGAGTCTGCTTTCCTCATCTCCACTGGGTCACTTGAGCTGCCAGCTTTGCTGCTGGCTCCCAGAGCTTGTTGCAGCTGGAAGCACAGTGCCCAGCAGCTGCAAACCTGCCAGGAAAACCTCTTTAAAGAGACCTTTGTGTCCTCTGCAGTGAAACAACATTTCTTTGCAGCTCTCTTTGCCCTCATCCTGCCCTCTCCTACAGCCCTGCTCATGGAACATCTCCTCTTTCCAGGCCTCTGGGTGTTAACAGCTTCTCCTCACCACAGGGCATGGCCACGGGCGACGTGGAATGCTGGTTCAGGCAGGTGGTGGCAGCAGTGGAGTGCGGGGGGAGCGCAGAGAGGGGCCAGCACACGGCGAGGCTGGAGGGCATCTACCACAGCATCCTCAGCTCCTCCCCTGCAGGTGAGCTCCCAGCCAGCCATGCATGGAGCTGTGCAAGCTGACAGGGCCCTGCCTCGCTGCTCTCTGCCCTGGCCAGTGCCCTCCTACCCCTGCCCACCCTCTGCTTCCATCACCAGGTCCTTGCAGCCTGGCTGCTTGCAGCGACCTGATGTCCAGGATGGCAAACTGTAATGGAAGGCAGATTTAGCAGCTTAGGAGAGAGACTAGGGCAATCTCTGCCACTGATTCAGCTGTCCTGAAGCCCAGAGACACATCTCTGTTGTTTGCAAAGGGTGCCATAGCTGTAAACCAGGGAAGGCTGGAAAGACTCATCAGTGATCTGCTGTTGTGAGGTGCATCCTGCCATGGCCTACACTGGGGAGATGTTGCCTGAAACTTCATACTGGTGTGGTGCACAGTGGTACTGCCATCCCCTTCCATCCCTGTCAGTGCTTGCCTGATGCCATCAAGGCTTCGTGGACTATAACAAACATCTCCTTTCGTTACAGCTCCTCACACAGAGCTGGGGTAGACCAGAGGGAAGTAGGGGTCATGTTTACCTCTTCCTGGAAGGTCCCTGCATCCCCTCCCTGGAAAGAGCTGGACACTGTCCCAGTGCAAGCCAGTGATGCAGGGAGATGAGTGGGACTGTCTTGTTTTGGTGGCAGTGAGCTATTACACTATCTTGCTACTTCTCACAGAGGGCTGAAACCAGCCAGCAATTGTGGGGTCAGAGGGCTCCCTGGCATCTCAACTGAAATCACCAAGGGAGATCCTACCATATGCCCTGGAGGCCCAGTGCTAGAAAGGATGGTTTAGTTATTCTGCTGTACATCATGGTCTTTCACTTGCCCATGCCTCAGTTTCCCTGTCTTTCTTTCTCTCTTCCACCAGCTGTGTAGGTAAATTGTTCCAGCTCAGTTTGTGAGAGCAGAGGGTGGGAGAGGCCTAGGGCTCAGCATGGCCCATCTCAGCCAGTGTCCCCAGCATGGCTCCCGTGCATGTTCATGCACCAGTGTAGGAAAACTGCTCCTGTGTGTCATGAGCATCCTTGTTTCTGCAGGTGATTCTTCCCTGGGAGGGCTGCAGGGTACCCCTCTGCCCAACCCCAACATCAGCTTCCATCTCTGGACAGAAGATGACCAGCTCTGTGAGTGCCCTGGGGGGCTGTGGGGAGTTCAGAGGGTACCTGAGGCTGGGAAGCCTGTGCAATTCATGTCATTTAGTCCTGATTCTTGAGCAGGGAGTGTCATAACCATTACCCAAGGGACAAGCTGATGGTGGCTTGTGCTGACTGCACCAGCTTTCCTTCTTGTGGGGTGTCAGGGTCAGATCAGGGAGCTGGAGGGGATGAGGAGCAAAGGAGGTGAGGCCAGGCTGCAGAATGTGCCCCAAGTACCTGATTAGAGTGATACTGAGCTCTCTTCATGGTGTGATGTGAAGTGGGACTGAAGCTCTGATTCCTCCTGTCGCTGTGGTTTGTGTGAGAAGAGGGGAGCAGGGCCAGGGCCAGGGCTCAGTGTGGCTTTGGTTGCGTTTCCCTCCTGGAGCTACCTTCTGCCTGCAGGGAAGGAGCTGGTGCTGTTCATCCGCCCGCTGTCGCAGAGCTGTGAGCCTGACTGCCTAAGCCAAGACCTGGACAACTTTGAGATCCAGGACATCATTTCAGAGTGTGAGTGCTGTGAGCAGACTCGCTTCTCCGTGCTCTCCACTGACAGCGGCATCGAGCGCGACCTGCCCGTGGCAGCCGAGGAGCCCCTCGCGCCCTGCGGCACCGAAGCTGAGCAATCCCGGCTCCACAGGAAGGGGGGCATCAAAAAGAAGCCATCCCCTCTGGAAAGTGTGGCCTTCCTACAAGCTGGAGGCAACAGCCCCGGGGCAAAACCCCCACCAAAGCTGCAGAGGAGAGTGGGAGCCCCCCCTGAGCCAACAGCCCCTCTGCAGAGGCTGCACACTGCCCGCATCGTGCTGCTGGGTGATGATCGCATCCTGGGGCGCCTGGCACAAGCCTACCACTCCCTGAGGTAAGTGGTGGCCACAGCCTCCTTGGCTCTAGGGGCCTGGGTGGAGGGGGGACAGAGAGGGGGCTTTGCTTTTTGGCATGTGGAAGCAGCCAAAGTGGCTGGGGATGGGGTAGGGCTCCAGTATTACCTGTGACAGGATGGGACTCGGGTATTTGTCCAGTTCTGGGCTCCCCAGCTGCAGAGTGACAGGGAACTGCTGGAGAGAGGCCAGTGCAGGGACACCAAGATGATCAGGGGACTAGAGCATCTTCCTTATGAGGAAAAGCTGCGGGACCTGGGGCTATTCAGCCTGGAGAAGACTGAGAGGGGCCCTTATCAATGCTGATAAATCCCTAAAGACTGGGTGTGGAGAGGATGGGGCCAGTGTGTGTTGTGTGGTGGCCAGTGGCAGGACAAGGGGTAACAGGCACAGGCTGGAGCACAGGCAGCTCCAGTGGCACAGGAGGAGCAAGTCCTTTGGTGCTGAGGTGAGGGAGCCCTGGCCCAGGCTGCCCAGGGAGGGTGTGGAGGCTCCTTCTCGGGAGGTTTCCAACCCCAGCTGGACACGCTCCTGAGCCCCTGCTGGAGGGGAACCTGCTGCAGCAGGGGCTGGGGCTGGATGAGCTCTGCAGGGCCCTTCCAGCCCCACCATGCTGGGATTCTGGGATTTTGTCTTGCACCCAAATGCATCTGAGTTCACTGACCTCACTGTCCCACTGTTGGTCCAAATGATGCACACAGTGAGTTTTCCCCTTTCTGCCCATGAAATGGGTTCAATGAGCAAAATCTTAGAGAAAAGCTGTTTCCCAGCTGGCTCTTCCCAATGGGTTCACAGAGCCAGGAGCATGGAGAGGGGTAGGTCTGAGCCTTGGTGCAGGCAGCAGCCCAGGGAGCAGAGCTGGGTGCAGGGTCGAGCACCAGTCCCAGCTGAGAGCCAGTCTGTGTGCTGCCCCTGACCCCCATCATCTCCCCTTGCTCAATTTGGGAGCCCTACTGCCCTCCTGGGGGAAGGAAGCACATGAGGAAAACCTGTGCTGCAGCCTCCTGGCACTGCCCAGCTTTGGCCAAGAGCCACATTCTTCCACCTTCCCCTTGTTTGTTTTTCCATTCCAAGGAAACGAGAGACCCGTCGAGTGTTCCTGACTGCCAGGCTCAACCTGCTCTTCTACCACATCCCAGTCCTGACAGGGCAGCCCAACACCTCAGCCCTTGTGGTGAGTCTGCTACTGGTTCTGGAGGAAGAGCAGAGAGGATTATAGGAGTTCATGTCCATTCATGCCTTGTTCCTAGAACAAGGAGACTGGGAGCCAAGCCAGGGAGGTTTCTCCAGCCACTTGGATGGGTGGTAACTCAGAGCATCGAAAGGATCTTGGGTTTTGCTTCTGTGCCTCAGCTATAGGAGGATCAAGGGAGCTTTAGCCAAGGACTGATGCTTTTCACACCTTCCAAACACTCAGGGGAAGTGGTCGCCCCTTACTGAGGGCTTTGGCTGCTTGGTCATGCCCCAGTTTTAGTTTTGCAAGGCTGTTCCTTGCTGTTTATCTTGGGCCCATATCTTCCCCTCGAGACACTGACAAACAAACAGTTGCTCTTCTTGCAGCTGGCCCAGAGTTCACTGTGAGTTCTGACAGACATGCCCTTACAAAAATGAGTATTTCTTCTATTCATTCTTCACTCAATCTTTGTTCATGGGCACCTGCTAAATGAGCACTGCAAGAAAGGCTTTTGTCTTCTCTCAGGCTGAGCAGGGAAGGATGAGGGATGAGGGAGCTGCTCAAGGATCATCTGCCTCCTCTATGGCTCCTGGTGTTTTGAGGCATCATCATCCTCTTGAGCTGTGTTTCTCCCACAGGACCACGCTGCCACCAGCCAAGGGGAGCTGTGTGAGGTGGCTGGGTACCTGGGCAGAGCCGACCCGTGGTACGAGAGCAACATCAACACGCTGGGCCACATCATTCCCAAGCTGGCCACCATGGTACGAGGGACCCCTTCCCAGCTCCCCAGCCTGGCCCAATTCCCAAACCCATCTGCTGTATCTGTGGATCAGCTGATGCCCTGCAGGGCTCCCCTGTGCCACAGACAGAGGCTTTCTCCCTGCACACCTCCCCCCATCCAGGCCCTGGCAACCAGGAAGGTGCTTGGTGCTGACTCTGCCCCAGCCCACAAGACCCATTTGTGATGTGATGGGGATTTTTTTGGTCAAGGACAGGAAGTAGCAGATTTCAAGAAAGAAGATGTAAATTAAGCATTTGCTGTAATACCCCCCCTGTTCTCATTTCCTGGCACTTTGAGCCACCCTCCAGAGCCTACCAAAGAGACTGGTGGGTGGGTTGCAAGCCCTGGCTCCTCTAATTCATATTCAACTGCCCTTGGCCACAGGGCATTGCTCATTCTTTATCTCAGAGGGTGTGAAGGGTTTGTGGTAGAGTTTATAAGAAGTGACTGTGGCTGATCCATAATGTGATTTTTACCCCCCCTTCCCCAGCCTTCCTCTCCCAGCAAACATCTTGTGACTGACCTGTTCATCACGGATGTCATCGCTTACTACGCCCGCATGGCCGCCCAGCCCGTCTGCTTCCAGCTCTATGCTGTGAAGGTGAGTGCCACAGCTCTTGTGCCTTCAGCTGCCCCTGAGAGGGCTTGGAAAGCCCCACTGCTGGCAGAGCTGTGCAAAGTCAACAGGATCTGGGGGGCTTTTGAGCACATCTGAAGCTGGATCTCCCTCCTCCCCAGACCTGTCGCCTCTTTGCCAGGCTCAGGGATGCAGTGGCTGTGTGCAGCACAGCTTAGCTGGAGACAGTGATCCCAGCAAGGCTACTTCAGGATCACACAGGTTGGCAAAGTGAGCCTTGAAATGACGCAGTCACAGGTTGGTGGGGGCTGGAAGGGCCCTGCAGAGCTCATCCAGCCCCAGCCCCTGCTCCAGCAGGTTCCCCTCCAGCAGGGGCACAGGAATGTGTCCTGGAGGGGTTGGAAACCTCCCGAGCAGGAGCCTCCACACCCTCTCTGGGCAGCCTCTCTCTGTCCTATGAGGACACAGATTTCCTGCTCTGTTGCATTCATGTTTTCTCTGGAGCTCTGGCACCTCCTGCTGCTTTAGATGCTGTGAGCAAGCTGGAGTTTTCTTAGTGGCTTTGCCAAAACCTTTCTGTACCTTGCAGGGGCTGTGCAGGGCCTCCTGAAACCCTGTTGCATTGATTTCCTGCTAGCTTTTCACTGAAATGACAGCAGAGTGAGACCTGGCATTTCATACAAGAGCAAAGAACTACTGTATTTGGTCACATAACATCAGCCCCCATCTGCCTCTCTGGCAGCTTCCCCCTTTCAAAGCTCAGGGTGGCACTGATGCACGTATCTCCTGTTAATCTTCCCCTAGCCAGTGTGGTAACCTACTGCAGCAAAGGAGCAGCACTTAGGTGAGCAAACTGGCATGGAGCTTGCTAGGAGCTGGGTGAGCTTTGCTGATTTGTGGTAGAGCATCACCAGGACTTGAACTAACACCAAGTAGCCTGGAAACACTTGGAGCAGCTGGTGCTGAGTTGGTGGGGCTGGGGATCTGAGGTTTTTGGTGAATTTGTCTTCGACTCATTTCTCCTCAAGACAAAAATCACAAACAAGCGAGAGAGTGGGCGACCCAGGCAGGGGAAGAGGAACTGACTCCAGATGTGGTTTTCAGATACAGGCACCTAACCCACCCTGTTGTCATACAGGGTGTGATGCTGCTCCATCTGCAGACACCCAGCCTCTCTTGCCTTTTTGGTTAAGACCACACTGTTCCTCTTTGTCTGCAGAGAGTTTCCCTGGAAGTGAAAGGTCAAGTCCCACATAGGGCTGGGAGTGGCAAGGAGAGGTGCTCCAGGACATCACATTTTACTCAAAATAAGCCCATGAAAGGAAAATGACAAGTCTGAAGCAAGCAGTTGATGGAGGTGTGTCATGTAGAAATGCTGTGCCTCTGAAGCTAAAGCAGGACCTGCAGCCAGGGCTGGGAGCTGCTACCCTGACCCAAGCTGCTGGTGGCAACAGCCATCTGTGGGTCTGCAGTGACACCCGCTGGCAGAGGACACTGCCCAGGCTCTGCTGGCCAGGGCCACTGTCATGGCACAGCCTGACACCCTCCTGGGCTTCTGAAAGCAGAGCAAAAGCAGTTGTCTCCATCCCATGGCCCCTCAGCTGCTGTGATGTGGTCATAGGATCGTTGTCATAGAATCATTATGGCTGGAAAAGACCTTCAAGATCACTGAATGCAGCCACTGCCAGGCCCATCACTAAACTAACCCAGGGCCCTCAGCACCTCAGCCCCACGGCTTTGGGATCCCTCCAGGGCTGGGCACTGCCCCAGCTCCCTGGGCAGCCTGGCACAGGGGCTGACACCCCTCTCAGGGAAACAGTTCTGCCTCAGCTCNGACACAGCCCTGGAGCTGCAGCCTCCCCAGGGCCCAGCACAGGGGACAATCCCTGCCCTGCTCCTGCTGCCACCCCACTGCTGATCCCAGCCAGGCTGCCCTTGGCCTTCTTGCCCTCCCTGGGCACACTGGGGTGCTCTGTATTACCTTTTGGGGTGAGGGATAAGGGGCTGTTCTCAGAGATTTTCCTCTCTTTGCAGGTTTTCTTCTCTGACCCAGCCCAGGAGCCAGCTGAGGACGTGTTCCTCACAGAGCTGCGTATGCAGGTGCAGGACAACCTGTCCCACAGAGGTGTGTGTCCTGAGGCTGAGCTCTCACACAGGGGCTGCCATCCTGGCTGAGGGTCCTCCCAGCCCCAGTTCCCGTTTGCCCTGTCCCTCAGTCCACAGCAGGCAAGGGGCAATAGCCCCTGTTACCTGCAGGAGTCTTCCCTAAACATCTCCACCTCCCTCTTGGGCGTATGAGAGGCCAGGTGAGAGACCTGGTGGCCCCTGGCTCCTCATCTCAACCAGATTTTGTAGACTGTGCCTTTGGGTGATATCAGGATCTCCTGAAGCTGGACCAGCCCATATTTTCGTTGAGGAAACAAACTCCTCTGAGCATTTGTGCTTCAACCTCTTCCCCAGCTTTGTTGCCCATCTCTGTTTCAGCCCCTCAGTGTCCCTCTGGGACTGAGGGACAAGATCTCATTCTTACCTGGTTCCCTCTTTGCAGAGTTAAACACGGCCAAGAAGAAAACAGCCCTGGATGGCCCTGGCATAGACCTCACAGTAACATACAGAAAGGTAAGTGGAGCTCTCAGCAGCCCCAAAATGTCTCTGCTCACAAGAATCCCCAGCACGGTACAGATCTCCTTCTTTCCTCTGGAATTGTGCTCCAGGGGAGGGCAGAGAAGTCCCAGTGAACTGTAAGAACCTGTTAGCTAACCTTGCATTGGTGAGAAAGTGCCCCAGAGCTCTCCTGTGTAACCCCCCTGGCAGGGTGAACTAACAGCACGTTTGCTGCAGGTTGTGGTGAGTGAGAGGGCGAAGGAGCTGGCTGTGTCCCTGCGCTCCACAGCTCTGCTGATGAAAGCCATCCCTGCTGATGAGGCTGAAGGTGGGTCCTTTCTTCTTGGAAGCATGTGAAGAGGGTTTGCTGAGTTTTCTGGTGCTCAATAGAATAAATCTGACCCCCTGGTTTTAGTGCCAGTTGTGCCTGGGCTGTGGGGGTCGAATCAGTGGCAGGTGGATACTGGGGTCACCACAGCCTGAGGTTGTGTATTTTCTCATGAAGGATGTGCCTGACACGTGGGGTTCAGCATCATCTAGGCTTGGCAGCATCTTCCTCTTGATGCAGCCTTCCTCCTTCACCTTGCCCTTAGCACAGCCTCTGAGGTTTCCTGAGCATGATCCCACACAATGCCTTAACCCATGGAGCTTGGTAGAGTCCTTCTTTTCTGCTGCCCTGTGAACCCCACAGACCTCTGGCACTGCACTCAAAGGTGGAACCTGGCACCAGCTCCAGTCAAAGCTGAGCTGAGCTCCTGCCATGGCCTGAGGCTAACACACTGCTTCTGTTGCAGACCTGGTGTGTCTGAATGTGAACATCACTGAAATCATCAGGATCAACAACTTGTCGGGACGATCCTTCTCAGTAAGTAGCTGCAGATGCTTCTGGCCCTGGAGGGGTTGGCCAATGGTGACAGAGGAATGACTCTGAGGAGAGGAGAAGGCTTTGAGGCGATCTTGCTCAGAGAGTGTTATGCACTCACTTCCCATGGAAGTCTAAATTTTTGAAGCAAAGCCCTAAATATCATCCCTGATGGCTGATGCCACATTGAATCCTGTTTCAGGAGAGCCTGAAGGACTGAGCTGGTTGGTCTGTGACCCCAGGGACAAAGGGGAGAAATAAAGCTTAGCCCCAGCCAGCGTGGCTCCACTTGGGTAACAGGGCAGAGTCTGTAGATTTGTGATTAACTCCATCAGCTCCAGCCCTCCCCAGGCCCCATCCCCACAGTGCTCATGAGAACAGGGGCCATTGGGGAATATGTCAATGAATCTAATCACCCACTCAGAAAGATGGGTATGCAAGAGGGGAGACTGAGAGCCTGGGCTCCTGTCCTTTTTGTTTTATGTGAGGGTTCCAGTAGACTCCAGAGGACATGCTGCCTCCTGGGAATGTTGTGCCTGGGTCATTCATGCCCTGGAGCCTCCAGTATCTTTAGCTAGCCTAGCACACTTTTGTTTTCACCTGGCTTTTGAGAACACAAAAGTACTGCAGCCTGTGCTACCCACAGCCCTGAAGAGCAGACTGTGCTCCACATCAGACACCCCAAACCTTGCCACAAGCATGGCCTGTGTGGAAAGTTTGCCCTTGCAAGATTTGTCCAGGTTGTGATTACAGGAAAAGGACAAAAGAGACACTTCATTCCCTACAAAAAAATCACCTCATGTCACATCTGAGATCCCTTTCACACCCAATATACAGCCAGGACCAGGATGTATACAGCCAAGGGGAGGGAAGTCAGAGGCTCACTGAGCTTTTCCTCCTCTCTCAATCCAGGCTGTGGCAAACAAGTTGAAAACACGTAATATCACCATCAGAAGCACAGAGCAGAGACCCTTCACAGTGTGTCTGGATAAGGACAGCAGAAGAACCTACAGGAACGTGATCAGGTGAGAATGCCAGACTTCCCCAGGCTCTGTGCATCTTCCCAGTGACCTTCCACATCCCTCCCTGGAAGGGCTCCTGATCCTCACCCAGGAAAAAAGACCCACAGGCAAATACGTGGCCTCTCCCAGGAAAGCAAAGCACAGTGGTGCCTTCCAGCCTTTCTCATTTTGGGTGATGGTGTGAGAATCAAAAGGGTTCTTCCACTCTAAGTAAGGTGCTGTCATCAAGACAGTAGAAGGACGGGTACCTGCAGGGCCAAACTGAGACTTGAGATCTCCTTAATCATAGCCTGGAACCGATGCTCTCTCCACTGCCTGCATTCCTCACCAGGGTATCTCAAGCATTTGAAGGTAGGGGGAAAAATTCAGGCCAGTGAAAGCAGCAGGGATTCACATGCCTATATGCAGTGACATGTGATGTGTTGAAAGCAAACAGACGGGTAGTTTAAGGTCCATGGGCTGTGTGGAACATAACATGAACTGTGACTTTCTGAGAACCCAGCTGAGACAGGCAGAGCACACTGGTTTTGTGGTCCAAGCTCACCTTTCCAGCCAAAAGCAGCTGAAAAAGCATAAAAGCAGCTGCACATTTCAGTGTGACAGCCCCCTCTCAGCAGTCAGTGCAGGGATCTGATGTTTAGTCTGAGATCAGACTCAGGGCCTCAGGGGCAGATTTGCACCTGCACTGAATATGTTCTTGTGCTCTTGCAGCGTGGAAGTTTCTCCTTGCCTAGAGCCCAGCTACTGCTTGCAAAAGTCAAGGACAATGAAATTCAACCTGCAGGAGACAGAAGATGTTGGGCTTGTGAAATACATGCCCAAGTCTTTGCTGTTGCCTATCAACACATTTGCAGGCGTCATTCAATGAAGAAAGCGAGAAGAAGACAGTGTGAGAGGTGTGACATTGGGTCATCACAGAGGAGATGGAACAAGAAACCACACTAAAAGTCACCAGCAGTGATTTTACAACGGTAACGGTGTCAAAAGCTGTGACAGCAGAGGTGGGTAGGGCTCAGCTGAGCCCTGCTGAGTGACAGGGATGACCACAGCCAACACCCCTTGCCACGGGGCAGAGCGTGGCTGAAGAACCTTTTGCATAAGTCAGGAAAAAACCTTTCAGCTTCCTCATTTCAAGTAGAATGGGGAAGAGACAGTTGAGGTGCTGGTGCTGGCTGTGCTGGTGGATCGGAGAACAGTTGCTATCAGTGATAATGCCTGTGGTGATGTCGTAGAGCCAGGCAGGGGATCAGGGCCTGTTGCACTGGATTCTGCACGGCAAACTCAGGGTGGTGACACAGGGTGGTGTATATTTGGACAAACCAGCAATTAATCCCTTGACGGATTTAGGAAACCTCGCTGTAAGCCTGACCACAACTGGGAGAGTACATGTGCTTAATGCAGCTTCTGTGGAAGTCAACAGCAAAGCTGCCATTGTTGCAGAGGAGCCACACAAAGCACCAACAAACGGCGTGGAACAGGGAGACGGGAAACACAGGGTGTCATTTGGCAGTGACAAACGGGGCAAGAGCAATTCAGGCTGCTGTGGGCTGTGCTCAGCTGTGAATGGTTTAGGTCTGCTGGGAGAAGAAGCTTTCATTGAGCAGGCAATAGAGGCTGCACAACAGCTCTGTGACATCTGAATTGGACCTTTGGGTCCACAGGGGATCTCGCTACACATCCTCTGCACACCAGGGCTGGAGCCTCACAAGTGCTGGTTTGCGTTCCTCCAGTTGTACATCCTGGGAACAACCACCTACAAGCCCACCAGCAGCACCTCTGCATCCCAGTCTGCCTCTCTGTGCTGGTTTGGTCTGTGTCTGCTCAGAGGGGTGCTCCTGGGACTGATGGATGGGCAGGATACCTGTGAGATTCCTCCATTCCTTTCCTCTGCTGCTGCCACGGTGTTCAAACCCTCCCCTGGTTTGCAGATGGGTCAGGCTGAGCCAACAGCACAGCTCCCGCTTCCTCCCAGGCTCAGACTAACACAGTGTGAAGGAAGATGATGCAGGAGGAACCCATCTTCAATCCAGTTTGTGGCTGAGTGGAATAGGGAAGATACACGGTGTGTATTTATTGACATTCTGAACAGGGTGGGTGGTTTCTGGGAGTGTCTCTGTAGAGTCTTTCCTAAATGCACACTGGAGGGGATTTGGGGGCATTCCTTCTGTGACACTATCACTATTTCATTCTCTCAGCTCCCAGAGAGCTCATGACCTGGGCTGCCTTCACTCAGGGGGTGCTTGCTTGGATCAGCAGCCAAAGGAAGTGTCCTTTAGCTTTGTAGATGTGCACAGCAGCTATTCCCAGCCATCTCTGGCCACCACTAGCAGGGAGTCCCTGGAGCCAGTTCTGTGCTACAGAGTGATGCTGACCCAGTGACAGTGGCACTGCCAAACCCCTGTGTGATGCCAAATAGCTCCATCCACCCCTCTGTCCTGTCTGTGCCAGGTCTGCCCAGCCCCAGGGAGCTGCACCTCTGGGAAGACACTGCTGTTTAACCACTCACACCTGGAGCAAGGACTTCACCTCCAGATATCTCAGATGGGAGTGCTGGAGAGGAGTTTCCCTTCCACAGAGCTGCTTTGAGCTTGGGGGTTGTCTTGGCTGGTTGGGCCCTGTGGAAATCTTCCTTACATTTCTTGCCAGTGCACAAGGCTTTAGCAGTTCAACCTCAGGCCTCCCTGGTCCTTCACTTTGCCAGCAAACACAGGGCTGCTGTATTCCTGCTCCTGTCCTGCACTGTTACCTGGCACAGCAGGCAGTGGTTCCCCAGGACAGTTTTCTCTCTGTACCATGTCGAAAGCAACCACTGAAATACAGCACTGGGGCACGGCAGCTCTAGAGCTGTTGGCAGGTGATGTAAAAAGCCTCCAGGTACCCAAGAAATATTTACTCCCAAGGCAGCACCAACAGCTGAAAGATCATGTTGGGCAACAGCAACATGACCATTTCCTAAGGAAGCTACCTGGAGTACTGGCAGCTGTAGCTTGAGCCAAACACAGTCCCCAGGTCTCAACATCCCCCACAGAGTCACAGGGCTACAAGATCTCAGCAGCTCCATTCTGGTATGTTGCAGTACTGGTTTTTCACCTCAAAAGTCCAAAATTGCTGATACCCACTGATGCCAGACTTAGGCAGCAAACACTTTGGCCCTGAAGGAAGCTTCAGTTACACAGGGGGCTCAGAAACAAGCCAGGAAGCTCCTGCTGACTCCAGCTGCTTTTCCTCCCTGAGCTGTTGCATGGTGAAACACGGGGTTTAAGGGGTGACCAGCAGCTCTTTCCACCTCTGCCTCCTTGAGGCTTCACTGGGAGAGTTAACGTAACCCTGGTACACAAGGCAACTGCTTACAGAATCAAGAGTCTGTGTGCTAGATCAGAGTGTGGTCTGCAGTGTTTGGTTTATTCTGTACAGTTGTAAATGATGTAGATGGGTTGTAAGTTATTTGTATAGGTGTCAGAGATGATCTGTATCAATTAAGTATACATATATATATATAAAACCCAGCAGAAACCATCCATTTGGTTGGTCTGTTTTGTTTGCATGTGCAAATATTGGGGAATAAGCTGGTAGGAACAG
>WBNH01011498.1:0-10539 GCA_013401255.1 Urocolius indicus | reverse complement strand
CAGCACTGGGGCACGGCAGCTCTAGAGCTGTTGGCAGGTGATGTAAAAAGCCTCCAGGTACCCAAGAAATATTTACTCCCAAGGCAGCACCAACAGCTGAAAGATCATGTTGGGCAACAGCAACATGACCATTTCCTAAGGAAGCTACCTGGAGTACTGGCAGCTGTAGCTTGAGCCAAACACAGTCCCCAGGTCTCAACATCCCCCACAGAGTCACAGGGCTACAAGATCTCAGCAGCTCCATTCTGGTATGTTGCAGTACTGGTTTTTCACCTCAAAAGTCCAAAATTGCTGATACCCACTGATGCCAGACTTAGGCAGCAAACACTTTGGCCCTGAAGGAAGCTTCAGTTACACAGGGGGCTCAGAAACAAGCCAGGAAGCTCCTGCTGACTCCAGCTGCTTTTCCTCCCTGAGCTGTTGCATGGTGAAACACGGGGTTTAAGGGGTGACCAGCAGCTCTTTCCACCTCTGCCTCCTTGAGGCTTCACTGGGAGAGTTAACGTAACCCTGGTACACAAGGCAACTGCTTACAGAATCAAGAGTCTGTGTGCTAGATCAGAGTGTGATCTGCAGTGTTTGTTTGGTTTATTCTGTACAGTTGTAAACGATGTAGATGGGTTGTAAGTTATTTGTATAGGTGTCAGAGATGATCTGTATCAATTAAGTATACATATATATATATAAAACCCAGCAGAAACCATCCATTTGGTTGGTCTGTTTTGTTTGCATGTGCAAATATTGGGGAATAAGCTGGTAGGAACAGAGAGACATCAGGGTCATTTGGCTCTCTAGGGCTGATGTGCTCTCCTCCCTTCTCTGGGGCTACAGGCTGTGTTACACAGAGACTTGATAGCCCAACAGCTCTCCTGTGAAGAGATGGGGCACAAGAGGCTGAACTGCATACATTTGGAAGCAGTAGTCTGTAGCCCCTTTGCTAGCTGTGCCCTGATCCTCATCACTCCCCACGGCCTCTTTCCCTCAAAGTGTGTCACTTCAGGCACCCCATTTGCACCCCATGGGCTTGGACTTGGGCTGGGGAAAGGGCCAAATGCTGCTTTCTCCAGGCATCCTGCTGATCCTCCTGACAGCCAGAGCTTCTTGTAGGTAGAGCAGAAACAGTTCATGAACTCCTTTTAACTGAAAGGGACTTTCACAGGTTGTTTTACTTACCCCCTGGAAATCGCAGGCAGCACCAGTGCTGATGACAGGGCAACTGCAGCAGAGGGACAATGCTCAGGTGTACCCTGTACTCAGCAACTGACAGCTCCAGAGCAGCTCCAGCTCCTGCACAAGGCCTGTGTGAAATGCCTGGAGGAAAGAGGCTGTTGCACATCAAGGGGATGAGGGTGGACACGATCACCTGGGGACTGGGAGAGCACAGAAACTTGAGGGCAGGGTGCACTCATAAATGGCAGAGCTGGGAGGCTGGGCTGGCTGGCACAGCTGTGTGAGGGGTTTTACCTGTAGCTCTCTGCTCAAACAGCTCTTTTCTTGGCTGAACTCGCTGAGTTCACTGGGCATCCAGTGTCCAGGGTCCTGCCTGCCCCATGGCGCTCAGAGGACAGACCATAAAGCAGGATGACAGCAGTCGTCAAACACTGCTGGGATGGATGCAGAACAGGGGGAAATTCCCTCTGGAAGGTGCTGCAAAGCAAGGACAATGCAACCTCCCCATATCTTGCTTTGGGTTCATTACAATTGGGAGTAATAGAGTCACAGCATGGTGAGGGTTGGAAGGGACCTTTAGAGATCATCCAGTCCAACCCCCTGCAGAAGCAGCTCCCACCTAGATCAGGTCACACAGGAACGTGTCCAGGGGAGTCTTGAAGCCCTCCAAGGAAGGAGCCTCCACACCCTCCCTGGGCAGCCTGGGCCAGGGCTTCAGATCTGGTGGTTTCAGTGCTGTGCTCTTAAGTGTGTGTTTCCTGGGTGTCTCTAGAAACAAGCCCATGGGACGTCAGTGTCACTACAGCTGCTGTGAACACTGTGCATGAGCACACAGCACGACACACAGCCAACCAGCTACAATCGCTGGAGGAAGGCAGGACCATGAACACGTCACTCAACACAGGGGAACCTGAAGTGTATCCTGAAGGAAGGGTATTTCCCCATCACAAATGATGATTTAGGGGATCTGACTGCTCTGAGCTGCTGGATTCAGTGATGCATCAGCCCTTTTGTCCATGTTCTCTTGCATCTTGCCCACTCTGCTGCAGCAGAGGCATTGCCCTGTCTGCCAGGACTGCTGGAGTCCTGAACAGCCTTTCCTTCACCGAGAGACACGGTGTGAATACTCAGCAGCCTGCCCTTCCTGAGCTCTGCAGGGCTTGAAAGGAGAGGAGCAGAGCAAAGACATGAGCAGAGAGTGGAGTGCTGTGAGGGTCAGGGATGTAGCTGCAACCCTGGGGCAGGTGCCCTAAAGAGGCTTAAACCATCAGAGTGTGATGGTCCAGTTCCCTTGGGAGTGCTCCTGCTAAGCTGGAGGGCAGGAGTGATGCCACAGGGGAGGAGAGCTTGCTGTGGGCTCAGCAGGTACATTTGTTTTCTAACCTTCATATAAATAAGTCCTAACAGCCCAGGGAACCAGACTGGCTGACTTCTGCAAGGGACTTATGGGGTGGGATTACAGATGGCTGGAATGACAGGGAAGTGGATGTGGCTGCCAGAGGATGGGCCAGGCACGGGAGAGATGGTGCAGGGGATGCAGGACAGCCCTGACAGCAATGAGGAGGGATGGAGGGAGCTCTGACACCCAAGCAAAGCATCTCAAACAGAATCCAGTGCTGGACTGATGCCTTACTCCCCTCCAGCGACCCACTCCATGCCCAGTGTGTCCTCACAGTGTGGGGCTGAAAGCAGGAGGGTTATTCTGCAGCAGCTGTTGGGCAGTACCCGGTGCCAGGGGCTTGCCTTGCTTGGAAACTCGGGCAGAGCTGAGGAGATTTTATATGAAACAGCGTTTTCTCTCTGCTTTGTGACCAGCATGGAAGGTTTGGGGGCTCAAAATCCCTCCTCTGAAGAGTCTAGAGTTTTTTCCCCCTCACCTATCGAGGAATGAGGGCAGAGGGGAGTGGGGCAGAAGGGGTTTGGCTGAGGCGCATGTGCTGACGGGATGGAGCTAAGCAGACTGGGGCTGAGGGGACAGGGCAGAGGGTATCGGAGTTGAGGGGACCGGGCTGAGCGGATTGAGGCTGAAGGGACAGGGCTAAGGGGATCAAGGCTGAGAGGACCAGGGCTGAGCGGCTGTGCAGAGGGCATCGTGCTGAGGGTATGGCACTGAGGGCATCGCATTGAGGGCATCGTGCTGAGAGGATCGGTCTGAGGGGATGGCACTGAGGGGATGGTGCTGAGGGGATGGCTCTGAAGGAATGGCACTGAGGGATCGGGCTGAGGGGATCACACTGAGGGAATGGCTCTGAGAGGATGGCACTGAGGGGGTGGCACTGAGGGTATCAGGCTGAGGGCATCACACCGAGGGGATGGCACTGAGGGTCTCAGGCTGAGGGCATCACACCGAGGGGATGGCACTGAGGGTCTCAGGCTGAGGGCATCACACCGAGGGGATGGCACTGAGGGGATGGCACTGGCGATGGCACTGAGGGGATCACACTGAGAGGATCGGGCTGAGGGGATGGCACTGAGGGGGTGGCACTGAGGGGATGGCGCTCAGGGGGTGGCACTGAGGGCATCGCACTGAGGGCATCGCACTGAGGGGGCCCAGAGGGACGTGGCCGCCTCGGCGATGCCCGCGGGAGGCGCACGCGGAGCCGCCGCCGCCACGAGCGAGCACTGGGACGTGGGCCCGGAGCCTGGCGCTGTGCGGTCTGTTCCGCCTGCTGCGGGGCCGTTCCTCACGCTGTAGGGGCTGCAGAAGGGCTGGTGAAGGTGGCACCAAAGGCAAACGGTTCCTCAGATGGCCCCTCTGGCCGGTGGACGCCTGTGGAAGCAGGTAACGGGCAGACACAATGCTCAGAAATGCCAGTTTCCTCCAGACCTCTCACACACGGACTGGAGGAGAAAGGGAGCAGCCTGGGTGCTGCTGCCATAGCTCTTGCTGGTAATGCTGAGGAAAGCTTTCACGCCTCTGAAAGCAAAGAGCTCCCTTTGTTTCAAACAACTCTCCCTGCTGTCGAAGGTGCGTCTGGAAACCTCTCAGACCACCAGAAAGACACTCAGGATGTCAGCTTGAAGAGAAGGCAAAAACATCTTTCAGGATAGAAAGTATCAGACTTTTCTCATGGCCTTGGGTATTGTGGTGCTTTGGGAGCTGCTGGCTACTTTCCCAGAGCAGATGGTGGAGGAAGGTCTCTATGAATACCTCGACTTCGTTGATGCAACGGACAGGTACATCAAGCTGTGGGTTTGCAGTTACCTGGGTGCAGCTGCGGGTGCCTGCACAGCATTGCTGCCTTCGTGGATCAGCTGAGCTGCTTCCTCGGCGGTAGGATCAGCCACCTCGCTGTCCGTTTCTATGGCTATGCTCTCCTGACAACTCTCTCCTTGCTTGTCAGTGTCTTTTTTTTCCCATCCACGTTCCCAAGAAAGCCACCAACCGTGTGAACAGAACAGCCAAAGCCCTGGCCCTGCTGTGGGGTGAGGGCAGAGTCATCCTGTATGCCCTCACCGTCTTCCTCACCGGGGCGGCAGCAGTGGCCGTGCACAACTTTCTCTTCTGGCAAATGCAGGACAGAGGCAGCAGTGAGCTGTACATGGGGCTCTTCGTGGCCATTGGGCTCCTGGCTGAAATTGCCCTTTATTTCTTCAAAGAGAAGTTGCTGAAGGCTTTCTCGAGCAGCCAGATCGTTGCCATCAGCCTGAGCGTCCTGGCAGCGCAGCTCCTGTGTTACTCCTTTCTATGGACGGTGTGGTTGGTTCTCCTCATCCAGCTTTTATCTGCCTTCAGCAGCGGTGCTTTGTGGTGGGTGGTTGACATGAGTGTGGATGACATTGGCACTCCAGGCATGGAGAGGTCCCTCTGTGCTGTTCTCCAGGGTCTCTGCCACGGTGGAGGAGCGAGCCTGGGCAGTTTTGCAGGAGGATTTGTGGTGAAGCACTTTGGCCTGGCAGTTCTTGCTGTGTGTGCCTGCTGCTGTGGCTCTTCTTGTTCTTAATCATCCAATCGAAATTGCCACGGCAGAAAAAGATCAATTACTCTCGTCTCCTGGCTGACAATTCCAGTGACACGAGTGACTCTGACCAGAGTGACTGGCTAGTGAAAGCTATGAAGGCTAAAAGCTTTAACAGGAGTTGATCCTGGCTGCATGGGATCAGCAAATCTGTACTCGGAGGGAGTGAAGTGGGAACTGATATGATGATGCTGCCCAGAACAGGCCATTGATTCTAAAGTGCTCAATATGGAGAGGATATACCTGACAGGGCAGATTTTCATCTTAAAAGGTTTTAGAAATCTTTTTATTTTCTTAGCTGATAGTGGACTTGACAGGATTTCTCCTTTTTAAACTTCACCATTTGCTTCCATAGCCCTAACAAACTCTTTCAGCTATACACGTGCTGAAATGAATGTAGCAAAGTTTTTTCTCAGTCAAACCCCAGCTCCCCAGCCCCCAAAACTTGAGTGGAATTGTCACTCCCCAGAGCTTGTGCTGTGGAAGCTGTGAGCCAAAGCAGTGACCTGTGCTTTGTCACCAATGAATGACACTTGGACACTGCTGTAGCACTGACAACACACTCTGAGCTTTTTCAAGGTGCTGTGTCTGTGAACTGTTGTGGGATAAGGGATGTGAATTAAACACATTGGATCATTTGCTCTGCTTTGGTTTGTAAAATCAGCTTTTGCTACAATCTGTCTTCTAGTGGTTTTGGATATCACTCTGCTGCTATGTCAGCATCTGCCCAGGGTGTCTGCTCCCAGGCAGTGCTTGCTGCCTGTCCAGGTCAAGCAAAACAGCCTGTGGACTTCCTGGAGTGTATTTACTGAAGGTGGCACTCAGCATTCAGGGACACCAGGAAGAAGTGTACCCTCCTGGTCTGAGTAACTTCCCTGGGCTGGGGAGGAGCATACAGCAATATCCTTTCAGAAAGAACTTGGCACTGGCTGATTTGGTCAGGTTGAAGTTGGTGATGCTCCCTGGCTTCACTGCACACAGGGCAGCCCTCTTCTCACATTTCCCATTTAGAACTAAATCTGTTTCCTGAGCAGGATCCTCTGGCTGCCTTATAGAATCACAGCATGGTGAGGATTGGAAGGGACTTTTAGAGCTCAGCCAATGCAACCCCCCTGCAGAAGCAGCTCCCACCTAGATCAGATCACACAGGAATGTGTCCAGATGGGTCTTGAAGAGCTCCAAGGAAGGAGCCTCCACACCCTCCCTGGGCAGCCTGTTCCTTGCCTTGGCCTCAAAAGCACATGGGTTTCAACACCAGTAGGTAAGATTTGCTTCTAGGTGAAAAACTTGTGGTCTAGTCTCATGAAAAGTTCTGTGTTGGACCTCAAACAAGGCTGGTGGAGAAGCTTTGAGCCTTACGGTCTGGTCAGTGGCCATCAGAAGCTGCTGGTACTTCCTTGGTCAAGGGACTGCTTTGTTCCTTTGCAGATGAAGAGACTTCAATAACATCTTCCTAGTGTTTTACAAGGCAGCTGCAACAAGCAGAATGTTTGTTTAAAGGCATGTTTAATGTGTAATATGGAAATGGCATTGCAGTCTGTCACCCTGCTGTGTTCCAGGCTAGGTAGGAGGTGGTTGGAGGCAAAGCAGGGCAATGCCAGTGGAGATAATAACTTGCTCTGTGTGCATGGAGCCTACATTATCTGTTCATCACACCCTTTCAGGGTAATTAGCTCTGTGCTTTCCTGGCACAAATCCATTTGGAATACTCCACCAGAATGACTATAGATAGAATTGTCCTCCTGCCAAGAACAGCTGGAGCTTTTTATTAAGATGTTACCTTCTCCCAGGAATTCAAACTCATGTTTAAAAGCAATTGTACTGTCAAGAATTTATCCCAGCTTTATTATCATGTAATACCTCAGGAGCTCTAATTGCTTGTTAACAGAGTCAGCTGACTTCAGTCTGGAGTGACAGAACTGCAAAGTTGTAGAGCCATGTCTGCTTTTATGAGATGAACGCTGCAGAAATAACAGCACTGGATTCAAATGTAGTTGCTTCTTTAGCTGGAAGTGGCACTGGAAGGGATAATAGGTGCCCTATTTTAGCTGATAAAAGCCAGGATGCCACTGGCCTTTTTGGCCACCTAGGCACACTGGTGTTTAGATGTTCTCAGCCACTGCTGCTGTGAGCAGGGAGGGTTTAAGAGATGTGCCAAATCTTGATCTCAGCGGGAGGATCTTGCACAGTAATGTTTTAATTAATCCAATAAACACGTTTGGTGCTGATTCAGGGGAGAATCTTACACTTGGTAATGTGTTCTGCATTACCAGGCACGATGGAAGTGAGTGTGGCAGGGGGCTCATTCGCTGAAGAGGTTGCTCCAATCTGCTTAAATCATTTTCCACTGAGGTTTATACAGTTTCTCTGTTCTCTGCAACATCAGGGACTCTGTTTCTTCCTCTGTGATGGTCACAGACCCTGCAAGGCAAAAGGCTGAGGAAGCAGGTAGGCTTCAGTTGTTGTGTGGGCGACCTCTTTGCTCTGAGCACAGTGTTATTGTTCTTGCAGAAGATGGTGCCAAAGCATTTAATGCTGTTGTGAATGAGATGTAACCAAGAAGAATCAAACTGCCTTTGGGGAGAACAGACTTCGCAGCTACATCAGCAGTTCTTTTTGCATTGCCTTGCAGCTGTCTGCCAAAAAAATTGTTGACAAAACGTCTGTTTCTTTAAGTTTTCATTCTTAAACAACAATTTTGAGGTTAAAGGTGAGTGTGAAATCACATTAGACGTTACTGTTTGCCTCCTTCATGTGAACTTCAAGCAAATTTCAGAGGCTTATATGTAGAAAGACTGTTTTTTCCCCTCTCACTGTCTACATTGAGCTGTGTCCTCTGGACACAACTGAGCTCAGGAGGCCAAGCACAGTCTGTGCTGAGGAGCCAGCTCCATGTGGTGATGGTCTTTGTACCTCATAGATCTCAAATTTCAGGTAGCTTGATGCATGTGGGAGAGGCTTCAAAGGATCTGAGTAAATCAGTTTATTAGATGAGACACCATTTGCCAAAAAAGCGATGAAGGCCTCTCTGCTTATTGTGAAACAACTCAAGAGGCCCTGCAGGCAGTTTCAGTGCAGCTGAGCTGGAACCTGAGAAACTCATTGCACCAGACACCTTCTCTTGTGTGTTCTCCAGATCTAAGACAACCAGGATTGCAGATTCTCTCTTTCTGACAGTTATTTTCTGATGGGATATTGCAACTAATTCCTTCAGCTCCTGTCTGTGTGCATCTCACATCTGTGACTGACTTAAATAGCGTGGCACCTCCTGAGCATGAAACTGGGTGAAACACAGTGGGCACCATCTCTAAATGTCCTTTTTTTTTTTGGCCTTGCAAGACCTGAGCAGCACAGCGAGATCCTTCCCACTGGTCTCCAAATATGTTTATAACTCAGCAAACAACTACATCGTGTTTCTTTGTGGGCTGGGATGAAATCTGCCCAGAGGAGTTCCCACAGAGGTTTTTGTACTTTGGTAATGGATCGTTGCCCAAAATTGTAGGTATCATATAATCACAGAAGGGNTTCTCATGAGGTTTCCAACCCCAGCTGGACACGTTGCTGTGCTCCTGCTGGAGGGGAACCTGCTGGAGCAGGGGCTGGGGCTGGATGAGCTCTGCAGGACCCTTCCCACCCCCACCAGTCTCTGATTTGACCAGGTGAGGCTCTTGATTTGCATTTACCTCCCCAAAGTGGATTTGCACATGATGATCACGTTCAATCCATCAAACCAAACATGTGTTAATTGGCTCCTAACTCTGTCCATGACTCTGGGCTGTTTGACTTCGTCCCATGTGTTTTATTACAGTAAAAGTGAGTGTGTGGAGTGTGTTGAATTCAGGTGGCAGCCCCCAGCAGATCTGGCCACTGGTGAAAATGATCAGGCTGCAGATTGAAATGTTTCCCTGTTCGTTTCCTCTGCATCCTGGAGCGATCAAAACAAGGTGAGTCACCCCAGACCCGAGCTCCTCACAGCAGCCATGGCAGATGCTCAGCACCTCCTGAGCTGAGGAACAGCCAGTTGATGCCTGCTCCTGCCTTTCACATCAAAACAGTAAAACCTCCCAGTGCTGAAGTGGCTGTGTCCCTCCCCCAGCTGGGCTTTGCCTGGCTCACTGGGAGCCAGGGAGTTAAAATGACAGAGTGGCTGCCTCACAAAACTCGGGGCACAATTCATTCAAGGAGTGACACTTTGTGTTTGTCCAGAAAGGCTGTTTCAGCTGTGGGTTGGGGTACAGGACACTGCCCGGGCCTCAGGGCTTTGTGCTGCTCCTGCATGGGAGCTGCTGCTGTGTCAGAGGGTTGCGGAGCGAGGTGCAGCTGCATTTCACCACTCTCAGGTGCTGCTGCTGTGTTTCTGACCCAGGGAAGCCCTTCCTTGTGCCCTGTTTCTGCAATGCACAGGCTTTTGGTTTTAGCTCCTTGTTTTGTTTATATGCCACAGTTACCCTCAATGAGTGAAGCACATCTCCCTTGCACCCGTTCTGGTTTGAGACCAAAATAAGTGTTAGGAATCCTCTCTGGTGGTTGTTGATGGGAAGTGCAAAGTTTTGCTCAGGTTTATGTCGGTTCCAGCAAGGACATTTCATATGGATTAGCTCAGCAATCTATTTCATTGTGGAAGGGAGCAGCTGAAGGTGAGGATGCTGCAAGGCACTGATGGTGGATGCCACAGTGTAGTGTCCCTCTGCAGGGGCTGATCCTCCAAACCTATCCCTTACATGTCCTTGTCTCTCTCTCTTGCTCACTGGTACCTTCTTTTATTGCATTGCCCGTTGGCTTCCAGCAGCATCGCTGGCAGCCAGGTGGGAGGACAGTAGGGTGACAGGAGGAGAGGCCCAGGCCTGGCCCTCACCCCTCTGCTGCCATCACCCAGCTGCTCTCCAGCCCAGGGACCTTGTGTGGCTCTTCCCAAAAAGGTGCTGGAGGGTGTCCCCTCGTTAAGAAGGGGTGTCCCAGAACCCAGCCTCACCCTCACCTTGAGCCTGTGTGCCTGCACAAAGCCAAGGTGGGGACATCAGTGCCACGTCCTAGCAGAGAAGCGGGTCCTGGCAGATGACGTGTGTCCCAGGAGAGCGTTTTGGGGAAGGTGATGTGAAGGTGTGTGCCTCCATGGACGACAGCAGGCGTGAATCCTCGGTGGAGTAAGTGCTTCTGCTATCAGTGAGAAGTGTAAACCAATCCTCAGCCTTCCCTCACCTTCCCTGCACCAGTTTGCTGAGACAAGCCCTGATGATAGCCCTGGTCCTTGCAGTGTCTGTGGGAGTCTCCCCGAGGGAGGAGAGAGGATTGCTGAGAGCCCTGTTGCTGAGGTTGCTGCCAACGTGCTACCAACTCACCTTTGATTTTCAGACCAGTATGTACCTCTTATAGCTCTGCCTCTTTATGAAACAAGACTAAAAGCACCAGA
>WBNH01011497.1:228978-244010 GCA_013401255.1 Urocolius indicus | reverse complement strand
CCCCATCTGATACTTCTACCTTAACAAGTGGTTAGAAAACTAATTTAACTGAAATGTTATCAGCACAAGTGATATATGGAACTCTTTGCATGGTAAAGACTATATGTAGCAAGCTATTTAATACCTAATACAGGGCTTTTAAAGCTTTTTTTCTTGCTGCTAATTATTATCCTTGAAGGTGATTAATATCTCTCTTCTATGCTTGGAGTTTAGATTTGGTTACCCCCATAAGTGTAAAACAACTTCCTGTTATGAGACACAGAGAACCTGTATCAACTCTCATTAATAGTTTTATAATGCTGATTATGGACTAGGTGAGGAGTATTAAAATTGTAACCTTACAAAATGCTATCAGGGTACTTACAAAGCTGTCAGGAAAAAAAGATTATAAATCAGATAAAACCATAACAGTCTACCTACATTAAGCACTAAGCAAAGGAAATCAGAACCTGGTGGGAAACTCGCTAGTTGATCAGCCAAGACATCTGAAAAACCTGTAAATAAGAGCAAAAACTATGCTGATTTTCTTATCTCCCTAGTCACTCCTTCATCATCTCACAGAAAAATGCTTTGGATGTTGCTTGTGTTTTGTTATTTCCTGTGGTTCCCAAAACAGATATTCATTTAAGACTCACATAAACTATGCTGCAGGTTAATACTTTAAACACAAGCAAGAGTGTTCTACATAAATATCTGCAAAAGTACTTCCACAATTTCAAACCAAGGAAGAGGCTACATTAACCTCTAAGTGAAAAGACAAAATTGCATTTCTTGTCTGTATTCTTATTTCTGTTATCTGAGAAATACAGCGTTCTCTACTGAAGTCAAAACAGCAGAACAAACACCAAATATTTGATTGTAAAGCTCTAATATCTCACATTCCTAATTGAGAAGATACAAAGAGACAGTATTGCTAACTGAAATGAAAGAATGACAACTTTTGTATGTATCAACCTAAAAATGCCAAAAGGCATCTCATACCACTAAAAAATTAATTTCTTCTCAGATCATTCTGATTTGAAGGAAGTCGGAGGAAAACTCCCAAGTTAAAACAAACTTATACTGACCATACTACAGACAATCTTGTTTTTTCCTTCATCTAATCTGCAATTAGATAATATTTCTAAAGATAGAAATTATGGAGATTTCAATTTTGTAATATACTAAGACTATGACAAAGGCTACTTTCTATCAAAACTGTAAAAAACAGAACAGTGATTTTTTTAGTGCTAAGACCTTTACATAAAGTTGTTGGCTGGGAATCAGAAGGCAGACATGTAGACAGCTAACTTTGAAGGCTATTATTTACATAATCATGTAGCACCCACCTATCTGACTAAGCCACGAAATTGGAAAGTAGATTCTCCAATGAATAATGTAATTGCCCCAACACAGAATGCTGGATTTGGCTGGATCAAGACTATCTTATATATACAATGGAGATCATATAATGTAGAACATCAAGAAAATTATTAGACATTCTCTATAGTTTTAAAAATTTTTGAAAACACCATTTTCTGCAGATTCTGTGCATATGGTTACATGGTCTCCTTAATTCGACAAGAGATTGAAAACAGAAAGACTTCTTCATACCTGATCGAGGTACACTTGAACAACAAACAACTTTAGCTAGTTTGTAAGGCTCTCTCAAATATAAATATTGTTATTAACTTTCCAACCCAAACAGAATGTCATATGAGACACGATATACTGTCAGACAAGAAAGATCAAGACAAATGTGGTGGTTTAAAAACCACCGCAGCACCATATTCCACCACTTCAGAGCCACAGGTTGCTACATGAGAAAAGTTACACTGTAAGGTGATAATAGCTGCCATCATTCCCTGACATGGTTAGAAACTAGGAGTTTACTCAGCCCATGTCTCTCCAGCTAAACGGAAGGAACACCTAAATGTTGTTTTGCATAGGGACAGCTGAAACAAGGCTGTGAGTGCAGCATGCATATGCCCATGTTGATCTCTCCAGTTAAGAGATTTCAAAGCACTGTGTACTGGGATGAGTGAAACCTGGGAATGTTTCACTGAACAATGAAGATTAAAGTCATGTAAACTATCAGTCTTCATGTAACAGTGTTTTATAGGAAATTCTAAGTTTTTTGGAGGAAAATAAATGTTACTTTAGTAAAGACTGTACAGAGGTCAAAGAATTCTAAATGAATCCTTATTAAGAAGTCTAGTAGAAAGTTGCAGAAACTGTTAATCAGAAAATACCAAACAAGTACCATTATCGAAGCCTGTGTAACTGAAAAAAATTCCACGTATTTGATAAGAATATTAACAATCAAAAGACAGAAATGGTCAACACATGGATAAATATGACTGGACATATTTCTCTTTCTGTGGACTGACAGACAAAAGGAAAATCCCTAGAGGATGAACTCCTGCAAGCTTCAAGACAGCTTTAGCATAGAGTTTGATGTGTGCAAAAGACACAGGAGGTCAAGTAATCCCCTTATGGTTAGAGAATATACAGTAAAAATTCTATTTGCTTGTAAAGTCTCTTTATTTCACTGGTCTTTCAGATAAAGCACTACGATTAAGTGACACATGGCCTTTAGTAGGACACGCTGGTTTCTGGAATGGCACTTAGTACTGCAAACCTGCTAGAAGAAAAAAGACTGAAATAAAGCAAAAGATCTGAAAACAAAAGAAGAAGAGAAAAAAAGTCTTAATCCCTAAATCACTCATTTTGGGGTGGAACATTCCTTCCACTCTTCTCTTAAGACTTTTTTCCCACCAAACTTATCTATGTTCTATAAAACCTGCCTCTCTGTTGAATGGATACCTACTGCCAACCTTCTATTTGGACTCCTGTTTTACAGGAACAGGGAAAATACTTTCTTTTTCAATTCCTTTATGCTACCTGCAGGTTTTCTGAAGGGCTTCTAATAATACTTCATCAAAAGAACATATAATAGTACGTCCTATCTCTAAAGAAGCCTCTGATGCTGATTCCTGTACTTAGTCATTGCTACCTGAGGCAAGTCTCCTAGGAAATTAATACAACTCTCAGAAGCAACAAGAAGCTCAAGGTAAGCCAGTTGTCTTCTGTTGTTGTTTCTTTAAAGTAGGAAAAGCCATCTGATGAATGTAGTTTCTCTGAACAGAAACCATGTGTTTGCAGTCACACAGGAACAACACAAACATCAAGCCGATTCTTGATGTTATTTTTAAATTCATTTAACAGAAATAAATCAGGCTGCCAAACATGGAAGTTCAGAAAAACAGATGAATCCACCAGAAAATCTTTCTCTTCAGCCTGTGAATATACAAGCAGAACCAAGTTATAAGACAGGAAAGCCAGCACTGGCTCAAGATTACACAGGTGACATTTTTCACTATGAATCAACACTAAATCAATTTCCAGTCCTTTCTTAACAGGAATGTACTTGGATTTTGGCTGTTCACAGTATTTCAGATGAGCCATAAAACAGAATTCCTGAACACTTGTGCTTACAGATCACATTGCACTTCACAGCTGTTGTGTTTTACCCCAGCAGAGGGTGCATTTAAGCAAGTGGAAAAAAGCAATTTTCTTTTATATATAGCTTAAAGTGCTTGGGGGTCTTTTTGAATGACATGCAACACATACATATTATATTTAAAATAAATTTCATAATTCATATCAAATAATAATTATGAAGCCTATCACAATGTTTGTCTCATTTTTGTGTAGTTCCTCATGTGCCACAATGAACAACATCATAATGTGGCAACTAGTTGAATGGAGCAGTGAAGCCTGAGGAGCAGACCTAAATTTCACACCATTGTGATAAATATGAAGTCAGTAAATCTATGTAATGGAAGTGCTCTTATGATTACTTTTTTAAAATGAAATTTTTGTTTAATCTTCTACATTAAAAGAACGCTGAGACTGCAAAAGCAAAGCATTTAAAACACAGAATATGCCTGAAGTAAAGCTGTTCATACAGCATTATTTCAACCTCCTCTGCATGACCTTTCCTCCATTCTTTGCTACTACGTGCCACATTATTTGTTTCCCCAGGTCCTACATTTCATCACTGCATTGGACAGATAGTTTTGAAGATGAAGTGGATTTTAAAAATACTTTTATTTAGTGTTACTTCATGCAGTGACTGTTGTCTCTGTCCTGTTCCCTTTGTTGCTGAAATTGGAAGGGATGTGGCCACAGTACACACACTTTTAGAACTGGAGAAACTTTTTAGGGAAGCAGAATGCCATTCCAAAGAAATAGGTTTCTACCACAAATAATTTTTCATCAAGCTCTATAAAATGGAAAAAAAAGTGAACAGTTTGTCATTCAGTACGAATTCTCCCTTCCTAGGTTGTCAAACACATCTACCATTATCGTGGTTAGATGTAAATATATACAAAGATTCCTCAAAAGTTCATGCATATACTCTGTTGGTTGTATGTTCTACTATGAAGACCCATAAAGTAACCTACTTACAGAAACTTAATCCTCTGGCAAATATGAGACATAATTTTGAAAATAAATAGTCCACAGTTATATTCCTGCTAATTTTTCTTTCTTTTAAGGGAAAAAAAATATCACTGTTTAATGATTTAATGTCAGAGTAAAAAAAGACAGTAATTGTTCATTTTAAAACACAAACCAAACTGTACTTGGAGCAGAGATTCCTATCAAATTGCACAGGATTAAACCTGTGAAACAATTTTCAAATACAACTCTTAAATAATATGTGACTAGTAGTTTTACACTTGTAAATGTAGTTGGACAAGGAATAAATACACAAATACATGATTATGGGTGAAAGCAAAAATAACAACAAAACATCAGGTAGTTCTGTGAGCAACATAAGTTACAAATAATAGCATAGGTATACGCTGCACTTTTTTCCTCAGCAGATACACCATTCTGTATGTTTCTGTTACGTAACTCATTTGTTTCCATGGATGACAGTATCTTTGAGGCTATCAAACCTGTCTGAAGTGGGCCAACAGGTTCAAGAATTATTGTGGGGGACTGACAGACAGATAGTATGATTGTATCAACTTACAAAACTTCTGCTTCCTTACAAAGGTAAAGTAAAAATAGCAAATCTAGGCTATAGTAGCCTAGGAGATACACAATTCCACAGCATGCCACTTTCTGCAGGGAAGGCCAAGGCAGAAGAATACAGCAGAAGAAGAAGAAGCAGAAGAAGGAAAGCAACTAGGAAAAATATGCCCAGTGCTACAGTATGTATTAAAGATAAGATTAAACAAGGAGAATATTTTTAATAGCGTACTTAAAGGAAAAGAAACATATTTTAATACATCCTAACTACCTGTTGTTAGCAACTTCTAGTTAATTCTGTAAGAAATTATCAGAGTTCTTAACATAAAGAAGAGCTTGCTGGTATTGGTTTAAAAACAGAAAACTATAGACCAAATTAATTTACCTGCAGTATTTCAAATGGAGCTCTACCAAGGATTAATATACCACAGTACTTTCAGTTGTTATGAGCATGTGGTCATCACCTCAGGTGCAATGACTCCCCCTTTAGCAATTCAGTCATGCACCTATCTCACCTCTTATTTATTCATCAGAAGAAAAGCTGTTTGTAAAGAATAGCATAGGTTTGCTACAGGACAACTAATACAATATATTCTCTTAATTTAATTTCATTCCATTCATTGTGCTGTTTAGTTTGAAATCAGGATTAGATCATAGAAAGCAGTGAATAGTTTACATTCAGTTACTTCCAAAAGCATCCCAAGCATCAGCATCAGGTTTACAAAGGAGACAAGTACTCATTCATTGATTCCTGTTCCCCATGCAGCTAGACCTATGACATACTGTAGCGCAATCAACACATTCATACGCATGGAGTGCTTTTTTAACCCTTAAGACAGTAACTACAGTAGCAGCTGTTAATAAGTTCATTTATTCCTTCACTCTGGATTAATGCTATATATAAGCTACTGAAGTATCCTAACTTTCTCTTGTACTCTCAATGCAATACACATGAAATTCATATCCACCTTATTTGGTTAATGAATGAGTTTCTCTAAATATACAGTTGAAAATAGGACTTTACATAACCTTCAATGACACTACAAAAGACTTCTACCATTTTGTCAATTTAAGTCTAAACCCAAACACAAAGTGAAGGTTTACACCTTGCTAATGAGAATACCTACATCCATCATATTGTAGTAGTATTACATTGGGTAAGAGCCACAACATCACTTTAAAGCTAGAAAATACAATAACATGAGAAATGGTGAAATTTCACAGTTGCTACACATATTCAAGTAAGTAAACAATGTTTTTACAAAAGAATTTTCACATGGAAATCGGAAAAAAAGCAGATAGGAGAATAAAAAAAATTGCTAAAAAATTCTTTAACATTCAATTTAAAGGGTTCAATATTCAAAGTCCTTTCCTTAAAAATAAAAGCTCAGTTACAGATGAAAAATTGGAATGTGACCACACTCATCAAGTCTTTCACTTAAGGTAACAATATTTCAACTCACTGAAGAATCAGTCATCAATTTGAAAATGTACAATTTAATTAAATGTATACTAATCATAGCTAGAACTGTAATGTGACCCACATCTATGCATGCATTTCATGTACCACAATATGCCAGTGATTCAAGAGGGAAAGCCTTCCTTCCATTTTTGCCGGTACAATCTTGAGGACTTAAAATGGAGGTCTTCAGAGAAAAAAATCAAAAGAAAATATCAGGCCAGAAAGTTTCTGAAGCAGAAATGTAGAGATAAATATGAAACATCTGCCTGAGGCAGACAGGAATTCAAGACACTGGTAAAACAAAACAAATAAATCACAAATGCTAAATTATGGGACTACATTTCCACCTTGACATCCTACAGTAGCCAGGCCTTCCTTTCATGCTTTACCACCTCCTAAGTAGCTCCTCAACAGTATTGCAGCCCACCAGTCGCATTGTATATGTCCTAACTGTATTACATTACCATAGATGTCATTACTATAAATAATATGTAATAAATCCCCAGAAGAATAATAGTCCTTTGTGACATCACTACATGCTATTCTAGAGCTCTTACACTTTAATTCCTATATATTTTTCACACACATACAGAACTATCACGTCTTTACACATCTTGCCTTACTGGCTATAGCTGACTTTGCTCCAACAGAGAACCATCTTAAACCAATAAAATGAAAAGGAATAAAAGTAGTCCAACAACCAATACTACAAATAATGTCACAGAAAACTGAGTGCAGCACAGATTTTACTCACAATCTCCACACAGAACATTACAAGATAGCTTCTTGATTTAATTTACATATAAACTTATTGGCTGAAGCTCTTCTAGCCTTGTGTCTTTTCTCCTTTCATTCTGACACCATTTGTTAAGTTCCATCCTTCCTTTCCTGGACCTCTCTTGTTCCGTGTCCCTGTCCTGAACACCATCTTCTGTAGTAGACAACTAATAGTTATTACTCTTTCTCAGCCATATATATGTATGAATTTTTGTTATTTACTTCAGAATTATTAATTCTTGTGTACATTTTCCTCTCATTTTCCACTACTATTTTTTTCTCAGTTGTTTGGGATCAGAACTAACACAGAAAGGTCAAGACCACATCTGTCAATTCAGCATAGCTCCATAAAATAAAATTAAAATTTTGAATGGTCCATAATTATGACATTGGAGTTAATACCACTGGAATCATCATTCCATATGTTACAGTTTCTTATAAAGTCCAAAAACTTTAGCCCATTTTCTATACAACATCATTTTAACTATTTCTTAATCAAAACCAACATAACCTGTCAGCACATTTAATATAGATGGCTCAGTCCATATTAGAAAAGCTTTCGCTAATTTGGCTGATTAACAGTAGAAAACTTAGTAAAAATTGTGAATGGCAAAAAAATGTAAACTTTTTTGTGCCAATTTAAAAAAATCAAGTTCAGTTAAAACAAGTTATGAAATGACAATCACTAGCCACATCAATTCTGTATGCACTTCTGCTGTGCTTCTATTAAGGCAGAAAGTGAGAGACCTCGCTTTCTGAAAATGCAAGAGAAACCTCAATGCAGCATGATGGATCCTAGACAGGAGAGGTACATTAAGCTCAAGCTAGTTTTTCATGTTCCTTAAAAGATCTAGGTTGAAGTTTAGATATGCTGCAGCAAGTCTTGTGACTACGTTTTTAACATACTCAACTGCAGCTAGCCTGAAACCAGCCAGCCCAAGGACTGGGACCTATGTAGCCATAGCTCTGATGATCTCAGCACAGGCTGCAAATCTTGCCTGAGAACTGGAAAAAATATGCAATTACTTAACCATCTCTGTACCTCCAGTCCCACGGAGGCAGACATGCTCTGCAGGAATCCCAGATCACTATAAATGGGAGAGTGACTGCTGTTGAATGACACCCCTGAGTGCCCTTGGAATACTTCCAAGACTGAGTGTTAAGCACAGACTCAGAAGAAAATCAGGAAACAACTTTGCCTTTAGAGTGAAACCAGTTAAAGATAAACAGACAAAATTGATTCTAAAATATGAAACGTATCTAAAACCCAATAAAAATGTAATACTTCTGGAAAAGCCTTTTTAGTATTTGGCATTACTACTTTAGATTACTTTAAAAAAATTAATTCACATGCTTATACAACTTATTAATAATATTTCATTGATGAGAAGGTGTCTTTAAGATCTGGCTGTTTACAGTATCTTCTCCATTTCTTTGCTTCCAATTAAAAATTACTAGCATGTTGGAACAGAAATACTTTCTCCAGGAGAAACATCCTTAAACTGGAGGGCCCAGAACACAACGTTCAAGATTATTGCTGTACTTTGCCAGTGATCAGTGACATCTATGGCACCTACCAAATGATGACAGAGGCAATGCCAATTTTCCATTACTTTTTATCCAAAATGGACTTGACATTTCAAATGCCCATTACATTGAGCTACTAACTGCTAAGTAGTAAATGTACAGGCAAATTAGTGCAAATTACAACAAATGTTTACTGCTCTAACTTTGGGAGCATCTTGGAAGAGATGACTATTAACATATACAATCCTAAAGCTAGTAAGTATATATCACAATTCAGCCAAAGATCTGTTCACAGTGTACGTGTTAGAAGATTGGGTCCTGATGGCTCAAACTTTGTCAAGTCAAGCCACACATGACTGTATCATCAAAACAATTGATATTTTTTATGACTTATTCTAATTATGCTTAAGTGTACTCATTGACAACAAAGTCTTCCAATGTTAAACTTCAGCAGGAATTTAATTTCTTTTTAAATTCTAGCTCCTTACTAAGACAGTCCAAATAAGCAAGTATTTGCATAATTAGTAGTAGGAAAACTACTAAATTAGTATTCTTCCTTAAAAAAAAAAATCAAGGAAGTGGTAAAGCAAGAGTGGCAGCAGAGGTCCAAAAACATATTACAAATTTTACATATTACAAAATACGTAAAAATAAGAATGTGACATATTTCCCAGCTATCTTCATTACTAATGGATGGCATTCTTTCATTTGCTGATATGGTAAAAATTGCTGTGAGTACAAAGGAATGAAATCTCAGAAACTCATTCTGCACTTCACATAACTTAATCTGACCTTGAAAAAAGCTGGTGCAAAGAACCCAGATAAATTACACTTCACTTTTACAAGAATTCCACACAGTGAACATCTAAGAGTGTGAAAGCCTCATGACAATTTTTCCAGGTTGTTCTCAAAAACAGGTAAGAATTTCCTTGCTAAACATCAATCGGTTCCCAATGGGAGTTACTTTAGGTGGGCATGAGAAATAAGAAGCTTCAGAATTACGGTCTTTCCGTCACAGTACAGCAGCTGAAGAAAAAGGACAAGAGCAAGGGATTAAGGAAGCTTAGATATTGTTCACAATTCAAATTAATCTTTGAGTAGATGATGGGTTGTAAGTGACAGACGAATAAGGAAGTAGAATATTCAAGTAAATGTGCATCTGTCCGACAGCCAGGAGGATTTGCTTAGCTGAACTACAGTTTCCTCAGTGACTGATGCAAGGACCAACAAAAAGGTGCAATTTTGAGCTAAAAAAAGCTTACTCTCATTAATAAAAGAGTTAGAGAAGGAATAAGTTTTTGTTTTCTTACTATGTAAGCAGAAACCTCTTAAGAGAGCAAATCAAGCCAGTAAAACTTATGTAAAAAAAAAAAAAAGAGCAACAACTACTAATGCCTGAACTCTCCTAGAAGTCTCTTTTAGTCATTTGGAAAACCCTTTTATGAAGGGTAAGAGATCAGATAGGTGTGCTCAAATAGCTGAGGTTATATGACGGCTCATCTATATTGGATAAGAGTAATATAACACATCCGGAAAAGCCTAAGTAAGTAACTATGAACTACTCGTTATATAATTAATTTTAAAAATTCACATGATTTTTTAAAAATAAATAAATAGGTATTAAATTAGGCAATTAGGGACAAGTTTTATCTTTCTCTCAAGTATGCATAAATATCCTTCATACAATGAAAGAAGAAAAAAACCACAAAACCGAAAACAACTCAAAATCTAAAAACTAACCACACCTTTTTAAAAATGCAGAAAACCAAACTGTGAATACTTTAAGCAATCATGTGTAGTGTATTTAGACAGCCTTTTGTCATACTATGTTTGTTGTGCTGTGTCAAAGCAAAAAATCTGTAGTAATAAGTGTAATTATTTTAATAGATTTGAATGAAGCTGTTGAGGGCAGATTTTATTAATTTTTATTAAATAGAACACGATGGAAACGATATTTTTTTTATTTCCATAAAGCAATTTCACATGTTTGAATAAATGCCTTTATGTCACAGGATTTTGTACGCCTGAGATGTAAATAAAACAATAACTCTCTAAAGCTCACAGAATAACTGCATAAGCTATTTTACAAGTGGGATATACTTTTTCTTCTTTTCTATGAATGTATAAAGCTCTCCTTCAAGATCTTACTAAATCTATTGATCTGTGAAACACACTGCACTCCAGGGAGGCAATTCACTTGACGTTATATATCAAATGATGAGGAGAATAATGATCATACCATTTGGTAATTAAACGTCTTACAAACCTTTTAACTGACTGAACGTCAGAAAGGTCATATGAGATCAAACCTTTTTTGTTGTTGTTGTTTTTAATTCTTTTCTTACATTAACAATGCGAGTCATATTTAACAGCAACTATCATAGTACGTGGCCAAACCAAATAATTAAACAACATACTTTTCATTCCTGTATTATTACAGTTTGAATACAAAGAAATTGTTCTTTCATCCTACAGTCCTATTATAATCTCAATTGTTAAGCTTTTATAAGCCACTCATCAATATAGTGCAAACAACTAGCAATGTTATCGCATGAAGTGAAATGAACAATTTAAAATACACTAAAGCACCAAGCAACTAAAATCAACCTCCTTGACAACTTCTTGTATAGTTACAGGAATCCAATTTATTATTAGCGGGTGAGTACAGGCCCTTTGAATAGTCTGAAGACACTCAGCATTTATCACCTTACACATTAATTTGAACATTTTATCTATTAACATACAGTAATGGACGTTTGACACTGGAAAAAAATCCAAAATATTTAAGAATCACCTTTAACTATAATTTAATGTGCAGTTTTGCATTTTACCTGTATATTTGGCAGTTGCAAAGGCAATCAAAAAATGCAGCAAAGACGGTTTTTACTGCACTGTGAAAATCCCTTGCTTCAGCGACTAAAAGTTTTTCCCCAAGACCTCTGTTAAGCATGGGCTCCTAGAAAAGACAGTACGTATTCCCATATGAATTCAACACAACCTTACAGGTTGTCATGAATCAAAGCCTTTATTGTCAGAAACAATAAAGCTCTCCATTTTCATGTAAATTATCCCAAATCTTACATATAGGTTATGATTTTCCTCTAGTTATTTTCCTTAAAAAATGAAGAAATCTTTATTAGCGTGTGAAGAAAATATCCAACGTCTTTCTCAAAAAGAACTGGGACAGATTCAGTCAAATTCCACAAACACCCAATTGCACAAACACAAAATTAAAATCTGAAACCAAACAACACAACCAACAACATCCTATCTGTATACTACAGTCCTGTCTTGTAGAAGAGCAAACCAGCCTGTCTCAAAAACCATCCTTAGTCTACTGAGATCAGTATCTCTGTGTTGCCCCAGGTGCTTCTGCACAGAGCTATCCCAGAAAAAAAGAGGTTTCTAGGGCAGAAGTTGAAGGAATGAGAGAGGATTTTAACAAGGTATCTAAAGAAGTAAGGCAGCCCATGAATTTGCCAACTGAAGAAAAGACTTTTTGTAGGGAAGTCCCATATCCATGCTTAGGATTGTCTGTGACTATGGGATGTGAAAAAGTTGTGGGATATACCTTGTTAATATCAACTACCAGTTGCTCATAGAACTTTTTCTTTTTCTCGAGGCTGGGAACAGAGGTCAAGCTCACAAAATGAAAGATGGGTAATTAAATCATATGCTGTATCTTCTGGGATCTTTTACATATTGGACAGAATATTCAAGTTCATAACATATTAACTTCAAAATACTGTCCTATAAAATACATTTAATCAATCCCCTATATAGCTTTTTCAGGCCTAATAAATCAAATTGATTTAAAATAACTTGAACTACAAATATCTCTAATTTGCAAAATTAAAAGAATATAAATGATAAAACAGTAGTAATATTAATACATCCTCAGATATACTCCAAACACGCAGCATTTAGCAAATCTTTGAGTGAGAAAGAGCAAATACTCTTTTTTAAGTTTAATATGATGAATTTTAGAGGGAAAAAAAAGTTTCCTTACTGTAACTAACTGGATTATTCCATTATCTTTTATAACAGAAAGTAACATCAAGACTTCCACAATAGGACAATGTCCCTTGGAAAAGCAAATAAACAGGTGCTCAAATCAAACTTATTTTAGGAAATTATTATTACGTTATTGAAGCACTGACCTGTGAAAAGATGTTCTGTGGAAGCTCAAGGGCTTCAACATCTGCTCACTTAGCAAACAGCTGCAGTTGTTAAGGATCCTCCTACCCTCTCCCTCCTTTCTCTGATGTTTGTTACCTTCCCAATGCCAGAGCTGCCTCCTGCCACCTACAGGCTGGCAAAATGATCATAGGAACACTCCCAAATAACCTTCCTGCAAAGCCAAGTAGCACAGTTTAAACTGCTATGGATTTTCCACTACATCAGCTGGGGATGCTTTCCTCATTTATTTCCATTTTCCCTTTTGAAAGTTAAGGGTTGAAGAGAATGAAGAAAGCAAGCAAGCACTGGGTTACCCAAGCAACTAAATCACTCAGTTGCATCCAACTTAATTGGACTGACTACNAAAGCAAGCAAGCAAGCAAACAAATACAGGTTCTGTTGCAGGGGTGATAATGAATTTCTGAGAGAGGCAAAAGATACCTAGAACTGCAGCACCTGTTCATTAAGTAATTATGGGCTTTAGCTATTAAAAGGACTATTGATTGTGATGAGTCCAATATTTCTGCAGATAAGAAGAAAGATTTACATTCTTAACTTCACATTCCTTGTAAGACTACTGACCAAAAAGGTAAATACAAAGTGACTCTGTCATAAGAGAAACTTTTAAATATTTTTCTATTAATTTTAGTAATTCAGTTCAACAGATCAGCCTGATTTGAAGAAATAAAATAAATAATAATGCTATAATTCATTTAATTCACTTAAACAGTACAGAAAAGCTGATATGAAGCAAAATTTCAATTTAGAAGTTTTGACAGGATAATGACAGAAAGATTAAAAAATCCTGAACTAATATTTTTAAATGAGTAGTAAAAATCAAACTTGAGAAAAAAGCATATGTTCCTAAACCCAAAGTAAATGCCTTTGACTGGGTTGAGTACAGATTTGGTGTGTTATCATTTTAACTCTTTAAGAAGTGATGGAAAGAAAACTGGGTTTGTATTATGTCACGAAAATTTATCTTACAGAAAACAAAAAACAATTTAAACTAATGGCAAGGAGCAAGAACATCTATTATGTATTTCAACATATCGAACCCAAAAACTAGTTCTGTTTCTCCTTCAAGTATAACAACACTGAATTAGTCTATTTCTCAATAGTGTAACCACCTATGAAACCATACTTAGCTGAAGTACACAGATTCTAGAATTACAGTTACATGCTGATGTACCACACCCTACACCTGATTCTTGAGAAGTCACTATATATTGTTTAAACTATAGCAAGCAATTGTATCTATTTACTTAATCTTCTTATCAGTACTTGAATCTATACACTGTTTGGATGTAGGACCAGAATCACCATATGAACCAAACCATGACATATTCTGCTTCTTTAGAAGACTCTAACTCAGAAGAAAACCAGTGAAACTTCCTTCAAATATTAATCTGTAAACATTGTATTAAAAAAGAACCAACTGAAAACTGATTCAGTTGAGTAGTTTTCTCTATCAAAACACCAGTAAAAACATCTCTTGTAGGTAGCAACGGAAAACAACTATCACTAAATAGCTGGTTTACAGGTTACGTAAAAAATTCTGAGGCACAGTTCCTAAGGGACAGTGATCTTTCTCCAGTTCCAACATGACAGTGCCCACATCAAAGAAAATCATCACCTCTTCTTTTCTCGATCCCATAATGCACTTTCCAGAGGAGAGAAGGGCTCACACCCCAAGACCACTTATAAACATCCGCTTTTTAGGGAGGTTAACTCTCAAGGCGTTCACATAACTATCCATTCCATTTTAAAGATCCAATTTATTTTCAGAAATTAGATCTTCTGTTATTTCTTTCACATGCAGTTACTTGTACTGAATGGCTTTCTTTATTGCCTAGTGTTTTAAATAATGATTTTAAATAGCTAGTTCATCATGTTTATCATGGACTACCATTTGGATAAGGTAACTTCAAAAACGTACCAAAAATATAGTTAATTTCTTTTACCATTTTAAAGGAAAACAGAGGAAACAATAACATGAAAATAAGACTTTCAGAATTAGTTCAGACATGGTCAAGAGACCATGCTGGAAAAAAAAAAAAAAAAA
>WBNH01011497.1:89935-228674 GCA_013401255.1 Urocolius indicus | reverse complement strand
TTGTGGGATATACCTTGTTAATATCAACTACCAGTTGCTCATAGAACTTTTTCTTTTTCTCGAGGCTGGGAACAGAGGTCAAGCTCACAAAATGAAAGATGGGTAATTAAATCATATGCTGTATCTTCTGGGATCTTTTACATATTGGACAGAATATTCAAGTTCATAACATATTAACTTCAAAATACTGTCCTATAAAATACATTTAATCAATCCCCTATATAGCTTTTTCAGGCCTAATAAATCAAATTGATTTAAAATAACTTGAACTACAAATATCTCTAATTTGCAAAATTAAAAGAATATAAATGATAAAACAGTAGTAATATTAATACATCCTCAGATATACTCCAAACACGCAGCATTTAGCAAATCTTTGAGTGAGAAAGAGCAAATACTCTTTTTTAAGTTTAATATGATGAATTTTAGAGGGAAAAAAAAGTTTCCTTACTGTAACTAACTGGATTATTCCATTATCTTTTATAACAGAAAGTAACATCAAGACTTCCACAATAGGACAATGTCCCTTGGAAAAGCAAATAAACAGGTGCTCAAATCAAACTTATTTTAGGAAATTATTATTACGTTATTGAAGCACTACATAATATTGTAGTCAACTAAAACTGAGATGTCTTACCTTCTCAAAGAAGTAGTCCAAACCATAAGAATGAATCTGCTAGTGTGACTAAGACCAATACTCATTGTTAGCAAGATAAAAAAATGAGGCATATATTATCTGTTGCATCTTAAATCACTCATTATTATTATCGCCTTATTTATAAAAAACATATGGATATACTACACTGCTCACCTACAGCAATTCTTTATAGAAGTATAGTAAATATTATTTTGGGTTTGTTGACCATTGTTCTAAACAGTTTTTCACAACAGCTTGAACAGTTCATATTGTACTTTTAGAAACGTCAGGTCTTATTTTAGCAACTTTACTTGTAATATTCAAAATTATGTCATTTAGAGATTATAAAAAACCTATAAAAGTACCAATCTATTTCATGCTATTTCACAAAGTCATTATTTCAATAAACCCTTCCTCAGTTAGTCTTTTTTTTTTTTTTTTAAATTACATTTTAAGAGAGTGGTTATTCATCACCAGTCTCTTGAAGGAGAAATAAGAAAATAAAAATAGTATATTCATAACTCTTAAATTTTAGAAAATTTCTCTGAGGGACACATCAACATAAACACTAATGGAAATCCCATCGGAAATGATGATAATATTTTCAACAATTATAGTTTTGGTAAAAGCCATTGACAGTTCAATAGCAAGCCAACAGACACCTTTTCCTGGCATACTGTGCATAAAAAGTACTCCCATCTGTTTCGATGCTTTGGCTTTTTCATGGGCTTAAACCTGTCAAATTATTCCATTTGATTTCAGAGAATTCTCATATGGCAATCTATTTTATTTACTNCCTTCAGAATCAGTTCACACATGGTCAAGAGACCATGCTGGAAAAAAAAAAAAAAAAAGCACACAAGTAAAAGTTGTTCTGAGAGATACGGGAATCCACATTTGGTTTCCTTAAGTTCTACAGAAATCTGAAGTGAACTACTGTGGAGGTTTTCATTTCACTTGATAAAATTAGCTTTTATTCTGTCTAAATCAACCTATGTTAAAGCACTCAGAAGTCTCACCATTTTCTTCCAAAAACTGTGGTAATGTTTAATGGCTTTCCAATTTAACTAGAAAAAACTTATGGGAGAAAGAAGAAACTTCGTAACACAGAAACAATCAGCAATTCTTTGTCTTGAATCTCCTACAACATATGTATATAATTAAAATCTCATTAAACTAATGTTATCTGTTGCCTCCTCCAACAGATAATACTAAGAACTTCAATTCATAGAAACGAGAAGAGGAAAATTAAAGGGTTAAAAAGGGGATTTGTGGCAGAGCTGTGTCTTCCTCTCAAAGACAAAGCTGTTGATGAACCTTTCATGCTATTGCATGAACAGAAATAGCAACACAGAATGAACAAGAAGAGACTTGCTTAAAGAGGATGGGAAGCCCTATCTTTCTGGCATCACAGTCACTAAATTTTGCTTTCAATGTTGAAATTTTAAGCCTGGAATTGCTGCAAGAGCTGTGTTTGGCCAGACACATTCATCAGGAAAGTGAAAAGACCTCTCCAGAGCACTGCTCTGCATTACAAGCACAATAGAGTAATTTTCTCTCTTAAAAATATGACCAAGATCGGAAAAACTGAAAATATCATCCACATTCCTTAGAGTTATTCACAATCATATTAGAAATATTATTTTGACCGGCACCATTACTGCCACTGCACACATCAGCACAACTAGCTGTGTATTCTGGCTAGCAGTTAATCTGTAAACACATCCTTCCTGTGTTTTTCCAGTCTATCAACTCACTCCTGCAAGTCATCTTCAAATAGCTTATTCATAATTTATTTCAAAACCAGTATTTGTGAAATCTCACAAGCGTCTCAATAGCACGTGTTATAATAAATATAGTTAACTTTAAAAAACAAAATAGAATTGATATCTAACACCACACACATAAAAAGCCCTTGCTTAAATAAAGAGCAAAATACATATATGTTATTTAAATTACTTTTCTCAAGGTGGAAAACCAAGTCTGTATCTGCAATCTTTGTTCATATGTTTTCAACTTAATATTTATTTATTTCCTTTCTTATCTCTGAGTTTGACATAATATTGTAGTCAACTAAAACTGAGATGTCTTACCTTCTCAAAGAAGTAGTCCAAACCATAAGAATGAATCTGCTAGTGTGACTAAGACCAATACTCATTGTTAGCAAGATAAAAAAATGAGGCATATATTATCTGTTGCATCTTAAATCACTCATTATTATTATCACCTTATTTATAACAAACATATGGATATACTACACTGCTCACCTACAGCAATTCTTTATAGAAGTATAGTAAATATTATTTTGGGTTTGTTGACCATTGTTCTAAACAGTTTTTCACAACAGCTTGAACAGTTCATATTGTACTTTTAGAAACGTCAGGTCTTATTTTAGCAACTTTACTTGTAATATTCAAAATTATGTCATTTAGAGATTATAAAAAACCTATAAAAGTACCAATCTATTTCATGCTATTTCACAAAGTCATTATTTCAATAAACCCTTCCTCAGTTAGTCTTTTTTTTTTTTTTTTAAATTACATTTTAAGAGAGTGGTTATTCATCACCAGTCTCTTGAAGGAGAAATAAGAAAATAAAAATAGTATATTCATAACTCTTAAATTTTAGAAAATTTCTCTGAGGGACACATCAACATAAACACTAATGGAAATCCCATCGGAAATGATGATAATATTTTCAACAATTATAGTTTTGGTAAAAGCCATTGACAGTTCAATAGCAAGCCAACAGACACCTTTTCCTGGCATACTGTGCATAAAAAGTACTCCCATCTGTTTCGATGCTTTGGCTTTTTCATGGGCTTAAACCTGTCAAATTATTCCATTTGATTTCAGAGAATTCTCATATGGCAATCTATTTTATTTACTTTATCTTCAATAAAATGGTTGACTGAGCATTAGCAACTATGAGACACAAGTTTCAATCAGTCCTCTAGCAAAAGCGTCAATCTACATTAGACCTACTGTGCTGTGAGCTGCAGCCAGAAAGCTGGAGTAAGACAGGGCAACAGCGAATGGGTGAACGAGACCTAATAAAGCAGCAGTGAAGAGAGAGAAAACTCTCCCTAGACACTACCATACACTGCTTATATAATATGTGTGCCTAGTTCAACACACCAGTAGCTCCTTAATAAAGCTGACAGCTAAAAAGGAGCTTCAGACTCCAGCTTTATTTTACATGACAACTGCAGTAATGGTCCTCTACTCTCAAGTACACCACATTTAGAAACCTGTATTCAGTTCAGTGAAAAATTAAGAGTTCTCACCTCTCCCATTCATGTCATACAGAAAAAAAGAATCATAACATTATTAAGACACACACCATCTCTCCTCATTTCATACAATTACTTGAAAGAACATAAGATTTCAAGTAGCTTTTCCTTAAAATTTCCATGCTAGAAACCGCAGAACAATCAGTATATTTGAACGATAACTCATTTCTGAAGACATTATTATTAAGGACTAATTCCAAGAAATGTGAAGCATTGCTCTTAGATGCCGTGAAAATATCTCCCAAAGCACAAACTTTGTAATGTGATGCAAGTTCATATTTGATACGGGCTGTAAAAAAAAGATTATTGTAATAGCACTCTTCCCAGCAAATCAGACCATTAAAAGTGCACTTAATGTTCAGCTGAACTGAGATGCTGGCCAGTTTAAATCCACAGTTTGATATTTTGTATAATCACAGCAAGAATTTACTACCTCATAGTTCCAGGCCACAAATTTGATTCTATCAATGTAAACTACTTTTTGTCAAAAGTTGTCTTCAGGTTCCCCCAAATCAGTAATTTGCAGCTACTCACTATCATTCTGGAAAGATGATTCTAAATTCTATAATAAACATTGTCTCTGTTCTAATATAATTCCATCAAAATGTAACATATTTTTTATGTTTCAGGCTTTTCCTAGTGGAAACCAAATTGACAACCAAAGCCCACCAATCCCCATGCAGTTACCTCTTGGAAAGCAGATACCAACTTTTCCATTCAGCATTACGCCGTATATCCTCCTTCCCCTTATCTATAGCAGCATCAAAACTTACTTGCCTTCTGATTAGTAGAGGTAGCTTTCTTCACGGACAAAGTTAATGCCAACTCACTACCCAGCTGATGACAGGACATACACATCAAACCTCATCAACATAACCAGTAATGAGTTCCTCCATAACTCTTGAGAGAGTTCCAGTTCTGCTGCAATTATATGACATGTACTTCTGTACTAATCTTACAATATGATTATGTTTGCCCTACACAAAAACACATGCGTGTAGACTGTATATTGAGTAGGCAGACAAAATGCATACATAGACAATGAGTGTACATGACATGCTGTTTAAAGTCCTGTAATACAAGGAAGAAACAGAAATGAGCACAACGTCTCCTCTTCCACAAATTGCCAATAAAAGACAAAAGAGCTCAATTAATTTAACAACAACTAATACCACAATCACAATCCAGTTCACTAACACAGAAAACATTCATATTTAGAAAACTTCCACAGTTTTTTTTCCAAAGCCTAATTAACTCAGAAAATCCAAATGTAAATGTTCCACTAATAGTCTCCAGAAGTGTCCATTTAAACCATCAGTCCAAAACCAGAACATTTATTTCTCTGCTTTCTTATTTTTCCAGTATGGACTTTTGTCTTGGTTTCAGTTTTTCCAACTCTAAATCATTTTTCTAAAACCTACTCCTAAACAGTACTGAAAGACAAGGCAGAAAACAAACAGAATACTTCTGTTAATGAAAAGTTTACTCATGAATACAATTTTATTTTTCTGTATTTCTACCACTACTTTTATGACTGAACCCCAGTTCTTGTTCAGTGCAAAGACATCGTGTCCTGCCATAAAAAAAACATCAAATCTAAATGACACACTGAAAAGCTAGCATTCAGAATTTACTACTGTTTCCTCATGGACTACAAAAACATTCCCTCTCCACTTTCACATACTGCAAGAAATAGACACCGGTGCAAAAAGCACCAAAGAGATTTTGGCTTTCTTTAAAGAAAGTATTTTTATAGATCGTATTTAACTTAAAGTTATGGAAGAAAATAATGCAGGAAACAGAATAACAGTTACTTTCTTCCATATGCTTTAAGTTCCAGACATACTGGAATTCAATAAAATGATACTGCCAAACTACTATAGATGCACAAGTCAGTATTACTGTATTTCTGACATTACTTGGTACAGAACATAGTAAATTTCCAGACAAAAATATCCTTGAAAAAAAAAATCTCTTGCTGGCTCACCAGATTTCAATTACTACACAGTTTCTCTCAAATGAAAACAGTCTCCAAAACACTGACACTGTCTATGAAGAAACTATCTAGTATTACTACGGACAAGTTACACCATTCAGACATGTATAAATACATGATAGAAATACAGTCATATTTCCACTTAGAAAGCAAAGAATCTGACCATTTCTTAATGTTTTCTTCATTGGGTAACACTGTTTTGCAAGTATATTACTACATATTAACATGCAGCCATACAGAAAATTATATGTGATGTTAGTAACATCTACAGTTTCCCCATCTACAGTTTTACAACATACCTAAAGCTAATATCTTCTTTTTTATGGTTTCACAATATTCATTCTCTACCCTTCAGGCCAGTGCTTCCAGTCCTTGGAAAAAGGTGAAGTTAAATCCAAAGAAAGGAATTTTCCCTTCTCATTACACAGCAGGTAAAGACAGTCACAGTGAAATGTGTCAAGATGGTCTTGTTTTATGCTACTTTGAATTAGGTTAAAAAGGTCTGTGCTTCCCCTCAGAGGAAAAAACTTTAGAAAACTTGTTATAAACATATTTTCAGGACTAGTTGCTCTCACTATCATTAACTTCCCTGGAATTACTTATTTTTCTTGCCTTTCTGAGCCATCAATTCATGAAGATGGATATATTAATATTATGGAGCACATAGGTATACCTGAATATTTCACACCTTTGCAATTACAGTGGAACACCATATATTTACTTCAGAAACAGGTATACATAGAAGCAATTGGCCCTGGTTTCTATAAGGTTAGTTTGTTGTAACCGGTTGAAATCTGTCATCTATCCAACTTAGTATCAGGCAACAGTTCAGCACATCTTGCAATTTACACATTAAAATATAGACTAAAATTTCAAATTTGAAAACATCTAAAAACATTCTCAAGAAATTTTCTACCTCTATAGGAAATGCAAAATGTGAACAACTGCAACACTCAACATGCAGATTAAGTCTTTGTTGCAGTAACAAGTATGAAAAATCAGAAATCAATGCAAGTGGCTTTCTGAGTTCCTGTCTTACAATAATGCCTTCAGAATGTCCTTTTCCAGATCTCTCTAAGGTAAAAGAAATGACAGTCAATTGTGCACGATTCACTCAAGACAGCTGTGAAGGTCTAGAGCAAAGCAAATTATTCAGCGCAGGCATGCAAAGTCCCAGAGCGGTATTATCCCCACTAACAGTGTTTCTTCATAGGCAGATTCAAACTGTTAACACATAAAGAAATTCAAACAAGATTTGAACTCACAGTCCCTGATTTCATGGAATATTCCTGGTTACCAATGGAATAGAGATCATTGTAGTTTCAGGAAACTAAGAATATCCAAAGTCAGGGATTCTTAACTACTTAATATTGTCTTTTATAATATTCTTTTATTGCAAAAAATATTTATACAAATACAGCATAAAAGATTTTTCTAAGCAAATTAGCTTATCTATCATCCTTCTACTTGAGCTGACATAAAATTAACTCCAGAGTTCCAGAGACTTTAGTGAGAAAATCCTGTTTCTACTTATTTATTGTGGCAGGTACTAAAAAAGCATGTATGGAAAGCCCCCGTGGCTTACACATTCTCTGCTATCCAATCATATAATACAAATAGCTATACATTTCAGAGAATCAAAGGAAGTGGAGATTAGCTATTTGAATATGGACTGGCAAGCAAGAACAGCAATTCCAGAACAAAAGAAAGTTGCAAAAAATAACACTCAAAAGACTTGTGATGCTTGACCTGTACTCACCTGCTTCTTCCAAGCCTCAGAAAGACCTTTTAACTTCAACCTTGAACTGAAGTGACGTCCAAAATCAATTCCAGTACCACCATCCTGACAAGACAAAGAAACGTTTACAGTTATTTAGAAATCATTTAATGAAAACAAAATAGAATCTGGCTTTATAACACTCTCTAATTTGTTCAAGATGTGCATAATCTGATTCATAAATATTCTGAGGAGGTAAAAAAAGGAAGTACTTATAATTTTAAATTTTTCTATTTTGACAATATCTGGGTTGACAACATCTCAACATCTGGGTTGAACAACCGAGCAAGTTATAAGAGAAAGATTCTCCCAACAAGTAGTCAGCTCAAATGTAGCCCACAAAGACATATAATTGTTCATCACATTTCAGTCTTGCAGTAGAGGGACAGATAAGGCATCAGTCAAAGCCTATTTTTATTCTATTTTTATTATCAAAATACCTAAAGGCAAACAAAAGGGAGGCTTCCCTGAAGTAGTTTGTTCCAGACAGAGAACCGCACACAGTATCACCACCAATAAGTTCATAGGGTCATCTGAAGGAGGGAACAGAAGCTGGGAGACAACATGCCAGTGAAATTTAAATATGCATTTCAGGAAGGACAAAAGGACAAGTAAAAAGTGAAAAAACAGCCTTGAAGATAAGACTGTGAGACTCCATTGAAGGGGTGAACGAGACAGAAGAAATGAAGACCATGCAGTTCTGTAGATCTACATTTAAATCACATCTATGCATGAGCACATTTCTCTCTGCTGAAAATCTGTGCTAGTATATACACCTATGCTAGTATACTACTCACGCTCCAGAACAGAGGAGCTTATATGCAAACTGTCTAATGGAGATGGTTGAATAAAGGGCTGAGAATTTTCTGGAACAATGTTAGTTTGCAAAGACCAAAACTGTGGCAGAGATCTGGCATTATTTCCAAGCATTGTTTAATTTAAGAATATAGACATAGCCTTAATGCCTCAAACTACTGCTACTTCTGAAGCTGATCCTACCAGTCTCTCGATGGTGCCCCTTGGCAATTCTCCCTTGCTGACAAGGTCAGACAGAAGCAGATTGAAGAGTAAAAACGGATGTAGAATTTTACAAAGAAAAGACTGCTTTCCTACAGTTTTTAAAAAAAGCCTATGTTCCAACTGGCATTATTAATATACACTTTGTTACAAGATGTTTGGACATTTAAAAGAGCTGCAGTTCTAACTTCTTCCTTTGTTTGTAGAGTGTAACAAAACCTGCTGGGAAGGTCGAAGTTCCTAGAAAACTGAAAGCTACCTGGCAGCCTCTGTAGTAGAGTAAGTGAAGAAGGAAGAGCAAAGAATGACAGGCTGGAGGAATAAACACTACATGAAACCCCTGCACTGTAGGACAGCACTGGGAAATGAGAAGGAAATCTTATGAGCTCTTAATACAAAGAGAAAAAAAGAAGAAAATGTTAAAAACAGGCAAGGATCCTAAGGCAAATATGCGGAAGTGAAAGTGGGTAGCAATACCTAAAAGTTGCCGGAAAGTAAAATATGTGTCAACGAAACTTTGCTTGACGGTCATGTGGTCACCTTGGATCCAGAATGGAAAAAGTCCAAGCAATTGACAGAGAAGCATTCACCTTGCTTTCCTATTTTCCATTAAAACACTGCAGGTGTAGCTACACCTCTAAATCTTTGAAGTTTCTCATGCACCTGAAGTCTACACAGAAACAGACTTCATGGTTATTTTTTGAACAATACGTGTTGTTTGCTGACAGATGTTTATATGTAAGCCTTAAACATCAATATTCTGTATTTCTCTTCTTTCCTACATTTCTTTGTCACAAAATTTCCCAATAATTACTTTTCTTAGCTTGGATTGTATCAAACATCACATTTTGCTTCGGCTCAGAAAGAAAGATGAGATAGTTACGCTACCTAGAAATGTTTCATGACCTATTTTGGTGAGATGGAGTCTGCTTAGAAGAAATCCTGTACGATACTTCCATCACAATTATGCTCAATACAAAAAAAAAATGACACTGTTAGTCTTGATTCTTGACTTTTTTCATTTATACTTTTTAATTATCAAGATTTCTACAATTTTTCTAAAGTCAGTATGGAATACTTAAAGTGGGTAGGACTGTATAGAGTAAATGTGCCAGACAGGTCAGAGACAGATGGCAGGCCTTATCTGTCAGCTTTCTTTTTAACAGTACAAATTCTCACCTTCAGAATCTTATCTTTTGACCTGCATTTCATTGATGCTACATTCCAGTAGAGTCTACTTGACAAAGGTATCTGCCTCTTAAAAATAATATTACTGTAGTTGTAAATGTTGATCAGTTTTGATTTTTGTTTGGGTCCTAAAACCTGGACCTGAATCATTCCAGTTTTTCCAGTACAGTAACATTTCTCTACCATCTTTCCAACTGAGCCAGCACATTCCATACTTTGGATCATAGCAGATAAATCTTTTCTGTCATTGTTTACCTATCCCATATTGACAGCACTTACAGAGTATGTTTCTAGTCTTCAATATCTAACAACTCCATCTGAACCTTAAATTCTGACAATCAAATCCACAGAACTTGCCAACCAAAAAGCCTTAAAAGTATCCTGACAGGATTTCTTTCATAAATACAGTTGCAGTGGGTGAAAAGTTCAAGCAATTCTGAACTTCAAGCAATTCAAGCAGCTTAAGGTGGTGTTTACTTAGGCAGGAACACTCATATCATGTGAACAGTAGAAGAGTACTCAGTTTAAAGTCATCTGGATGCCTCTTATCTGTGACTTCCCATTCAGACTTCCCATTCTCTAAAATTTGAGCCAAACAAGTAAATAACACAAACTTAGACAATATCTGAGAAACTAGACATATACTGGTCAATGACTGAATAAATTTGATATGCAGCTGCTCATTAAAAATGTAGACTTAGAGGAATTCTAATAAAATTCATGTCCAAATGATAAAATGTGTAACATTTATGATCATTCACCTACTACAAAAGCCAGGGAGGTGACAAACACACTTTCATTGCTGACAATATTATGCTGTTCAGGCAGGATTTTGACACATGATATGCTGCATTAGACTTCTTACATACTAAAGTATTATTCATTATGAACACAACTAACAGAATTTGTCTCTTATTTACGTGAATTGTCATGCCTGTTTCAGGATCATAAAATATATAAAAATAATGTAATTTAAAATGAAAGCCAAATTCATGCCTAGATGAAGTTATTCTTTTGAAATTTGACATAAATACATGAATATAATGTCAGTGTTCTGCAAACCACTCCTTTTAACTCATTAACTTATCTCCTTGCTCATCTTAACACTTACATTGCAAAACCATAAATATAAGTTTACCTGTTATATCTTTGAGCACTGTCTCTATTTTATTTGAGGCTCTTATTTATCATCTTGCCTTGTTTAAGCCTTTTAAATTTCTTGAAATTTTTAAAAAAGTAAATAATCCCACTGAAGCACACTACAGCTCTTAAGCAGTTCTACTATTTGACACAGCAACAGCCATTCAGACATGTCTCTATTTCACATAAGACCTACTTGTTCACATTTCTTCTATAGTAAAAATGGTTTAAACTGTGCACTCTGCTTAAGTGGGTATATTCCAACACAGCACTACTCACTGAAGTGTTTAGGAATACTTTAGAACGTGGTTGAGGGCCACCTCTATGTGATATCTTTAGATAATTTTGAATCAGATCGGACCAAAGCCACAACTGGTTTCAGCAAAGCAAGAATTACTTGCTAGAGAGACTGAGAGGTACCCATAGCTTCAACATTTCCATCATACAGTTTCCCCTTGCAATTAAAAACAAAAGAAGTCTTAATTCATAACATGACTTCTGAAAAAGTCTTGAATTGCACTATGTCAAAAAGATATCCCAAATTTTATTTGAAAACACCTCACTTATATATATGTTCTAAAAGTACAAAATAAAAATGTTTACAATAACTTCATAGTCAGATTATGTATTTTTTGTTATATTTAAACTGCTGCAAGACATTATGAGGAAAGGCTTTGGTATCTGGGCAAGTTCAGTCTGGAGGAGATTGTGGAGGGACCTCATTAATACTTATAAGTATTTAAAAGGTGTGTGTCAAGAGGATGGGGTGACACTTTTTTCTGTAGTGTCGAGTGACAGGACAAGGTGTAATGGACAACAGCTGCAACACAGAAAGTTCCACTTTAAAAAAAAACCTTTCCTGTGAGGGTGAGGGAGCACTGGCACAGGCTGCCCATGGCGGTTGGAGTCTCCTGCTTCCCGCCTGGAAGCATTCCTCTGTGACCTGAGCTAGGTGGACCTGCTTTAGCAGGGGGGTTGGAATAGATGATCTTTAGAGGTCCCTTCAAACCCCTATCATTCCGTGATTCTGTAATTAATTTACACTACAAAAAAAATTGTGTTTATAATAGTATGTAAATTACAGAACTGCAAACAGAAAAAAGAAATATTTCCCTTTCTTCTGGAATCCAAGTACTGAGTTAGACAATTTCTGTGACAAAGAAACATTCAGCTCATAACCAGATGAGCACTATTGAATGCCATTATAATTAACAAGAACATGCAAAATAAATTAGTAGTTATGTTTCATAATCATTCAAAAGTTAAATGAGCATATGAAAAGACTGTCATACTACTGTGATCTCATTAGCCCATTTTTACATGCTACTCTAATATTACTATTTAGACAAATGAAGGCTGGATTTTGTTATGTTACCAGTGGGTCCAAACAGAAGTACTATGGTGGTGGGAAAAACAAACGGTTTTTTTACTTGGCACAGAAAAAATAATGAAATTTTGAATGCTTCTTCAGCTGTCTACCTTCCTCAACTATACCTTTCCACAATTTTCAACAAATGCTATGCATTTATAAAATTTTGCATTACATTCTATACCACTAGAATTAATCTTTAGTTTTTACAACATGAAATTTGGTAATAAAAATGTCTATACTCAACAAATCAAGACAGCATCAACTGAGCAAAGAAATGGTCATGGAAAATAATAAAATTTACAGAAAAGCAATAAAAATTTAGTACTTAATGCCTTCAAGATTGCCCAGTTACAGAAAAAAAAATCTTGACAGGGACTAAATGTATCTTTTTCTGATATGTCCCATTCACCGTGTAACTGAAGTACAGGTTGCATATAACTTCCCAGGGGGAGGAGAGGTGCACGTATGTGCATATATGTTCATTTTACTTGGGTCCTACTTTTCCTACAGACAAATAGAACACTGATTACTTGTACTTATCAAGGCACACTTGAGAAAACAGCGACAGTACAAACAAACAGGATGCCTGGGAGCAAAGAAAATATCACCGCTCCTCAGTCTTCTCTTCAAAACCCTTCACAGAAGCATTGTCTGAACAGGTGGGTGTACAGAATAAACCACTCCTCAGGCAGCTCTAACTTACTTGACTTGCCCTTAAAATGATAGATAACCCATGTTGACATTTATCTTATAAGTATGCACAATATCAGTATCATATTCATGGAGGTTCCTGAACAAGTTATCCAACATGCACAGATAACATGCCTCACTTTATTTTCAGGTATGTCTGTCTTATTGTAGGACAGCTCAGAGAGAATCACTTTCTACTAGTTGAATTTTCTTATCACAATAAACTGCAGCAGCCTACAGTAATTGAGGGAGAAGTACATAAACAGAAATGAAAGCATTTAGCCATTCCTAAATAGTTTTATCTACAATGCTACAAACTCAGCGGCACTTCATTTTTTTTTATTATTTCCAGAATTACAATTTGATTTTCTCATGTGCCATGATTAGAAGGGATTTGGGAGTACTGTCAGACAAGAATGCTGAAGTAACAAGTTCAAAAAGCATGATCTCTTAAGAGCACATATATGGTGATCATCCTGGCTTGTCTTACATAGGTTGTTCTTGTAAGGAGACATATGTACAGATTTAGAAGTCAGTAACACATAACGTCAAAGAGTACCTGCTCCTTCTGTCATGGTGTATGCACCATATCACAGACTCACTCATGCACTCCCACTAGAAGGCTGTGTAGTCCAAACAGCAGCACCCAAATTTAGACTGAATCACTTAGGACATCAGCCACATGTACCTTCAACCTTTCAAAGAAGGCAATTCCACAACCAAGCTTCTCTAGGAAACCTATTCTGCTGCATAATTATCCTTTCTCTGAAAATCTTTTTCTTTTTATTGAACCAAAACCTACACGCGTAAGAGCTCCACATATTCCAACTGCTCCTACACATAAAGGCGAACCCTCCCACCTTTCCTCTGCCTGACTCTTCTGTGCAGCTTGCATTCATCCATCACTGAACTCTCACCATTCAATTTCCTCTGCCACTTGGCAGTTCATTCCAGTGATGCCCAGTTCTGTGTCTGCATGTGAAACTATCTCCAGCCACAAAAAATTCCATCTAAATAAATAAAAAAACCTGAACACCCCCCCTCCAAACCAGCAACAACAACAACAAAAATAAAACAGCCACACAAACAATTTCCAGGAGAAAAGAAACAGTTAAACTCCATGCCCTCCCAAAGACTAAAAGATAAAAATAAGATAAATGAACCAAACAAATTGTGGAAAAAATGGAAGAGGGGAAAAAAAAAAAACAAACAAACCAGCACAAAACAAACAAGAAAAGGTTCTATGATAACCAACCTGGGCAACCACAATCTCCCATCAAAAAGCCACCGTGAAAATGAAGATTGGCAATTGTCCCACTAGTTACTGTCATTTCCATTAGCTGACTCTTCACAGCATCTGCTAAGTAGCTGTTTCCCACTTTAGCTGATGAGTGGATTACTCAAGGGGCTTCCTCACCATCATGTGTCTTCCATGGGACTTCCAAGGTCTTGCCACATCCTCAATTTGGGCACCTCAAGGACTATTTAGACTGCTGAGGCTGGTTGGACGTGATCGCCATGGTTAGCCACAGACAATTGTCACAAATTAAATGTCCACAAGACAACTAGATCCCTACAGAGTTCCCTACTCTAAACCCAACATTTAGCATTATTTAATTTACTGTGTCTTTCACAAAGAAGAGAGTTTTATATCTTTGATGGCAAATTTCTCAGAGACCCTGCCCAGTGACCTGTGTAAGAGGCCTCTCCACAGGACGCTGATCACACATCCCTGTCATCTACTTCTTGGCTTCCTACTCAGAGTTACATTGAATTGTGCAGAGAAAACTTAGATACAGGCCAGTCCTCCTTACAAATGCAAATGTACAATCAGGTCTTCAGCTATGCTGTATTTTCATATAGACCACTTCAGGTTACTGAAAAATCTCAAAAATTCAAGCTTGTTTTCAGAAAAAATAGAAAATGACTGTTCCTCATTATCAGATCCATCTGGAAGTTAACAATCCATTTGTGTTAGATAACCCAGAGACTCCTCTTCAGCAATGGCCAAGGAAGATGACACTGAGAAAGATGAAAGAAAGCATGGTCCATGTTCTGAACCAGTCCCTAAAGACACCTAAGAAACAGAGCACCTTCCTAACATTGAAAAATGTCCCTGTACATATGGTAGATAAATATTAGAGCCATTAGATATTTCTGCCTGTCTGGTATGAGTACACATCACGTCAGGGTATGACCCAAAGTAAATTTCTAGCCACAGTCAATTATTGCTTTGATGTAGATTGGAATCTATGTCCTTGAAGGGGCAACAAAAGCCAAAAAAACCCTACCAATGTTTCAAAGAGGCTCACTGAATAAAAATGAGTAAGCTTGTTACACAGAAGAAAAAAGGGACAGCTACAAGAGTCACATCTTTACAGGTGGCACACAGACTGATTAAAGACACCTTCTGCAAGCTCAGAAGAAATGCATACAATCTATCAAAAAACACAGAGAAAATACAGAGAAGGGAGCAGTCATGAACAAATAAGATGAAGGAGGTTACAAGAAATAAAAAAGGCATCCTTCTAAAAGCTTCAAGTTGTGTTCAAGAGAAGAAAACAGAAAGAATTGTAATCTCTGGTAGGCTTAAACATAAATACGCAGTAAGGTGTCAGGGACCAGCAGCTGTGTATGGGCTGGGGCCAGAAAGAGTGGGTGCTGTCCATGGGCAGGGCAGGACCCGGTTACTCTCAGCCAGTGAGCACAACAGACCGGGGGCAGCCCCAGCAACAGTATCATGCATGTCACTGAGGACAGGCCAAGGCTGGGGGTCAAGACAAGGCCTGGTGAGGAGCCTCTCGCATACAGCCACCTAGGAGCTTCTACCCATGGCTGATAGAGAGAAGGGACCACAAAAATACTGGGGTTGCATCCACAGTGGAGGAGACTAGAGAAGTTAGTAGGCCAGATAGTCTCCTTAAAGATACATAAGGATGTCTTAAATTGAAGTGCTTATTAGATAAGATTAGAACAAAAAGACAAACTAAGCTGTATTTCACTGGACTATGTTTCATCAACAGCCCTTAAAAATATGAGTATGAAATAGCTGACCTTACAATAATGGACAACTGACTGCTTCAAATTGTCTTAGTAACAAAGGAAGTTTGTAAATACAAAATCAATCCTAAGAAATCTAGAGAGATCCAGAAAACTATAGATCAGTACAAACAGAGTTCACATTAGGCAATCCGGTACAGACCACAATAAAGAATATGTGTATGTCAATACATATGATATGTTGGGAAGGTGTCAACATTCCAGTATGAAAAAGAAAGCCATGTTTTGGACAGTCTTTTTTTTAAAAAAATGACTGAGGATTTGGACAAAAGAGATCTACTTGTAAGTCATGTCTACATGTAAGTCGTTTCCAAAAATCATCTTAGAAGCTCTCTTATCCAAAGACTTTAAAAGAAACTAAACTGCATGGGAGTAAAGAAAGGGGGTCTTTGCACTGGCTTCCTGAAGGCGAAATGGCAGTAGTAACTACAAATGATTAGAGCAAGCTGTGAGGAGGAAAAGAAGCACTAGTAAATATCATTTTCAGGGACTTCCAGGAACCCAGCTGTAGCTACGTCCATTTATCAAGAATCACAAGTGTTCCACTTACACAAGGTAATCTACTCTCCACCTGTAAATTAGATTACCCCCAAAGTACACTCACTGATGCCCTGTTCCTCATCTGTAACTGATGAATGACACACTCACCAAAGAAGCTTTGTTCCTAGGAAGCAGCAGACCTAAACAGAGTGTAAGCTCTAGACAGTGACTTCTGCGTCACTGTGCTGGCAGAGAAAGGCCATATGCTGCTACTAAATGCTGACTGCAGCCAGGATAGTTGTATGGCTGGTTACTGCCAGTGAGCAGACACCTGCGGATTTGGTAAGCAGGTAACTGTGTTACTAACCTCTCCCAGTGGGTCCTTGGATTCTGAAAAATACACGTCCAGCCTACATGACACAGGTACACGGATGTACCTCAAAGAACTTGATCCATTTTTGTTAGCAGAAGCTCTCATCAATAAAATTACATGCTTCAAAAAAAGTTTTTTACTTGGCCACTCTAAGTAGTTGCTCTGTCATACCCTAGCCACACTTTTCTGAGATCCAGTGTGACTTTAGGACAAGAACTTTAAATTGTACGGAAAAACGTGGATTCAGCTTTTGAAAATACACTATATGAAGGGTCTATATGCCATCTGCAGCTTTTGGGAACTGCCTCACATACCTTCAGAATTGCAGTACAACTCTTCACACTCAGTAGCTTTCTGTATGAGATTCCACAGTAAATATAGGGATATTTTTCAATTACCTTTTGGACAATACTGTCACAGTAGCAAAGCCTGTTACACTAGCGATCTAAAACAATGGTAAAAGCCAAAGACAAAAGGAACTAAATCTTTGGTTTTCATAAGGTAAGAAAATGTATTTGTTCATAAAAATAGAAAGCTTGCAGGAATCAATCTGTTTAATGGATTAAAAAAAAAACCCAACAATTTTCAAACAAATCAAGGGCATCAGGTAATCCAGGCATTTATAAAAAAAATCTCATTTTTGTATAACCTTTCACAATAAATGAGTAAAACAATTACCAAAAGAATCCTGCTCTGTATGATGCATATGTTGCTCATGAAACACAAAACACTGCCTATCTGAAATGTACAAATCAAAACATAATGGGTACAGGGATGGCTTTTATATTTTAACAGCAATATATTTTCTCGGACAGATATTTTTTTATTTTTATGCTCACCTTGTGACTTTCTTCAATCAATCAATTTTACATGGATAAAATGTCCCTCATACAAACACCTCTGGGCACTGTACAAACTCAATATAAAATAAATACAGTAAAATATTAATAAGCTAAACTACATATTCTTGCTTTTTAAAATATTAATATATATTTTCTTTTAAAGAAGGATGACTGAAAGGCATACAGTGAGAGAATCCTGGCAAGTAAGAACTTCACTTCAAAATGGTACAATGTGATTACTTTTACCAGTAACATGGCTCTCTTCAGCTGCTGCAGAGCCCAGAAATTTTTAGACAATTGACTGAATATGATCCCGTGGAAATTCCTGTCAGGGATTCAAGTCTGATCCAATACTCAAGAAGGAAAATCTTTCCACTGCCCGACTACAATTCATAAAAAAAACTGCCAGGTAACATACAGACTGTGCTCTTAAACTGCTTTCCTTTTTATATATATATATAATCAGTGACATAAATATGTAGTCTCTAACCCTGAAAAAATAAGCTCCCTCTCCTATAAAATTAGGAATATGAAACACAAAAACTTACACTCCATAGAGAATGAACTACCTAACAGCTTTTAGTTTTCAGGTCTTACTGTGTGATCAACAAAGGCCTCTCCTTGCAAGAAAGTAGTTCATGTTTTTTACTGTTCCATCAAAGCAGTAAATTAGCTATGGTAACAATATCCTTTAGCTACTTAGATTTTTGGGTTTTAGACCAAGCAAGCCTATTCTCACCTACCCTCCTCTGTCACACATCTCTCTTCCCTGAACAGCACTCACTCACATGAGCAGAGCTAAAAGGAGTCATCTTGATATAACATTTTGTTTCTCACTTTACCCAAAAACCTAGAAAAATATGCTGCATTGTTCATGTCAAGTTCATTTTTTCCCTTCAGTCATGAATAACTATCTGCCCTTCAAGAGTACTAAGATTATTTACTGTACTGGGTGCCCGTGGTGAGGCTCTGGCTGCAGGGCTGCGAGGCAGCCTCTGTGAGGGGAGGCTGGGGCTGCCCCGGGCCAGACATGGCCAATTCCAGCCAGCTCCAGCTCAGTCACCACAGAATGATGCCTCAGGAGAAAGATCTTCAGGGAAGGGCAAAACCATCGAACAGGTAGAGGAAAGGTGAGGGGAAAAGTGTGAGAAACAGCCCTGGAAATATGAAGATCAGTGGAGATACAGGTAAGGTAGTGCTTCCTGAAGAAAGTGATGCATTCATTTTATTTCTCACCAGCCATATCTGTTTTAATTGGCAATAAATTAAATCAATTTTCCCCAGTTCAGGTCTGTTTAGCCTGTAATTGCTAAGCAATCTCCCTGTCTTTATTTAACTCATGAGCTTTTTTTCCATCCTATTTTCTCCCCCCTTGGCCTGAGTAAGAAGCTGGCCACACCTAATACACCACACTTACCTACTGACATCACAGAATCACAATACAGGGCATTTTATAAATACTTTGAAGGATGTTAATTGATATACTGTAACACTGTGAAAACTTACTGCATATACTCTCATATATATACAGATAAGTGTACATACATATATTATATGTAAGTGTGAAATTCAGAAAGTAGTAATTTAATGTAAAAAATCTCCTACTGCTACATTATATGGTCTCTAATACAACATGCATCGGAAGTCCTACATTACTGCGATATATATTACAGCATCTCAACTATAAAGGTTTTTAAAAATTCTAGTTTATTTAAAGTAAGTCAGAAATGCCAAAATCATCTTCATCAACGACCTGGAGGAGGGGACAGCGTGGACCTCAACCAGTTTTCCAATGACACCAAACTGGGAGGACTGGCTGATTCCCTGGAAGTCTGTGCTGCCATTCAGTGGGATCTCAACTGGCTTGAGAGTTGGGCAGAGAGGAACATCATGAGGTTCAACAAGGATAAGTGCAGAGTCCTGCACCTGGGGAGGAACAACCCCATGCACCAGTACAGGCTGGGGATCAATCTGCAGGAGAGCAGCTCTGCAGAGAGAGACCCGGGAGTCCTGTCTGATAATAAACTGAACATGAGCCAGCAATGTGCCCTCATGGCCAAGAAGGCCAATGACATCCTGGGATGCGTCAAGAAGAGTGTGGCCAGCAGGTCAAGGGAGGTTTTTCTCCCCCTTTACTCTGCCTTGATAAGGCCTCATCTGGAGTCCTGTGTCTAGTTCTGGGCTCCTCAGCCTAAGAGGGACAGAGAACTTCTGGAGAGAATCTGGCACAGGGCCACCAAGATGATCAAGGGACTGGAGCATCTTTCATACGAGGAAAGACTGCAGGAACTGGGGCTGTTTAGTCTAGAAAAGAGAAGACTGAAGGGGGTATCTTATTAATATTGGCAAATATCTAAATGGTAGGTGTCAGGAGATTGGGGCATCCCATTTTTTTATGGTATCTAGCAACAGGACAAAGGGTAATAGGATGAAGCTGGAACACAAAAAGTTCCATTTAAATATAAGAAAAAACTATTTTACTGTGAGGGTGCCTTGGCACAGGCTGCCCAGAGAGGGTGTGGAGTCTCCTTCCTTGGAGGTCTTCAAGACTCGTCTGGACATGTTCCTATGCAACCTGATCTAGGTGGCCCTGCTTCTGCAGGGGGGCTGGACTAGATGATCTCTAAAGGTCCCTTCCAACTCCTACCGTTCTATGATTCTACAAAATCTAAGCTGTCATAATCATGGCTTGTTTCTGTAACACAAATACTAGCACAATGGCTGAAATGTTAAACAGAATTGATCTCAATGCTGTTGCACCAAACAGCTACTAAAACATGCAGTACAGCTTCTCAGTAAACTAAGCACACTTTTCTTGTTTCATAACTAAATTTAACAGAAGAAATGGGAAATATCTCTTCTTAAAACTGAGATACAAAAATATGATAAAGTCAAGTGCCAAAAGCAAAAAAGGACAAAAAGAGCAAGCTGTGGAAGCCAGGGGCGACTTATGGAAGAGCAAAAGAAGGAAAATGAATAAGAGTACTGGTAGACAAGTGCTGGTAACAACTGTTGGGTATTCTCCATTGTAGACTTTAACTGCTTTAGGACAGCTCTGTGTACACATCTACACAGACAAACATATAATCCCAATACAGTAATTGAAAAGATCAAGTAAGCTGGCAGTGAATGCATGCAGATGGTCTGCCACACCACAGCAGATGCACTTCAGATGTTACTCAGCAGCAGCTTTTCCAGTTACCCTTACCCAGAGTCTTCTACAGTGATAACAGGAAAAATGCAAGCAGCTGACGAGTTAAGTAATGAAAGAAGGAAAGAGCAAAAACTAAAAAAGACAGATATGAGGAAGATGAACAAATTAATGGGAATAATGAAAAAATAAACAGAGAAAACGTTAAAATGTAGGTAAAGACAAGCACCAGTATGCTGGTGTCAAAGGTGAAGTGAAAGAGATTAAAGTCATGAGTTATTGATGTCATGAAGCATTTATTTAGATATGATCCTGCTGCCCTGAACTGTAATGTAAAAAGGACTCTTTCAAAAATTGCCTACCAGCAGGCTTGAAAAGGTCCTGTGTTGTATACTGCCTGCAGGAAATTTAAACTGTCCTTGATTTAAAGCAATTGAAACTTTTCAATGAAATAAAATAAATTAAAAAATAAATAATTTCAAGCACTGTTACCATTGAACACTATACTATAAGACATGATTTCTGAAAAGTTATTTGAAGGAAGAGATTTCCAGGGTAGTTCAGGACTGATGTAACCAGGCTACCCTTTAATAGTGAAATCCCCACCGATTTTAGCAGAACAGATTTAAAATAAGAACTGAGCACTTCTGAACTTCCTTTGTGGATTCTACAACTGGGATTCAAGCAATGCTGTTATATCTGTGATTCCAACTCTACTGCACACCTTTCGGTAGATATAAGGAGAAACAAATCTCAGAAAACTGGGATCTTTTCAGCTTCTCCAACTCAGCATTCTCGTGACTCTACTAAGAAAACTCTTTGCCTGAGACAAGCAAACAAAATTTTGCCCTTGAGTTTATAACATTCGAAACACTCTGTGGGAGCCTTTCTGAAGGCTGCTCAGAAGGGTTCTGGAGTCTCCTTCCTTGGAGGTCTTCAAGACCCACCTGGACTTGCTCCTATGTGACCTGATATAGGTTAACCTGCTTCTGCAATGGGGGTTGGACTAGATGATCTCTTAAGATCCCTTCCGACCCCTACCATTCTATGATTCTATGACATCCATTAAAAACAAAATAATTTATTACATTACAAAGAGTAGAAAATATCCTTCCTGGGTAACCCTGCAAACATGGCAGGCTCTACTGAGTTGCTCACAATGTCCAAGGTAATCCCATGTGGTCTCCAGCTGGCACTTCAGAAGGGTTCAGGTCTCATGTGTTGTATAAGCCAGCCCTCTCAGGATATCTTGAACATGTAAGACTCAGAATCAAGCCCACCATGCCAAGTATTAACAACTCCATTATATTCAACACATGCAACATTGTTTTCACAAGGGTTCACCAGTGAGCAATCGTAGCAGCATAAATCTGCTCAGGTAAATGCTTAAATTTGGAAGCTCATCTGAGGCTTAACCACAGAACTCCATACTTATCCTTGCTCTTTTTGCATCTTATCCACTTATTTTATCATGAATTTATAAGCCACTTTCATGATGCCAAACTCTCTGCATGATCTATTAAAACTTTAGCCCAACTAATTCACATAAAATACATGCTAATAAGGCTACACGAATCACAGAGAAAGTGCACAAACTTTGCTCATAAATCCAACTTTATTTTTTCATGTGCCAGTTAGGTATTGAAACAGTGTTCACTGACACGCAAAAAAAATATATACTTGCAATATATATTTTAATCTCTTTCATTGCTGAACTCAGTAAGCATTACTATGGTTAATTCTGCTTTTTCTCTTGCAATCATTGAAGTGTAAAATAGAGGGATTTTGGTTGGTATTAAGTGTTTATTCCAACATAAGTTTAAATTTAGTGTTCCTAGTGCATCTCTGTGTTTTTATATGTGAAGAAAATCATCAAACAATTGAATTGTTTTATTTTGATTATTTCATTAAAGTACAGTACTGCAGCTTCATTTAGTAGCTGAAGTTATCAATTTCCATAGAAGTAAGGTATATAAAATTTTTTTGAAAGGTACTTAAAAGAAATCAGCCAAGTAGAAGACATATTTTCCACTGTTTCTGTATATCTGCTCTCCTTTTGTGACACCTTACTTTATGATTACCACTGAGGTAGAATAGCAGCTGCAGATAATGTAAAACCTTTGGATGGCCACTACAAATAGTGGATTACTCATCACCATTTAAAGATTAGCAACTTCAGCATATATCGCATCTATTGAATTCTAAAGTGTGTTTCTATTTCTAATTCTTCATTTAGAAAAACAAAAATTACACTGACAAAAATCTATAGCTGTCATTGTGCCTTCTAGGATAGAAATATTTGGCTATAAATGGAATGATCCATCATCATCAAATGTATTCTGCAGATGTGTGTAGTCTCTCTGAACTACGGTTTAGAGCTCCACAGATACGATGTAACAAGGTAACTTACTGTATATTAGAAGAAACAATAGAGTTGCTGTAGAACAAAGAGAAGGAACTAATCTAGTACAATTACAATTTCTGAAGTCATGTTTTCCACTGGAATATTCTACTATTCAACAAGTGCCTTCTGGGCAGCATATAACAATAAACATGAGCTTGGGATGAGTCCTCAGTGAAACCTTTACATCCAGGACACAGATGGGATAGGGGTAGCAAGCAGAATCCACCACAGTTAAGCATGGACCTACAGTCAGCAATAGATACCCCAATCTTCTCACAAAAATGAGACAGCTACCAATAAAAGCTGTCATCACGGCTAACAGAATGTGAGGACATCAGCACACTAGCTGCATGAAATAATGAAATAAGTCAAGATTTGATGGTGAGGTCAAATCCCTAACAAAAGCAAAACTTCGCTTTTCTTCTTAAATATCTTTGTAAACTTCAGTCATTAAGAATGGAGAAAGATCAACTAACCCTTTGAATGTAACATGATGAGCCGAATGGCTGCTACCTCCAATCAGACACAGAACACAACACCCTGCTTCTCACCAGGAATGCAGTAACTGATTGCAGGAACAGGGTATCCAGAAAGCCAACTCTCTGCCACTCCAACAGCTTAAGCTATTTCACACAGTTCTTTTGTGGACTCCTATACCATTAACTATGTCATTACAGTGACTTTCTCCTGCTGTAGATTGAAAAGCAGCAGTAAGAGATGTGGGATCTATGACAAGTAAATGTGTGTAAGGAGACAGAACTACTGTCATTCCAGGACTAGCAACATAAGACTACAAGCACCTCACTCAACTCTGCCTGGTGCTGCTATCGGTGTAGCTGCCAGGCACATAGGCTTACAGCAACTTTCTCATTCTACCTAAGGCATGAGAAAGGGATGTGACAAGAAGGCTGAATATAAACCTCTTTTAAGATACTAGATGGAGTTAATCTGCTATCTCGAGGAGTTAAAGGGTTGTACAGAGAGTGATGACCAAAAATCAGATATCACATTGCACCTAGTTCTTCCTCTGATTCTGAAAACCGTGTCCTTAAAAACGCCATGCTCTCAAAAATAAGCACCAGAAAGCTGAGCATAGATATATTCTCTCATTTTGCTGTATTTGCAGCTCTTATGCAGCCCGATTAACTCTTTCTATAAGGTAAAGATCTTGCTTTGCTTTGACTCTTGCTGGAGAATGTTAGTGTGATATTTCTTATGATGCCCAGAGGTGTGCACCAAAGTAATTCACAGATTCTGCAAATTGCCTGATCTCCAAAAGAACAAATTTCTCATTGAGAATAAAGACCCTGAGCTTGGAGATACTCCGAGTGGCTTTTGCAGCCTTTTAATGAGGTAAATCAAACTGTTAGGAATAGCAAGGGAAATATGAAAAGATCTCTGCTACAGATGCCTTTTGGATCTTTTCACTGTACCAGAGAGGCTAACCTTAGAAAGACATACTTGAAAAACATTCTGAGTTCCCATTTACAACTAAAGACTCACTTCTATAACCTATATAAACATCAGAAATACAATTTCCCAGGGACAGAGGATATCGGAAGCAAAAACAGAAGAAAGAAGCAATGATTAAACATGCTATCAAGCAGGCAATCAGCATGCAGGCATATGATTATGTCTTAGTAGCAGTTAATTTCCTTATATGTTTGCTTTAGTCTCTAAAGAAAAAAAAACATTTAACTGAAACGCTCAGTAGCTTTTTCAATATTCTTTCAAATGCATTTTATGTATGTGGATATATTTGGCATTTTCACTTCCATTTTTTTTATTGTCAGTACTGTAACAGCAGTGAAAGCATTCATGCTCAGCTTTTGCCTATTTCAGTTCTTTAATAATCAGATTTCCAATAATTCTTCCGTATTCAAATACTGTTACAACGTTCACAGATTTCTTTTATAGAGATGTCACCGTTGCTTTCCATAATTGTTTATGAAAGTATTTATATTTAAAAACAAGCAAATTAAAACTTAAAGCCTGGCCAACAAGTCAAAAGTATTTCTGCTAAAATGCAAATAGTCCAGAATTTTGAGAGATTTTTGCCAACATTCTCTGGGTTTTTATGATTTTGAACATTATGGTTTAAAATACTCTGACGCTTTTACAGTAGACTGCCAGAAAATTACAATTCAAGCTTTTGCAATAATTGTTCACCAGCATAATCACAAATACAAGTCAGGAGTGACAAATGTTGTGTACATTCATGAACAAACAGTATATACTACTACATTTGTGATTTTTTTCTGTTATTTTAATTAAGATAAAATTGAAAACTATGTATTTTATAACTAAATCTATGACATACCACCACGCTCTCCAGTTTTGCATATTTTCATGGTTGAAGAATAAACTCCAGAAAATACTAACCACCCACAGAGATCACCTTGACATGCTTTTGCTGCAGAAAATAGAACATTATACAAACTACTGAAGCCTGAAGCATACTCAAAACATCACATCCTATTTGTAAAATTCATGGAAAGAATAATGGGATCAGTAAGAACATTTTATAAGTATTGTGCTTTGCTCATTTTTAACTCCAGAAAAAAAGCTGTTTCTCCAAAAGCAGGTATACTTTGCAACATGATCAGATTTTGCTGAACATATCTGTTGGATAAATTCTGCTTAGTTTTGCCTATACAAACTCAAAGGCACTAAAATTAAGCCATAAACACAAAAAAATAGATATACATGCCTGATATGAATACCAGAAGCCAAGCTACCAGACAACTAATGCCCTTATACAAGAAAGTGGCAAAGACATCAGAATTTCCCAAATCGGTATTTGAAAGGAATTTACTACTAAAGTTATCTTACTTTTAAGGCCAACAGCATTTGTAAAAGCCTTAATCTAAACATTGTAGTGTACTTCCATTTACAATTGTTCTTGAATTTAGAGAAATAAATGTGAAGGGTTAGAATGCACTCCTCCTATGTAGATTCATGGAAACTGCCATGGCCCTTCTGGCCACAAGGAAAAATTTCTCTAACTTAAATCCAGTTACAATTTCAAATATGTTTGCAAAAGGAATTGCAATGAGCAAAATGATATTACAGCTATGATAGTAAAAATCAACCTTATTGACTCATGAGAACCATCCAGTGATATAACATGGTCTAAAAACAAGTTTCATATATGAAGATCCTTTATTTGTAATTACTCCTGCTTCACTCCATATAGAGATGGAAACAGATGCATTATTAAGGTACACTGAATGCTCTATCAAACTTATATCATCTCCAAAATGCTGAGTCCTCAATAAAGAGGACAACACAAAAGAATGGGAAATGACATCTGTGATAAGAGAATTATGCTCCATATAGGCACGTTTATTTTAACGAAAATATGATTTCACGAGAAGGAAAACGCTATCTATTTGCCTAGCAGTACATTACGTTGCAGCATATAAATACTGAAGACGCCTACTAATTCATGTTGTGTATTCACTGGTAAGACAGCAGACTTTTTTTTGTACTAAGATAATACTCAAGAACTTGATGACCTTTGGCAACTCTTCTTAGGCACTCCAAAAAGTCTATTAGATTAGCTAGGAACATCTTCTGATACTCTTATACCGATGGTAGGAAAAAAAAAAAAACAGAGAATGTGAAGAAGGAAGGAAGGAAGGAAGGAAGGAAGGAAGGGAGGGGCAGGGAGAAGAAAGACAGAAATACATCATTTTAGCTCACTTACATCTTTGCTACACTCTTAAGTCTCGTACAACCTTCACTAAATACAGTATTAGATGACAATTCATTCAGTTCATTGCAAAATAGCCTCACCACCTCACTAGGGCAATGGCAGAACTTCTTACAGATTTGGTGCTTAAAATGGCCCTACTGAAGATGATATTGGTTGTTTGCTTCCTAAACTTCAGTTTTCTCCATTCACAGGTTTTGTGCCAGAATAAATCCCGTTCATTTTTTAATACAGTTCACATTTTCAGTGCTTTGGAAAGAATTATATATTATAGAAGTTGCTAACACTAACATTGTCTCTGCCTGTCTACAACAATTGAAGTGTCTACTGTTCCTCCTACAACTGGGGAGCAAGAACAGAAATTTCAAAATCTGTAAGCTACTCTGGTGGAAGAAGATGACTGACAAGGAAGTAGCTAACTGCATTTTCAGGGAGAAGACAGATGAACTTCTGAAGGTTACATGATGCATTTGTACGGAAACTGGTATATTTAAGAGTTGCTGTGCTAGAAACTCATTTTGTTTCACTATATGCTTCATGCAACATTCATTAAGGTATTTTGATGCATCATTAGTAGAGGCATAAGTAGAGCCCAAAAGTTTAATCTAGGACTCTGATGGGAACAGGGTGTGTACTACTCCAGTCACATATTCTCTCACAGCCATTTTCTGTTTTCTTCTTTTTGTTCCTTACAGTAGCAAAACAAATCTATTGTATTTCTCCCATTACATAAAAAAATGAGTGTGTTCTCACTTCTACAACTGGTGTCTTTAGTGCAAACCAGAAACAACATGACAGACTAAGGAGAGTGGGTAAGGAGAGCAGGAAGATTAGCAATAGGACCAGACAATAAAGATCTCTCATAAATTACTCTGATAAACTAAAAATACATTTATACAAAATGCCAAATCTCTGTATACCTGGAGTCACCGTACTGTGTGCACATTGATTACAGGAACTAGAGTATCCACTGAGCTCCATAAAGCCACACTTGAACAAGCATGGCTACTGCAGTATTTTTTCATACCCAAGGAATGCCAAAATTATACGAGATCAACTACAAATTATCAGAAAAAAAAAAATATTCTCTCAGATACCTATTTTCCAAACTTTTGTTGGACTGGTTTTTGCCTTAACCTCACTATGGTGATCAACTCACTATGGCGATTCTCGGGATCCTTTCAAAAACGGAACTCAATATTCGACAGGATTTCGCAGTAACTAGATTAGTTTTTTAGCAAGTAATTTTGTCTGTCATTTTCAGTGAAAGCAAAAACTATCTTTTGGAATGACAAATGAAGCAAAATAATGTAAAACCGTAAGAAATTTCATAAACACATTCTGTCAGTAATATCTACTACTCATAGAGTTTACAGGGAGAGAAAATGGAACCACTCAGAGCAGATCCTTATAAATTCCAATTATGCTTTTGGTTTTTGGAATGTATCCCATACACTTTGGCAAAGCTTCACTCATCGTGTAGATTTCCAAAGTAATGTGCTGAGCGAAACAGGTGTATGAACCATTTCATGAAGTAAAATTCTATGAGCAATTAGCTGCTGAAGTGTCATCAGTCAGATACTGAGAGCTCTTTCACGTGCATTGTCACCGCACTCTTTGCAAATCCTCAATGTAGTCATTAGGGAGAACGAAAATTGAGACTTATCTCAACAGAAGAGGCACACAAAGCATTTAGAAAAAAAGCTGCACACGAAACGTGGTGCAACATGAGTTCAATTATCTCCTTATGCTACAGTATGAGCATGCAGGATGTGAAAATAGAAGGGAAATAGTACAAGTACTAAGATGTAGTCTGCACAGTATAGAGAGCAGTTAGATAAAGGGCATAATAAACCATATCTGAGCACTGTAGTGAAGAAAAAAAACACAAAAAGGTGTGAGAGAAAGGCACTTGAAGGCATCATGGCCTGGAGAGCAGGATTAGACTGGACCTCAGATTAAGATCTTTCTTTGTCAGAAAACGGAAAAAAAATTCATTAACTTGTTAAAGCTTATTTTTAGAATTCTGGTGCTCTCTTTATTTAGCATATTTAAATAAAGACAAATGCCTTTTACCATAATTATCTATCAACTGTTCATAAACACTAATGGTATTTATTAATATTTGAGAATTTTGACAGCCACTCAAAACTTTTGTAACTTATGCTGAAAAGCCAGATGCCAGAGTCACTCCCAGTTGCGCCCTAGTGCTATTCAAATAGTTGTATTATACTTTCTTTGGTGCTTACATCATGAAAGCAGCACACAGCACAAGAGCAGAGGTCTAAGTACATAAGATACAAGGGTTCAGTCTGAGACGGGCATTTGACTTAGTGCTCATCTACACACTAAGAGCATTAATTTGGGTAGAAAAAAGGAAGGCTTATCTGCAATTGAAACCCAGCAGCTACTGCTCAGACTCTCACTATAGCAATTCATTTTTCAGTAACAATCAATCTCACTGTTCAACACTGTCAAGGTATGGTTCAGCAAAGTATTTATGGACATTTAGAGCATCTTTCTGGAAGCAATACAAAACTTAAATAGAAATTCCTAACTGTAAATAGAGAACATTAATTGATAAAAACATTTTATAGGCCAAGTTCACAAAAATGCCAAGTGTTCATTCATGAGCAATAATCCCAGCATAGCTACAATCATGCTGAAATCATAATACGCAAAACTGTTTTCCAATTCTTTTCAAGATATTCAAAGCACCATGTACATTCACAAACACTCATCAGCACGAATTAGGATCACCAGTCCGGTTTAAAAGAACACCTGACTACAAATGAGCCTAGCAATCACGTGTTGAATCTTTGTCATCCTAATCTTAAGGCTCCTGCAACATATCTAGGACCAGTGTAGATCAGTACTGGTCCCCAAATGACATTAAGCAAGAGAAGCCTCTAAACAGTGAGTGAAGGTAAAGAAAAAGACATTCCTAAAGAGTCTAGAAGAGCTTTACCACAGAATCCTACAGTTGTCTGAAGTGCCTGTTGAAGGAGCCTGTCTCTCTTCCAGAGACTAGAAACAGATTTTATGTGTACTAGACTAGAATAAGGATGTGAGAATATATTCTTTTTCCTTGAAAATGGACACTTTGTAATAGAAACTACTGAAGTTGTGGTTTCTTTTAAAAAGTTGAGAAGGCAATAAAATATTGCCTTCACAGCTCTGTTAATATAAGACTTTTGACGTTCATGTTTCTAACCTGTGGCATCTTTATTTTAAACAAAACCAAACACAAAAAAAAACAAACAAGAAAAAAAACCAAAAAACTAAAACACCCACAGAAAATGATCCTCACATAACAAGCAATGTGTTTACTGCTTCGAGCACAGAAAACCATCTGCTTATTATCTCTGATAGTATGAGCTTTTGCTTCTCTGCTAGGTCGTCACAACACAGTATGAGCACTGCTGCTCACAGCTGCTGTCATAACAGCACATGATAACGCTGAATGAATTTTTCACTGACACAGACTCCATCAGTGCCACCTTCAGAAAACATTCCAACAAGTGGCCATGGCCAGGCAGAAGGAAGGCTAATAGATTACAATCAATTCTGCCTCCCATTCTCGCAGTTTGCCCAGTTTGCAAATACACTGCTTCCCAACTTGATCGCTGATTTTATTTAGCAATTGTGAACTGAAACTTTATTGCAGTATTGAATGATCTCCATTAGAATATGTCTTCCCTGTAAGATACTTCCATAAAAGCAGAAATATTAAATATACAGCCCCTTCCATGCACAGCTGAAAACTCAGCTACTTAAACAGATGTTCTGGTATTCAGCATCAAACCAGTTAAAAGATGTTTTGCATCTGCTTTTACAAACCTCACATCTGGTACATAACTGAATGTGTTTGGGTAACCAGTAATGTCAGCCTGGCTTAAAACAGTATCTTACAAAAAATGCCTCCTGTAAAATATTGAGTTGAATCTCCATAGTCTTAATATTTATGTACTTGCAACACATCCCAACGAAATAATTTCAATTAACCAGGACTGGACATGACATTAGACTCTAATTAAAAGTGTACATGTTAGCTTTTTAAATAATACCTAATAAAGAACAATATGTAATATTTACAGCTTTACATACCTTTTCAAAAATGTCTGCTCTCCCCAGCCCACCACTTACTTCTGATCACTCTGTCAGTGTAATTTCATTGTGGCACACTACACAGACGTGGTAACTTAAATTCTTTTGGGATTTAGTTTACATCCAAGCTATTTAATTTTAAAATATTATTATACAGAGAAGATATATAGCTACAAATAACTACAGAAAAAATATTATAATAATCTGTAAAAACTGAAAAATAGAATTAAAAATATTTCAACTTAGTTCTGAAGTTTTACAGGAAAAGAAACTATAAAAAAAAATGTAATCCACAAAATACATAATGGGATAAGTAGGGCACTATTGTCAACAGTGTTGTGACAAACTCTTCTTAGGGCTAAACGAACACAGGTGGTACAGCAAAATTATGTACCAGTATTTTAAAAGATTCTGAAGACTGATCAAATCAGTGATCTTTGGAGACGGGGGGAAAAAAAAGACTGCAGGAACTAAAAAAAAAAATTAAAAGAAGAAGTTGAGCTTAATGAAGACAGAAAAACGCAAAACTGAAAACTGACTGATGGCACAGATCATTTGTCACATAAGTGACAATCAGGTTCTCTTCAAAGAGAATAAAGAAAAAGGTAAGGATGCAAAAGGCAGCATTAGTATGGCTTACTGGTAAAACAGCTAGAAAGGACTAACACTACAAAAGCATTTTCAAGGGTATTGAGGTATGGAGAACAGATTAACAACAAATACATTTTTTTTTAAAAAACATGAAATTTTTAAAAGGGAATAAATGGAAATGTCCTACATTTTTTCCTAAGAATGTTGAGAGTTTTTTAAATATTACAAGTGTTCATATTTTCAACTTGAAAATTGGAATAAAATGGATAGCAGTAATGACTCTCTCAGTATTGCAGATGATCAAGCTACAGTTTCTAACAATTCCTCATTCTCTCCAGGCTGTATCTGGCCAGGGAACTGACAACCATCCCCACAGCTGTGTGAGACTTCAGTTAGGTAAAACCCAGCTGGCTGAGGCTACAAACTTCAGTAACATAAGCAAATATCCACAACCAATCCACCAACAAAAACTAGATGACATTTTGACATCAAAATGTCAAAATTGTGGGTCTGCATCCACATCTATTCATACTCCCACTTCTAAACACTAGTGCAATGTTTGGTCTGAGTTGCTTGTAGTGGTTCAAACAATATTGGTGGAAGACCAATCTGAAGCATTCCTACACAGAACAGTTACTCCCTAGTTTATAGCTTTTTTCAGGATAAAATCTTGTCTGCTCCTGTAATCTGCACCTTAAAGCTATGCCTCTATAAATCTTTAACTGTGAAAGGTCCTATCTAATCTTCCTATATGCCCATCCTTCAACTGGACATATATGGCAGACAGTAGACTCTCACAGTCCACATACACGGCCTATAATCTGATCGCCTTTTTAATTGCTCAGAGGTTAAATCTTTTTGTTTTTTTTCTGGTTATCAGTAGTCAATTCAATCAGCGTCAAAACTGTAAGAGTCCTAGATGAGCTATATCATGACTCTTCCAGCATATGACTTCCTGATGACATTTTACTGCTCCCAGCAAAAGTCTTAATATTCCACACTGAATTCGGCCCACAATTCATTGACTATCTTGTAACAAGTCTCCACTTTACTTACAATTGCATAATACATGAAGCTGTTCAAAACCTTCAAGACTGTATTTTTCTAGAAATATAAAAAAGATTACGGAAAGGGGAAAATACAACACTACAAAAAAAAGCAGGGAAGAAATGAACAGCAGAGCGAGGGAACATAGGTACTCAAGGAAAGTTAGCTTTCCACAGGTATTTCGGCTGGATAGCAACTTCAAGCAATATAGTTTTATAAGTATTTATTAAAAAAAGAAAGGAAGGAAAAAAGCTTCAGGAAAACAAATACAGTAGGGACTCTCAGTGAGGCAAATCAGAATGCTGCTTGGGGTCTTTGTTTCTAGTCCTAAAGGTCTTCTTTTTTTTTATATGAAAAGCAGAAAAGAAAGTGAAAGAATAAAAAAAGCCTTCCAGTTTAAAGCTCACAGACACACACAAACATTCACACATACATGTTCACTTTCACACACACAATTTCAGAAGAGGCTGAACTTCTGTGTACAGTTATGAATCCTGCAATCTTACTGAGAGTTTGTATCATGCCTGCTTTGTTTAGCTCCCCATAGATTCTTATTTGTTATGAAAACAACTCAAGAACTTTTTTTCATTGCTGAGTGTGCCTATAATAAAATATTTTAAGACAAAGACTTTTAAATATGATATTTAATATATTTAGTACATTAAACAAGTTTTGAGCAGGGAATTTCAAATTTCTCCCTTTATATAAACAAAAAAAATATTTTTAACAGATTAAGAGTTTATTTCACAGACTCAATATTTTTACTATAACAAACAATGACTGAAGACAAGTTTAATGTTTCCAGATAGAGTAAGCCTAATTGACAAATTAAACAATGAAATCAAGGATGACTAACTCATCAAAAATAATATTCAAAAAAAGAACAAGGCAGATACAAATGGTATTTTACAAAAATACAATTGAAAATTTCCAGAAACAAGGACATTTTTTTTTTTAGGTAAGACAAAAATCTCTGATAACTTAAAAGATTAATGAGAGTAAAAGGTAATAAAGTTGCATGTACTTCGAGTTCAAAACTTCAGTAGCTAAACAAAAGAAAGATCTTTATAAAAATATATAAAGAATGGAAGCCTGAGACATGGCTTCTTAAATTCCTAGAGCAAGGATTCTTCAGAATAAGTTTGTTCTTGTTGAAGAATGTTGCAAAAGTGGTCAAGTACAGCCACTAAATGAATAAGGCAAAAAAAGGAAGAACTGCCACTAATGAAACTCAAAAGCCTCCAGTTAGTACATTTTTAGGCACATGGATGAGGAAGTACATTTACTGAGCTTCAAAACGCATACTGCATGCCACTTAAAATAACATGGATATAGTCAAAAGGGGTTTACTTCATAAAATGCACCAAATCTGTAATTTTTAAAGAAAGACAATTCTTTATGTGAGAGAAACACTTTCCAGATACAGAAATCTAATAATCATTTTGACAAAATACTTCAAAACTATTATCAAACAATATGTAATTACTACATATTGCCTTGTCATAAAAATAATTTAGAACAAGACAAACACATGACAGAATTCTCAACATTTAATCACTAACCACAGTCAAATTTAGAATCAGAAAATGTCCAAAAGCTCTTCTTAGTTCACTAATATGGGATGACCTCCATCAAACAAGCAGATTGTGTTTTCATTTGTAACAGACAGATGTTAGTAATGGGAAATATACTCGTTACATAAGAGTATCTTTACTTGAAAATAAAAATTTTTACTTGAAACTAAATGCATTAATTCAGATGACGTCCTTATGCATGAAGCACACAAAATAGCAAAACCCGTCTGATACCAGCCAGTCCCAAGCACTGCCCTGCATTGTCTTTAGTGGCCTTGCCCACATCAGCATTATGCTACTTGGTTCTTCTGTCTTGTCTCTCTGCTCCAGCCCTTTGTCTTTTCCTCTCAAGCCCACGCTTGCATCACCTCCTTGTCTCCAATGGGCTAAAAGGGAAGGAGTTAGGGTCTCAACCTCCACCAAGCACCAGAGGTGTCTCCTTCTCCCCAGAAAAGTGACAGAGCAGCGTGGAGCAGGCATGAATTGTGAAGGCCAGCAGGTCCTCACTCAGCACACAGCATAATGTGTGCTGAGAAACAGGATCCAATAAAGAGAGAGAGAAGTCCTGTCTGCACAGATTCTGGTCCTCCAGTAGGATCAACTCAGCTGGGAAGAAGGAAGAGTTTTAAGAAAGAAGAAATAGACCTTGATATACAACCTCAGTCTCAAAACTGACACTCTTCTGTGTTGTAACACCTGATACTATAATGTGTCATTGTCTATCACTGCTGGATGCTCACAGAACAAAGATAGCATACAGCCAGCACAGTACAGTTATCCATCAGCTACGGATCTAATGAGAGCCAGGTTTTCTCTTTTAGGGGAATAATGCTGTAGACAACATGTAGAAAAAACTGTCTATTATTACGGTAATAAGTTGACAGAGAAGTTTAAAGTATTGCACGGCAGCAGACTCACATTAAAGAGAAGGCAGCTTTCCCACTCTTCAAAATTCCTTAAAAGCAGAGAGCAAGTTTTAGTCAGTTGAAATTTGAAGAACAAGAAGAATTGCCTATGACATAAACTCAGTTGAACAAAATTCCACAAAGTTATAAACTGCATGCTTTGAAACCACTCAGAGTTATACTGAGATGGCAAAGAAACCACTTCAGTACTTCTATCTAAGCTTAAGGACATGAAAGTGCAGCAAAGGTGGATATAAGCACTGCTCTTGGACCACATTAACTGTTTTAAGGACAAAGATGTCGCCTTTTCTGCAAGTGACATCTCTCAGATGGCTATACATCATACAAATAAAAGAATATTTTATACTTCTTGAAGTTTCTGTTTTAAAAGATATGATTTAGTTTGTCTGCTTATGGGTACTTCTTTTGTCTTTTTTATAAACACCCAACTGGAAATCTCTGTCTTTGCAGTAACCAGTATATGACTGGACTATGGAAAAAAATACATACACATGTATGAAAAATAGTATAAAAAAAAAAAAAAAGTGAAGTTGAGATAATTTGGTATTGGAAGTATGTGATATGCCTGAAAAGTCAGAAATATAAATTAGTCTACAACCACAGATAGATTCATTACTTCCCACACTCAAAACAAGATGATATATTTTTAAAAGCTTAATTAAATTTCTACTATTTTTGTTTTATTTTACTGATTTTGCAAATCTTTGTTTATTGCTGGAGAGAACACTGAATCCCATCCTCCTCAGGACTTACATGTCTTTGAATGTTACACCTCTCTAGTTTCACTCCAGCTGTGCTAAAAATTATTTTCAGCTGGCCCAGAGGCATTGTCGAATGCTCTGTGCTGCCATGGGCAAGACCAATATTTGATAGCAAACTTCGGATTCCTGCTGCCTGAACTGGTAGAGAACAAGCATGTGGTAGAAGTGATGAGCTTGTTCTCCTGAGGGCAGGGTGCCAGCTGCACTATAAAAGAGAGATAGTGTGGAATTAATAGTGGCCTCACAGGCAGGCTGTATATTTTGCCTTTAAACAGAAAAAAAAATCATGCCTTAATGGAAGCTAGAATGCTAGAAAGAAGACTCAGAATGCAGAAAAGATGACTGCTATCTTGCAAAATGAATTTATTTCAGTTTTGTATAGTTCAGTCTCACTATTGCAGAATACTTTTCAGATGATTTAAAGGATAGTTTATGTCTAAATAAGCCTGTAACCCAAAGACAAACCACTACAGAACTACTACAAGAAAGAAGAAAACAGAAGCAAATTCAGGATATGGAAGCCTTAGATGAATGCACACAAGAGAGCAGAAGTGGGGTTATGAGAAGTTTGCACAAGCAAATGCAGCAGAAGCTTTTTTGATGAGCTCATAAGATTGTCTCCTATGTACAAAGCTGTAGAAAGCAAGATACCACTGGGAGAGAAATTGACTCAAAATAGTGGACAAGTCTGGAAGTCTTGGCAAAGCAGAAGGAACAGACACAACATAGAACTTGGTGATAGAAAAAAAAAAAAGCTGAAAGATAATTTTCCTGAGTTTTTGTACCTAACAAATAAACTTTCTCAAAGAAAATCAATGTAGCACTGATACACGAGTTCTACTGACATTTTCCGCCCCCTCACAATCTTTTTACTAGATTGCTAACCACATTTGGAAAGCACTCGTGTAAAGCTTTGCGAGCAGCTTAAATTCAAGACAAGAGGCCTTTGAGAAGAATATAAAATAGGAAGGGATATGAAAATGCAAGCAGACTAAAAGCAGGAATTCATTAACTACATTTTGCTGTAACGGAGGCAACACCTGATTTGCAAACCAACAACAGAAGAAAGAACAAACAAAATTGCAAAAGTTAGAACAGAGGCAAGAAGGTCTGAATAAGGAATTTAACAGGAGGATTCCTGGAAAAAAATTATCTGAATGATATTAAAGAAAAGAAGGTCCAAAAGCTGCTTCTGGTCAGGATGCATGAAGTATGAGGCAAGTAAGAATGAAAAATAACCCTGAGTCACTGAATGTGAGCAACAAGAAGGATAATATTCTTGTCTTTTGTGATAGAACAGGAGAGAGATGGATAAAGTTCTGTTTTGAAATAGTAATTAAAAGACATCACATTAGATATCAAGCCTGAGACATGGGATTAGATGGAAGGAGCAATAACACAAGTGGAAAGACAGATTAGTAAGTATTCTCTATAGCCGTAAGAGCAAAAGCAATGCAAGTGGTTAACTCACCTGGAAACAGTGCATAAAATGGAAAACAAACAAACAAACAAACCACTCTAAAGTCCAAAAACACAGTCTTGGAAAATTCCAAGATGAAGTATGAAAGAGAGAAAGCAGATACCCTGAAAAGGGCATTGAAGAAATCATAGGTAAGGGAAGAACAAACAGGAGATACTTTCAAAGTGACCGTGAAGGTACTAAAATACAATTAAAGCACACCGAACCTTCAACATGACATGTCAGAGGGGAGACCTCTACAATGAAACAGTACATGCAATTGTAGATAAACATCAGACATCATCCAAATACAACTCTATTGTACACAAGGAGCTGAGCCACGATCAGTAGCCTTAATATTTGTGGTGGTGGTGATTCTCCTCTAGATTCAAATACTGCTCTGAGAACAAGCATCAAAGGATGAACTCTAAGAATCAAAGATTACTCCTGCTCCTTCAGTTTTTACTTTTTGGTTTATGGTTATGTTTACATAGAGCCTGCATGTTGAGGTCTGGAGTTGTCCCACTTGCTGCTCAACAGAGTTGTTGACACTAGACTCAGTGCCAGAACAAGAGGCTGGCACAGGTAAAATTGTTGGTGATGACTCCTTAAGACATGATATTTTCCCAAAACTACTTTTGTATCTGATCTGCCTTCTGGACTAAATAATAGGAAAAGATGGATTTTCTGCTACACACAGAGCAAAGCCAAGTTCTGTAGTGTTTAAGACTTTTCCAGACCAATTCAGGGAATTTAGTTTTAGCTTCAACTCATGAACCAAGTCCTCGCACAAAGCAACTGATTAATCGTACACTGAAACATGGAAATTATCCCAGCATTTATGACCCCCAGCATTGGGTTTCTTAAGGCACTCATCACGTAAGGATTCACTAAAACAAAATTTAAGCAATACTGAAATCATTTTAAAAAAACCAAAACCTTTCTTGACATTTCATTCTTTCTTCCTTACTTCATCTTACTTTAATAGTTATACTCAACGACTTTAAAGATCTTGTCCCACCTAAATGATTCCACGATTCCATTATTCTAATGTGTGGGACAGACAAGTAATATAGAATGGCAAACACAGATGTTGTCAAGAGAGTCAGACTGGGCAGTACTTCTCAATCCCTGCCATACACATTGCCAGAGAGATGATGCAAAGAGCAAGAAGTGTGAACTGGTCGTCCCTCAAAAACCCAACACTGGGACAAACAATTTTCAATTGGCTATGCTGAGAAGTGAAATTAAACATGAGCCACAGAGCTCATTACTTAGTAATCTGGATCTATTCTAATAAAACTGATCTTAAGAGAGCCAGAAGCCATTTTAAAGGTCAAATTTATGTAATTGAAGAGTATGCATGTGCGCAACACAAGTAGATGTAACAAAAAGAGATGGCAAGTTAACAATCCATTTATGTAAGCAAGCAAGCAAGTAAACAACGCAAAGTTGCAGCAAAAGACATAGCTTAATTCTTATTTGAAGTCAATTGTTCTGTAGCAGTCCCTCAAATCTGGCTTGAAGGATGGACTACAGGATCAGGGGACTGTTTTTTCCTTAACACTCCAGTATCAGATGGGATTTACAGTACATGACCTGAGTCAGAGCACTTGAGAAGTTACACAGAAACTACTTGCTCAATTTAATACCTAAATTAAACAAAAGTCCTAGAACCATGGGCTTTTATCTCTGTCTACAAATTAGAGAAAATGTCCATGTACTTTTATACAGCTTATGAATGCTACACGCTAACAGTCGAGAAAATATCTTCCTTAGCAACACCTACGTGTCAAACTGTCTCCTCTTACAAGGACTTCTGAGGAATCTACATTTCAGAAAAGGTGACTAAATGCCTCAGTCAAGGGCCCTACTTCCATGAGGAAGACTCTTGCCTTTCAGATGAATCTGAGCAGAGCACAGCATTTGTAACAGTGTACAACGCCTACATCAATACCTGCATCAATACGGCCCTTGTCCTGGTAGACCAAGGACAGTTAGGACTGTGGGAAGTGCACATCAGCAGCCAGGGATTGTAATGACTAAAGGAAGAAAAAAGCCCCTTGAAGTGGTGCCATTTGTGAAAGAAATTTAGAAGACACCAATCACAGCTTTTTGGATATCAAAGTCTTCAACAGAGAGCTCACTTTGAACCTGAATATTGCTCTCCTCAGCAAAATCAAATCAGAGATATCAAGAAACTATCTTTTCACCTAAGAAACCTGACTAGGTAAATGCAGTCCTAAAGGTCTCTTTTTTCAGTTTTCAGCAGACCAACATATCCCCTTCCTCTTCTCAGAGTGTACAGGAATAACTGCCAAATCAAAGACCTTGTATGAAATCTGACTGAAGTCAAGCACACAAACACTTTACACAGAGCATTAGAAAGAATGGACCCACATGACCACAGCTGTATTTCTCTCACAGTCAGTGTATAAGTCTTTTTCATAAAACTCATCTGTAAACACAGGCTGACCTGCAGTACTTTGCAGACCTCCTCAAGGTCACCCTGCTGAGGCCAAGATATGGGCACTATGGATAGATCTACCCGCAGTGCTCAGGCTCTAATCATGCTCTCACCCAAGACTAGTCCCTCAGAGGTCACACAGATCATGGCCAGCAGAGTCAATCCATTCCTCAGTCTCCGCTGCCTCTGAGACAGTGGCTGTGCCAGGCACCCATCCCTGCCTAAAGAAATCCCTAAAGAAATTCTTCAAGAAACAATCTTCTTCTCCAGAAACAGATCCAACCCTTGCTCATAAAGATGGGAAACAGATCATCCACTGCTGCTCATAGTCAGTGAAAGACAGGACAAATCAATCCTGAACAAAAATGTTTGTCAATGTACACACAAAGCATTCCTGTGAAAAGGTTATTCTTTCCCACTACTAAGTTGGAATGTGAAATACATTAGCAGACAAGAAACTTAAGTGGGCAGGTAAAAGCTATTCCACATCAAATAACACAACAAATGCTTGTCCAGTCTTTAACATAATTTTGAATTACAAGGAACAGAATCGAATAACCGAATGGAATAATTTCAGTTGGAAGAGACCTAAAACAACCATCTAATTCAACTGCCTGAAAATTTTCCTGGTCTACAGCTCAGACCCAATACAATCAGCCACTAATATTCCTTTCTTTTTTCACCTTTTTCATGTATGAATCCCTGTCTTACGCCTCCACTTAAAGGTTGCAGTGAGGTAGCACTGGTTGGGTACTATCTTATGTCTGTCTTGTTGATATGTTCAGAGAAGCCACTGATCATTACAGAATACACTTTCATTTGGTTCTAACACATGCTTGTTTGTTGTATTTACAGCATATTTAAAGTATTAAAAAGTGGAAGATCTTCTAATTTGAGCAGTGTCTGATGCAGACTGCTATATTCTATAAAGATTATTTTTAGTATAAATAACGAGTGGGATGCTGGGTAACCCAAGTTCACACTGGTATGCCAAAGACAGAAAGACCTGCCAAGCCACACTAAGAACAGAAACATTTTGTAACTGTTTTCAATTCTCCTCCTCCTCTACAACTAAACTTCAGAAAAACTCTTCTCAGTTTATCAGTACCAACTTCCAGTATGAAGTAAGATCAGTTAGTTTCACGTGACGTACTTACCATAAACTTTTTAAAAAGTGCTTGGGAAGGGCTATTTTCACTATTCTCATTACTGTATGTGTAACAGCCACCCCTCCAACAACATGTGACAGGACTTTCATTAATATAATGAGATGTGACTGTTGCTCTTAAATTTTGCTTAGATTTTAACTTTTCCAGCTTTAAAGGCCATTATTAGATTGTATTTATTCTTCAGTTATTTTTAATTGTAATATCCAATTGACGTTTGGGTCAAAATAAATAATGTGGCCCAAAGGCCTAATTTGCAGTGAGGTCCTATTTAAGAGTTTGCTGATAATTTAATGAAGAAGTAATTAGAACAATTACAGAGACAAATTAAAGCCAATGCAATTAGCAATAACCTTCATGACTGTTTTAACATTTTTAAGTGCTTTTGAAAAAGCAATGATGGGATTTTATGCTACAAGATATAATTCTGTTCAGGTGAAGAGAATTACATATGTTTACCATTTAAGCTTGGCAACAAAAGATCAGATGGAGTAAAAAGATATTAATAAAATCTCCCTAGGGAGTAGTACCAAAGTAAAATATCCATCTGGACACTTGGTTCTGCCACGGTGCCATCAATGCTCAGCCAAAATACATTTCAATGTCCATCTTTAAAAGTAGGGTATGATCATTTGAACCAATTTAGACTACAGCATCTGATGAGAGAAATACACTTGAAAAACTAGTTTTCATGCACAATTCTATGAAGTAAACTTTTTTCCTGTAGAATAAAATCAAACTGCAAGGGATCCATGAAAATTTGGCCTTTGCCCCAAAGACAAGCCTGTATCAAAATTGTCTGAATTTTTTCTTTTCCCTCACATGACATCATCCTTGGTTCTTCACTCTTCTCAGAATACCATACAGGATGATCTGAAAACAGTTCAGTGATCAATAACTGCATACTACACACTCACAAACATGCATACCTCCATTCACATATTAGGGTTGTTTTGATGGTTTTCTCTCTTGTGTCATGAAGCTTTATGGTGATTTGCTTCTCTTAATCAGGACAAGAACATAAAATAAGCAGCACTGACTACTGTCTCTGCTGGACTAGTGGAACCAACGCTCCAAACAAATGAGGCACAGCCTCATGAGGCACAGGGGAGACAGAACATCTCGGCTTGCCAAAACGCCTACTGCTGCTGAATGGTAAATTCTTCTCTCCTGCCTAGACATACTCTTTTTCAAGTATCTGAATGTTGGCAATACAGAATGTCTCAATTTGCCAGTTAGTACGTATCACCAGGCAGTTCTGAGTGCTTTTTAAATAATTTACAATTGAAATTTTTCTCACAGAAAGCCTTTGATAATAGCCACCGTTGCCTTCTGTTTTCTTAAAAATATTAGTATAAACTGGTCTAAAGCTAAACAAAACCATGCTTCCTTGCTTAATAACTGTCATGGTTTAGGCTCATCTAGAACAAAGAATCACCATCAGTAAGGGCCTCTGCAACACCCTAAGGACAGGGAGTGCTCAGTTGCCATTTAGAGTCCCAGGCAAAGCAGACAAGATTGCTCAACTTGTGGAAGAAAACAAAATCAATTTAATCCACTACCAAGCAAAAACACATTAAAAACCGAAAACAGCAAACAGAAAACACCACAGAGTGCTACAATGATCAAGAGTAAAACCAGCCTTTTAAGACCACCTTTTCCTCCTCTCTTCCAGGGCTCAGAGTCCTAATCCCAGTGTCTACCTCCTCTCACCTTGAGCAGCTCAGGGGATCAGAAAATGGGAGTCTCAGTCAGTCCTTTCCCAATGGCTCCTGCTGCTTGTCTCTCCTCAAGGCAGACAGATACCCCACCAGTCCTCCCTGCTCCAGAGCAGGATCCCTCACACACTGGCAGCCCTGAACTGCTGCTCCAACATGTGTTCATCCCAAAGGCTGCATTTCCTCTCCAATTTTTGTGTGGTTCTGCTCTGTGGCCCACAGGCTCTCCAGCACGACCTGTGCCATGGCCGCCTCCTCATACAGTCTCCTGCAGATCTGGGCGCACTGACCCACAACTGCTGGTGACTCTCAGTCCTGCCATTGCCCTCCGTGGGTTGTAGGGGTACAGCCTGTGTTCTCACCATGGGTTGCAGAGGGGTCTCTTGTCTGGCGCTCCTCCTTCATTCCTCCTTCTCTGATTCTGGAGTCTGAACAGTCCCCTCCATCTTGTACCACTCCTCCACCTCCTCTTCCACTACAGACTTCCCTTCTTAAATAACGATGGTAAAGGTGCCACATTGGCCTGGCTGGGCTGGAGGTGGGTCCACCTCAGAGCCTGGGGAAGTTTTGAGAACTGCTTACTGAGACCAGCACTGCAGCTTCCTCCCCCTGTAACCAAGCAAGAAGTGGCTCCACACAAACCCATGACAGTTACCTACTATGTGCAGTTTTAAACCCCTCTCAAGTTCTTTTAGATTTGTTGACTGTTCTCTGGAGAAAAAAAATCTGCCCAAGAAGTCAGCAGCGAACACTGTATTTCCCTAAACAAGTAAAACTCATTGTCATTGTTTTTCACTGAAGAAGCAGCAACAACTGCAGCATCTGCCACAAGCTCTGTGTAGATTCTGTTGTGCTCTTAGTGACTGGAAAAATTGCTGTAACAGTAACAACCTGGACAGGAAAAACTTCTTTAACTTTCATGGGCAGATCTTTATCATCTCTGCTTCCTTCTTCATTATTTCACATGATGTTTCAGCTAGAATGGCACAATCTCAGGTACAGAAATACTTCTGTATCAAAATCAGTCATCCTTGGATCATTGCTCCCACTAGTGGATTTGAGTCAAATGTTGTCTATGCTTGATGAAGACCCTGTGCCCATGGACGTACAGACTGCTGCCAGAGGGACACAGTTCTCTCCCGTGGAGGCCTGAAGCAGAGCACCGTATTCATGTGCTACTGCACACAAGCAATGCCCCACACCAAATCAACAACCCTCTCAGTATGGCAGCACTCAAGAAATGGCAACAACAGGCTCTGCGGTCAGGTAAAGATATCCTACATACAGCTCAATGCTCTGGAAGACACATAGTCACTGACTTTAGTCCCAGGCAGGTATCTGTCCCCTGTGCTTCTCTCCTGTGCCTTCAACGCAAGATCACTGAAAACTTAACATTTCAAAAATGTTTCAGTTTTGATTGGTTTGGGTTTTTTTAAATTTGAAACTCCTTTTTTTTTTTTTTGATACTTTCTTTTCCAACTGGCAATATTTTATCCAGGACAAAAACCTCTCAAATGCACAGAAGTTTCTGTGATGCGAGTCTGTTTTGTTTTTCTTGGTGGCTTTCACAAGCTTCTGGTGATACACACATCTGTCTTATACCAACTTTTAAATTCTTTCCAACTATCCAATTCCTCACAAATTTACAGAGTGGCTCAGTGAGTCCTGCTCTAGGGTGTACAAATCAAGCACTGGGGAAATATGGAGACCAGAGGTAATCTTCTCTTCAGCAGACTTGTCCAGTTCCAAGTCCTAGGGCAACCTGAAATATTTATTTAGAAACTCATGTAATCCTGAGACTATCAGCAAAATGTAGTAATCTAGAAAAAAAAAAATGTGCTTAGGAGAATAATGCAAAAAAATAAACAGCAAAACAATAGATTCTGCAGAACTGAATTTTCCCAGATTCTCATTGTGTTTCTAGATACAGGCTTCATTCTCCAGTCATGTTACAGGTAATTAAGAGTAAATTAAAAATTAACATTTAATACAAAAAAAATTAAGTTTGTAGCAGACCTAGGGAAGACTATTATTATTTACATCAAATGAAAAGTGTCCTTTTCAACATTGCAGAAGTTAGTGGGTAACTACTAACTACAGACTAAATAACTTAATTACATATTTAACAGCTACTCTGAACTATGTCTACATTAGTCTTTTAAATTAATTTGAGTGAATGCTTGTATTCAGTTATTTAATCCTTTCTCTCCAAGGTAATCAATTAAATAAAAGTCCATAAAAGACTACAGAGAGATCTGCTGTTTTCTAAATAAAGCATTCAAAAAAATTCCAAGATTCAAAGAATTACAAAGCACAAGAGGAAGCTTGTGAAGACTTCTACGTATGAAAGGCATCTGTTAGGATAGAGAAATTAAAAAAACAAATCTAGGAACATAGTACCATGAAGTACTGAAAAATGATAATTGCTTTCAGTTTGAAACTGGGGATGTGGTATCAGGGAAAAAAGACTAAAGTAAAATGTTTCTATGTCCGCTAAAAAGTAAATAGGGTTGTTCTTTCCAGTAAACAGAGAAAGGTTTCATCTTTCCCTTGAACATACCTGAATCCTTTGTGTGTTTATTTGTTTTTAATTTAGCTGGTAACATTTGTATCACTATTTTCTTGTATGATGGCACACTGAAAAAAAAACTTTTACAAAAAATTTGAAAGAACAAAACAAAAAGAAAGAAAAAAATCAATGAAAGAACACAATGTTAAGAAGCAGTAATGTTTAAGAGAGAATCAAAGGAGAGGAGAGCAGCTAAAAAGACTGAAAAAAAAGATAAAGGGCAAAGGATTTAAAAATTAAACAGAAGGGAAAAGATTAAAGAAAGAATGGCAAAAGGCAATGCAAAAGGATTTAAGAAGCCAGTATAAAGAAAAGACATTCAGTTATGAGAAAGGCATAGTAACTACTAGAGGAAAAATACTTGAACATAATGATTCAAAAAATGGAATGAAAAAAATTAGAAATTAATTAAAGAGCAGAAAGTTAGAAAACTTCCTTTTTAAAGGAAACAAATAAACATGATTCGGTGAAATTTTAAAGGCCTGCTTCTATTATATACAACATCATTCAACAATTTTCATGTTTAGTCATTGTAATGATATGAAAAAATATCAAAGTAATATAATGCCAATTGTTTCCTATGCAGTATGTGCAAAGCTCAGAAAAAAATTGGATCCCTATCTAAAATATCAAATCCCTTTACTTTCATTAATCATAGCATTAAAATTCAAGGAATTTTTCTATCTACTTTATATAGAGTTTCAGCTTCATTACAAAGATCATTAGAGTTTCAAAGGTTTAACAAAGCTTACAGCTGGTTATTTTACAGTCACAAGTGCTGCCACACAGTTAAAGACTGTTTATAGCAATCAACAGATCAACTGGACTTTGTAAAATTTACAATTAATTTACTATTAATGTTATCATCCATTTAAAACCTTTAATAAATGTGCTTTTGCTGTAGTGGAAATACTTTGTACCCCAGCAAAGACGAACAGGACAGAGAAAAGCTGAAAGAAATGTAACTAAGAAGGTAGAAGCACAAAGACGGCTCAAGGGTGCCATTCTCTTTTGAAGATTATACATTATATACATTCTGATTTTTTTTTATTTGTAACTTAGGGGATTGTTAGCTATTCATTTCAATATTTACTCCCCATACTCTATTTTTTCCTCCAAGCTACTAACATCCCAAAGACACTAAGTTTTTTCACACAAACAGTCTGCATTTAAAGGTATCATTTTTTTTTCCTTTAAAAAAAATCATTTACTATCTCCCTGTTCCTTAGTTTTATCAGAAAAGGTAAACAGATTTTCAAATTTTACCTCTCTACACTATTCATTATTTTATACACCTCTTACCATGTCACTTCTTTTTTCTCTGCTCTTATCTTTTTCATCTCTGTTCACATGAAATCCTTTTCATGCCTCCAATCATTTCCAGTGGCCTTGTCTGGACCTTTTCTGTTCCTGCAATATCTTTTCAAGATTAAGTAACCAGACTACACAGACAACTCAAACTGAAGGTATAACATCGCTTTATTTAAATGCATTCTAATGCTTGTGGGAATATTCTCCAGACTACTCACTAGACTTTTTTTTTTTCTTTTTGGACATGACAACATATATATCGAACAAACATTTTATGTGAGCAGAACAAAATAACACCTATGTGTCATTACTAGGTAGAAAAAAATCAAATGTGTAATCAGAAGTAATCCCAGTTCTCTCTCAGCGTGCATTGCCATTTTGCACCACACATTGTTAATTGCCTACTGTGCTGAAAACTGATCATTAATGTAACTTTTTGTTTATGCATTCCATAGCACTCTGTAAACCAGGCAGGTAACATAACCTCTTTCCCTAATTATAAAATTTCCTTTTCAAATCTGAAGGATGTAAGATCAACCAGTTGTCCTTGTTCTACTGAAATGTCATGCAAGTCTGAAAGACTGAAGGAGCACAGTAATCATTTACAGAAAACACACTGGACTTCCTCAATCATGTTTTTTCAAGCTTTTTAACTTATAAGAATTAATCACATTTAAAACAAATTTACTGCTAAAATAAGGTTTGAATTTGTTTATTCAATGCAGTTATTTCCACTGTTTTGCTCATTTTTCTGTCTCATTACTTAAATATTTATATTGAAGTTGTACGCATTGCCTCAGTCAGTTTTGTCTACTGCTTCAAAAATGAAGAAAACAATTCACATTATCAATGAAAAAACCCAAAGCCACAAAACAACAAAATGTCACCAACCACAATGAAAATCTCCAAGCTGAAAACCAGACCTACTGACAGCCGTTGTCACCAAAGACTCTTCTGAATGTTTTTTGCTCCAGATCTTACAACCCCTTAGGATCTTCTGCTTTGAAGACTCAGATGGCAGAACATTCTAGACAGGTAACAATACATCTTTCCATTGGATTGATACAATTTTCCATAAACAGTAATTTTGAGCTTAAATCTTTAGTCTTGGTAGTCTAGATAAAATATGAAAGTTACCTACTTGATCCTGCCATAAAACAGAGATGTCCAACAGTGCAACCAACAGTCCCATGCAGAACACTGCTTTTACACATACAGTTGATCATTCACAACTCTGCAATTCTGTGTCACCAGGTACTGGGAGATTGGTTGACAAGCTTAATGAACAAGTGTTTTTCATTTCAGGTTTTTGGGGAGATTAATTCAGCTGTGGCACATGAATGACTTCATCAGCTGTAGAGAAATTAATTCTTCATTCTTCACATAGCTAATCTCACACATTCCTTTATTTGGTCCCCAAAATAATACATAGCCCAGGAAGGTATGTGCTTGCAGTAAAATCCCAGTAGGATTCCTTCTGAAGAAGTGACTCTAATTTTAAGATCAGTGTAACTTTATAGAATATACTTCGGGTGGACTGGATCAGGGAGTCAGAAATCAAGGTCGATGAAATAAGCAAAAAGTTTTCTAGGAATTTACTTCAGCATGCCAGTGTCAACTAATGCAGCAAATAAATGGAGCAAAACACTGATACACATACTAGAACATTCACTGGACTGCACATACTAAGACTGCACACTTCAAACAGATAAAGGATCAGAAATTCATCTTTCATATACATTTAGCTGGAGTACTGGTATGAGGCATGTTCTATCTTGTCAAATATCTTTCCAATTGTGCAATATATAACTCTGGCTTTAAATTTCTGAAGTTTTCTCTCTATATATATATATGCATATAAAGTTTTGTCAATGTATATATTATATACATATATATATGAATCAAAAATTATTTTTACCTGTGTGCAAAATGTTGCAGTAACACAAACATCTCCAGTCTGTCACTTTCAGAAACAAACAGGTCACAGAGAAGTTTGTGTCTCACATTTTTTCAGTTCTTCTCCTAACAATGTCCAGCTTAAATAACATTTATTGAAGGACGTTACAGAAACCTGTAAATTAAAAACTTTTTGCATTAACTGCAAGTCACAGATGATGCGTCAAAGAGATGCAAAACACACACAAATGCTTGACAATGCTCCAAAGAGTGTAGAATTTCACAAAACAGAAAAAAACCACACACAAAAATACAGGGAAAAATTTAGAGAAGGTGTCTAAGTATGACCATGTGGTCCAGGGCCTTATTTTTCAAGCACTCTAACTACATCTGAGAGAAAAGAATGCAACAAAAGATCAGTTACAACTTTATAAGAAGAGCAGCTGTACTCTAAGAAACAATGATTTCGGACGCAAAGAGAAGAACAGAAATCAGTTAACTGCAACAGTAGGTACAGCCCAGGACAGTTTCTGTGAATGTACAGACTGTGCATGAAATGGGCTAGGGGGGAATGAGGAATGTGAGAAAGTGGAGCCATGAGACTAGAAGGCAAGCAAACACACACAGTGGGACAGATGCAGCATTCAGAGGCACTGCACAAAATTCATGTCAGCAGCAATGTCACTGTCTTTAGCAATGCCAGACAGATAGCTATCCTTTCTTTTCAAATTCTGTACCTAAGGTACAGAAAGCAAACCAAATTTATTTTCTAAATGGAAAGCTTGCACTCTACAGAAGTTAATGTAAACTGGCAGAATCAAGCCAGACAAATGAGAAACTCCAGCCCAGGGAAAAAGAGATCAGGGTAATGCTCAAGTTTCCAATTGGGAGTCAGATAAAAGTAGGAGAAGGATGAAAGACAAGAGAATTTATAACAGCAGGTTTCTCAGGTACAGTAAACAAGAACTGAGGAGAAGGGAAGAAGAACAAGCAAGAAGTGAGGAGCCAACAATGTAAAAATGGCTATGGAAAACAAAAGGCAGCTATCAAAATTATTGGAAGAGAAGCTGTACAATACAGATTATTATTGTTTATATATTTGTTTGGCCCAGGAGAAAAGCAAAGCATTAGACAGATAGGTAAAAGGAACTGGTATTTGCACAAGAAAAAGTGATTGGTGTTGTACAAGGGCTCCCTTATTGTCCTACCTTCTTATCCCAAGTTCCAGAAATATTTACATTACATGACCTCAAACAGCCATACAAGGCAAAGCCTGCCCGTAACTTATCCGGCTGAGCAGAATTTGATTGTATACGTACCTGTGAGCACTGCACTTCCTTGCTTTAAAAAACACTCTGTTAAGTACTTCCCATTTGTCTTTTCCCCAAAATAAATTTGAATAATTTGAGTTCAGAAGATGAAATATTGATAAACTCCTTTCTTTTTGAAATGATTCTTATTTTATTGGTTTTGATTACTTGATACTGAGAGATGCTCACATGAGCATAGTTTTGAAGAACAAAGTATTAATTAAAATAATTACATTGTCAAAGACTAAGGGTTTTCTCAGTACTGAAACACAAACCACTTCCCTATTTAGAGACGGCCATCTGCTTCACTTTTCTTCCATAAATGCGACTGTTTTTGACTGTGTACAGTACCTCTCATTTAGAAAAATGTTATAAAGTCATTCTTAGTCTAGTGATTCGAGATCTGTTCTCGATTTCACAAATCCAGTTATTTAACAAAACCAGTTATTTTTTGCTTCTACAGAGCTTAGGACAGACCTATGGGATTCATAAATTTATTTCCATGTGGTGACAGTGCCCTACAGTGCTCTTAAGATCTCAGCTGGCTGCAATGAGGGCTTCTACTCCAGGCAGTTGTTATTCTAAGAGCTGGTCTATTTGCACCCAACCACACTTCACAGGCACATGGAGGCTATATCCCATGGTGCAGTAATTCAAGCACCTATCTCAAAATTGCAGTGTTTATCCCTGTTTATGAATCCAACAATTGCAGTGATGTTAAAACAATCAAGTCCCTTCTGCCCTTCTGTTCTTTTAACTTCTTTACAAGATCATTCTTCATTCTTTAAACTAAGAGCTGCATTTGGCATTGAAACAAAGCCACTTTATCAAGAAAATACATGCAACCTCACATAATCAAAAAAACCTTTACTTTCACATTGTAGAATATAATACAAAGCTTCTCACAAACCTGCCCCACTGATTTTCAGTAAGATATAGTATTACATAAAGAAATATTCTGTATTAATCCTATAAGAAATTAACTAATTCAACAATTGAAATACTTCTGTCCAAAGAAAGCTGACAAAAATGTCAGAACAAGTACTTTCATTTTACTCACTGATCTAATTTACAGTTACTTGCCTGATTTCTAGTCTCAACTGGTTATTTTTCTTAATTCTTTCTTTTCTATCTGTATTCTATGCCACTTTTTAGTAACAGATGACATGAAACCATTCCAACAAAAATTGCCTATGATGGCTATCATGACACAATACTGTGCATGACAGCAGTAAACAGAAGACATGCCTTCACTTCTTAAAGCTAAAATGAGTTTTCTAAGGGTCTTCTTTACCATTAAAACATGATTAAAGTGGCAGTGGTGAATTGACCTCAAAAAGCCATGCAGCTTCAAGTGAGGCACACTGGCATAAAAGTATTCACATTGCCTCCTGTTAGATAAGCAGAAGCTTTAGACAGACACACAGTGACAGTCAACACATTTATGGAGAGCAAGAGAGCTGCAAATGTGATACAGGAACTGGTAAATATTTCAGGCTTGGCACACCAGATGAAAGGGTTTACCTTTTTGACCAGGGCTTTCCTTCAGCAAAGCAACATACTGTATCTTGTACAATCTGCTTAATGTAATAATCAGATGACAAATAACTACAGGATCCCAATGTATAAAGTGATTTCCCTTTGCTGTTATCTACTTTCACCATTCCCAGTGTTCGAACAATGCCATTTCTCATTTTTTGTTATCTTACTTTTCATATTAATCTCTACATTATTAAGCATCAATAAGAAAGAACCAGAAGCAATGAAATTTGACATAAGATCTTTTAATTGACAGTAACATGTGCCATATTTGTACATAGTTTATTTCTGAGTAACTTTTCCTACAGGTAAAATTTAAAAACAGAGAGCTGAGAGTATACAACCAAATGATCTGGGCATTACTCTGATGCTTTTTTTCCCTGGAAATTCAAATAATCCCTGCAGGCAACCGACAACTGCTAGATCTGTGGAATGTGCTCTTTGAACTGTACAAAAGCCTTCAGCCTTTCGTGCATTGCTGCAAACAAAAACTGCCAAGTGTAATTATTTCTCAAATTTAATGTCACGGAAGTGTTGCATCATTTTTTTTTTCACAGCTCTGAGAACAGCTGTGGAAAAATAAAATTTTACAGAAGCATTTTACACAGAAGTTATACATTGCATGTATCACCTTTTGTAAACAACTGATACAAATGAGCAACAGTCAAATCTAAAAAAGTGCCACTCTTTCTGTGGTGCTCTTACAATTATACTTCTATGGAAAAAATCAAAGCAGTAAGTGGAACAAGTTCTTCCAAGAACAGTTTTCATCCTTTAGCCTTTTTGAAAGAAAAGAAAAACCCTCAACTTATATCAGAAACACCAAACACTGCTGAGAGAACAACAGAAGCTTTAAAATTCATAGTTCACTTCCTACTTTTTTTCTCAACCTGCACTGCCCTATCTAGCATTCCTACAAACATCCACATATTAAAAGGTAACTTGGGAGACTTATTACAAAATACAAGCACAGCAGTTTAGATGATCTTGTAAGCATCTATACTTCTAATAAGAACTGCTTTGGTTTTGAACAAAGATGTGTTCAACTTGCTGAACTCAAAGCATTCAAACTTTACTCACTGAATGCTGTCATACTCAGTAATACACTTTTTATTACTGACTTCAACTATATCCAACATTTTTAAGCTAAAGATGACACTGACGTGAAAAAAACCACTCTTAAATAAAAATTTCCACATCTGAATTAAACATTACCCAACCGTGAAGATGTCCAAATACAAACCAGACATTTTTGTCTGGATGGCAGAAGTGCCTTTAGAGGGCAAGCTACTTGTTCCTGTATAAACTTCACTACAATTCACAGATGAGGTGGAGCACTATCTACATGTCAACTAAGTCTCAAAGCAGACCTAAGCTCCTAGGTCTTGTCCAGGATCCCTCACCCACACTCACTTGGTAAGTCAGCCACAAAATCCTTTTTCAAAGCAGGAGGAGAAGGGACCTGCAAACAGTCCTATCCAAAAAGACCATGATGTGTCTTCTGGACTCTCCTCCTCAGCCTGAGTAGAGTCAGTAACAGCTCTGAAGATTTAAGCTGTGAAATGGTCCAGATGCGTTTACCCTCCAAATGCACTCCTCAACTGATGCCAAATAAAGGTGAGGCACTGCATGGCAAAAAAAAACCACAAACCAACCAAAACCCAACAAATAAAGTATGGGATCTAGAAACAGATAAAAAGAATAAAAGCTTCTGCCATCTCTAGCTGGTTGCTACACCTGCAGGGAATCCTCATTCAGCAGAAGCAATGACCTTTTTTTTTTAATATGTAAGGAGGCTAAATACTTGAAACCCATTGCTTGTACCGCATCTTTACTCCTGCCATACTTAAACTGCACAAGTAAAAAGACATTCTAAATCATGTCCTCTGGCACAAAGAACAACAGAATATGGCCCAGAGAAAGTTAGGCACAGCACCTCCCGTCTCCTAAAGGATCATGCAAAGCAAGGGAAATCAAAAGCCAGTGCCCCAGTGAACTGTTCCCACAAGACAGCTGGGGAACCAAGCCGTTTTATTCATGCATTATGAAAAAAATAACAAGGATATGCTGCAATGGCACCAAGGAAGATCAAATTCTTATGCTACTCAAATGCATTTTGCGCCACCACTCAAAGTGAAGCAGCACACAGCATTACCTCGTACTGCTACATTGTTTCTTTAATAGCACCATATTGTCATATTTTAGGAAAACATCTGCATTCAGAATGCCAACAGGCCTGTCTTGGGCATAGACAAGATGTGATCAAGGCACGGGTCATTGGCAGGCAGCAGCCTTCCTCTCATCGAGCTCCTCCAGGTGCCAGGACACATTTGTGTTTCACCTCTGGCAACACACAGCTCCTCAGCAGCCACTTGCAACAAACGCTTATAACCTACTGGTTCACCATGGAAGCTGCTCAGTGGTAACTGTGTCACACGATGTCAGCAAGTAGCACAGATACTACAAAAAGGGTACCTGAAACTGCCCAACTACTGCTTCAGTACAGGCACCACTCCACTGAACATCTTTCCATCCCCTGGATGTTATTATTTGCATAACAAAAGTACATCTGCTACTTTAAAAATAGAGTATCATAGAAACATAGAATGGTAGGGGTTGGAAGGGACTTTTAAGAGATCGACTAGTCCAAATCCTCTGTAGAAGCAGGTCCACCTAGATCAGGTCACACAGGAACGTGTCCAAGTGGGTTTTGAAAACTTCCAGAGAAGAAGACTCCACACCCTCCCTGGGCAGCCTGTGCCACTGCTCCCTCATCCTCACAGTAAAATAGTTTTTTCTTATATTTAAATGGAACTTTCTGTGTTCCAGCTTCATCCCATTACCCCTTGTCCTGTCACTAGATACAACAGAAAAAACGGATGCCCCAACCACCTGACACTCACCATTGAGATATCTGTAAATATTCATGAGATCCTCCTCTCAGTCTCCTCTTCTGTAGACTGAACAACCCCGTTTCCCACAGCCTTTCCTCATAAAGAAGATGCTCCAGTCCCCTGGTCATCTTGGTGGCCCTGCGCTGGACTCTCTCCAGAAGTTCCCTCCCCCTCTTAATTTTCTTTTTTTTCTTCTTTCGAAAGCATTATTTGTGCTTAGAGAATCTTGGTCAAGCTTCAGTGTTAACAAGACAAGCACAAACATCAAAGAGCAGAACACAGAACAGTGATGAACATAATGACATTAAGAACCACGTGGTCTCCATGGTAAATCAAGCCAATACAAGTAAAACATGTAATGGAGAAACTGCAATGAATTTTGAATTGAAGAGTGCAGTGGCACTGTTTCTCGTTGTTTCAGCAGGACAGCAAAATGCAAAAGAGCAAGTATGTTCATGAGTTTTTAGAAGTGTTCTATGTAAAATGCAACAAAATATAAAATACTCTCATAACACCATATGTGAAGAGACTGCATTCTGGCAGGCACTAGAGTTAGGTAGCTGCTGTTGCAAAAGAAATGCAGTTGTTCATTTTTAAAAAGTTACAAAATTAGCTAAAAATGGAAAATTCTGGCACCAAAACAGACACCAATATTAGAAAATAAACAAAAGTAGACTCTACTTTTCGATTAGTTTCTAATGAAAAAAAAAGCAAATACTATTTTGAAATCATTAATTTACCTTTAATATTGTTAAGCTTTCTTCAAGTAAATGAAGCACAACATCTCTTAGCCATACTACTTTTACTAATAAGGTAAGCAAACAACAGAATTTACAAGAGCAAAATCAGTAGAAAGATTTGTTGGAAATAATCTTAAAAGAGGCATGATAAATTCAAATTTGGTGAAGAAAGGCACTTTACCAGTGATTTGCATTGTAGTAGCAATGCCTCATTCTCAAGATCTAACAAGGTTGTAGCTGGCTTTCTCAAGCATATAATTTCTGAGGCTACTTTAGATACCCAGATGCCACAAAGGTAGAAAGTGTTTAGACCTAAAGACTGTTTATGTGGGCAATGTAAGAAAGGCATTTGGAAAGCAAACATGCAATAATCCTTTCCTTACGAAAGTCTCCCCAAACTCATTAGAAATTCGCCTAATACCAGTCATTCCTCTTCTGACATAAAAATTTCAGACCTGTGGATCCACATGGAAGCATTAGTATAACGCTGTCTGTCTTTTGCACTTCCTAAAACATGACTGATTAAAAGCAACCTGACAAAAAACTCCTCTTAGGTAGAAGGTTTTAATGCCAAACTTCAGTCTAAGGCACGTTTGAAAGACCAAACATTAATCCTTGGCAAGGGGGGTGGGGGGAAGGGTTTCTGATGGTTTCTTGATTAGAACACTTGCACTTTAAGTGTCTGTAATCTCCTAAACAAGAATATTTTCTTTCCTCAAATTCCAGGATTCCCGTAAGTAAATAAAAATAACCTAAAAGGCAGCCCTTCAGTACTGCACTGGGAAAAGGCTACTGGATGTGGATGTTACTGAAGTGAGTTAACATTTTAATTCTGTAAAAGACAATAACCAGAAAGTGTGAACTCCCAACTTTTACTATGAGCTATGATAAAGGAATTCACTAATGGCCTCTGCATTCCAGATATGAAGTGCTGTATCATCTTTCTGAATTTTCCTTAAAGAAAATGTCAACAAAGCCCACAAGAAGCTGGCCAAAAAAGCAACTATCTCAGCCAAAGGGCAGTTAACTATAAAATCAAAGAACAAATGAACCACCAAAGACTAACGGTTTCTGGAAGGGGCCCTCACTTAGAATAAGAAAACGGAAACCAGTCACAAATTTAGAAAATGCCCTTAGAACACACCCCCATAATGAACCAGTTAGGATAGAAAAGGAAGGAAATCTCCCTTCCACTGCTTGTCTTCTATCTTATCCTACAAGTCCCTCTCAGTTCAACTGTATTTCTCTTCTGTGGGCTGTCAAGGTTTTCAAGAAGAGAGCTGTGTGTTTTGCAGAACAGCCAAACTTGAGAAGATTGACAGATTAAAGAGAATTACAGTCAGAAAGAACCATTAGATCATCAAGTCTGATTTCCTACAATATCACAGAATATAAAATATCATGCAGCTTCCTTATTATTGATCCTAAACACAGTTCATGAAAGAATAAATTCTGTTTTAGCTAAAACAATTGTTTCATGACATGCTTTTTCTGTGCTAGATTAAAGAGCCCTTTAGAGCACTAGATACTTTCTCTCTGTGAAGGTATGCTGTGATTAAGTCAATTTTCAAACATCTTTTTGATAAGGTAAACAGAGTGATCTCCTTAAATATTTCTCTGCATGGCAATTTTCAGGCTCTTAAATCATTTTCATAATTGTTTCTGTCACCATCTACAATTTTCCAAAACATTCTTTTGTTTTAGATGTGGCCACAAGAACCATAAGCTGAAATTCGGTCTGCTTTTCAATGTAGTATAAAAAGACTAATTCACATCTCTGCTGACATTTGGTTGCCTGTACAACCAGCAGAGTTGTTTCTCGGGTGCACAGCATACTGTATTTTCTACCCTCAGAAAAAATAAGATCACATGAATGAGATTTTTTTTGTGTCCAAGAAGTGTGCAAGTATCTCATCAGAACTTGGCAAGGATATAGCAGGACAATGGCTATCCTGACCTAATTTGGCAACCATTTTTCAGTACAGAAAACACTCAAAGCAAAAAATTTCTTAGATTATACTTCAACCTTCAACTCACTGCGAATGTGAAAATTAAAGGCAGCTTGGTTGAAAGAAACCATATCTTGAGAGAATTCCCATTCTAAGGAAGGGGAGTGAGGAGAATGAAGTCAATGTAGATTACATAGGAGGAACTGGATAGGTAAATTAGCGGCCAAGGTTCTGTGAACAGTAACTTGAAGGTAAGAAGAAGAGAGTCCAAGAGAGCTGGCAGTTACATAATGAGTACCATTTAAGGCCTAAGACCAAACTAAGTCAATACTGAAAAGGGCTAAAGCACAAACTCTTCAAGGACCTGACACCTAAGGAGAATACGGATCCATGAACACAAGCATGCAAGAGAGAAAAACGTGACAATAGAATGATAAATCAAGTGAGCAAAACAAAAAATTGAACCACAACTTTGAAAGAAAACCTACTAGTTGCCAGAAAGCATTTTTTTACGTTCCTTTACAGTAACAGGAAAATTCAAGAAAGAGTGTATCAGGCAAAAACAAATGTATCTTGCTTAGTCCTTCACACCAAAGGCAAGTACAATCTGATAGCTAAATCAAATGACAAAAGGGATAAAAAATTAAGAGTACAACAGAGAAAACAGATGAAGACACAATTCAATAAGTTAGATGCTCTCAGGTGAGATCAAATGCATCAAGTTTATACTTAGGATAGGTAAGATCATGATGTTGTCTTGTGCTCTGAAGTCAGTAGAAGAATGGCAAACTCCAGTACCTGAACTGAACATTTATTGCTACTTAAAATGAAATCACTGAAATTACAAGAGCTTAAAATACTTATTTTTGAAATCTATTTTTCACTCAAATCAATCCAGTGACTAAGGTTTCTATCCCTTATTCCTGAAAACAGCTTCATTGCCTCAATAGGTAGGCCAGTTAACTGCAGTGCAAGAGACTCTAAGAGAATTAATTGATATCCGAACTTGGCCATTAGTAATTTTTCGTAATTTTTAGAGGACGGATGAAGCTCCAGAACAACGAGAAAGGAAAAATCCAGCGCTTGTGCTAAAAAGGGGAAAAAAAGAGGAGGTAAGGAATGACAAACTTCTCAAATTAGTTTCAGTTCCTAGAATATTCTTGGGAAAAACAATACCAACCAGACTTTTTTTTTCTTTTTTACAACAAGAAAATACATACCTGCCAATATAGTTTTGTCACAAGCAAAATCTGGCAAGCCAATTAAATCTCTCTTTCAATAGAAAAATAGTTTGTGAATGGGAAAGAAGCAGTGGATGACACATAAAAAGAAGTAGATGACTCACAAAAAGAAGCTAAGGAAATGAAGACTAAATTAAACTATTTTAAAACAAATAGAAAACGTGTTCAAAAATTCTATGTAGAAACTAGTAATAAAAATGGATATTATGAATGGTGCTCAACAGCAGTCCCTCCAGATCAAGTGCACTAGGTGTTTTCTTAACTTGGATAGTAAAATGGTCATCCATATATAAAATGTACTTTTAAAATCATCTGATGTTGCTAAGCTTCAGAGACAGACAGGAAAACATTGATCCTTCCTCTATGGTGTTTATCAAAAATAACAGAAAATTACACTTAATGAATGATATCCACAATGTAAAAAATATATTTTAATAATTTTGAAGAGTTATTTAAGAATCATGAGTCAGTTCTGAAGCAGAACACGCCATTACACCAAATGCAGTTTAAAACATATGATCATTTGATTACATGGCATCAAAACATAGGAACAGTAGCTCAATCAATAAGCTGTGCTTAGACTTATGTTTTGAAGTATATCCCATTTTTCTTCTTTATTGTCTTTCTCCATCAGATTTTTCTCAAGTCTGCATTAAATGATACATCGCAGAGGGCTACCAACATAGCCTGGAAGGTGTCAGATGCTCAGTTCTCACCATCTCACCCTTTATAGGTATTTTCCTACTAACTGTTGGTGACTCTTGTTCATAATTGCTGGGACAGAGTGAGTCAGCACTACCACCAGTATTAGAATAATTATGGCGTAACTAAAAGTATGCTGGGATACTATTAATAAACTTTCTGGGTGCATGTGGCCATGTAGAAGACACCTAACTCATCCTACCTATGTATAGGCTGCATATTGCCTGCCCAGTCACAAAGGCTTCATGTTATTCATCCTCAACTCCTGTTCTTGTAGACTGCCACTCCTCTACCTCAACTGGCAAGCTGATTTTTTGTCTAGTCAGCATGATCAGTGAGCAGTTGCTATCAAGAAGCAGGTCAATCCATTCACCTCATGTGTCAACAACATTTCAGTATGTATGTCACCATGGAAGAGCAGGACCACTCTGCTGATGTTCCCCCTCCCAGACTGCAGTAACCATGTAATAGGACCATCTCAGAGATAATTTAATGTCTTCCCCATGGGAGCACTAGCCAAAGCTCAGATGGATGTTACAAGTGCTGTGCAAGAGTAGTCTGCAAGAGCAGACAAAGATACAGTAATTGTGCTGTGTTGAGTGAGTAACATAAATGCCTATGAGTTTGGAATGATGCCTGTTTATTTGAGGCACAGTAGAGTACATTAATGAATGGTGACAATTTGCTTTTTACGTGCTGAGAAGTGTATATGTTTGGTTAATAAAATAACCAACAGCAAATACACTTTTTAGGAATATAAGTGCAATTATGGAAGCACAGAAGTGTCAAAATATGTTATGTAAATACACTTTGGCAAAGAATTTAGGTAAGGCATCTCAGAGACAAGAATAAATACACAAATTGATTAAATTTTGAAAAACTAACCTACCTAGATATATAATATTTATTATTCTTATCATCAAGGTAAAATATCAGCAAAACTACAAAATGAAACTAAATGGCTTCCTATTTTACTGCATATTGAATTGCAAATGCTCCTTAGCTTGTAAGATGAAAAAAATTCCTTGCATTTCCACAATCTGATTCTATCCTGATCATCTAGTTGATCTTTATCAGATCATACAGAACAATCAGAAGAAGAAAAAAAAAAAAACATTTCTCAATGCATTGTCTGTCCAGGTACTAAAAACCCCTGATTCTGGATTTCACATCCAGCTGTTTCCTACATACACTCCATGACTCTGTCCATCTTTGATGCTTACATAGCATGGTCAAGTTAATGCTGTTATTGAAACCTAGTATTTTGCATTTTTCAAATGCAGCCCAAACATTGTATCTATAGGGGGTTTTTTTTGCATTTAATTTCCTAGGTTCCTTTTAGGGCAAAAAAAACCCGAAAAAAGTCCTTAAGGCAATATAAGCACTTAATCCAACTCAAATACTAAAGAGGACATAACCTTTTAAATCATCTTAAATATTTACGATGCCATAAGCTCTTAAACTTCCTGGAATACTTACCCTTCCTTAAAGCCTCACAGTAGTCAAAGTCCCTAGAGCAATATAAGCACCTAAACTGCTTCAAATCCTTCCAAAGGACACAACCTTTAAACCAACATTCAGGGTCTAATTTTTAGGAATATTTTTGTTTCTTCAGGCACAATTCTGCCTGGTTCTGTGCCCCAGATCAAGTAGCTATTTAAGTATTATTCACATGGTTCCCTTGACACTATACTTTCATCTAATGGAAGACAATACGCATGGAAAAGGCATAGAACATCCTGCCACATCAAGAAAGTCAATGCAAGTAATGGAAAAGATTCTCTTGTTCCTAAACCTGGTCAGCATTGAGGTCACAGAAAGAGAAGTAATAGAAACACAAGACAGTCATCAGAGACGTCATAGTACCTTCTTCATACCTTTAAGAGGTGTCTGACAATAAATCAAGTCAAGTTTGTGATATTTCTCCATCAACTTCTGGCAGCAATCAAGAAATTTCAAAGTTGACATCTACAACAACAGCAGCAAACGTGATCTCTGGGTGGGAAGTCAGTAGTAAGTATTACCATACAAGGTAGATTAAAAAAGTACTCATCTAACACATATACAACCACATACTACTTCAGCATTTCTTCTCGATGATGCACTGTCCTGTTCATCCATTCACCTGATTTACCTTTCTAACAATTTTATGGTGAACTTAGGTCACTCTATTTCCTTCCTTAGTCTCTTTTATATATATTTACAAACTGCCTATTTCCTTACATCCCATGATATTCAGTTTCAGCTGTCAGCACAAAAGGTGCAGTATTTTCAACTGTTTGAGTCAGTATGACTATTCAAAGAGCAATGCAAAAAAAAGGTGTATGATTCTACATTATTAAACAGCAAGCTACAATGGACACAAATGTTGGCTTTTGATTAATTCCTAAATATAGCATTTGGAGTTTTATCTTTGGCACTTCAAAAGCATCTTAGTGTTTCAACATATGTACTAAGTAACTATCTACTGACTCATTCTGGAGAGTATGGGAATAGGTAAGTCATTTAACTCAGTGCCGTACTTAGTGTCATGGAAACAAAATAACGGCTAACGGACCAAAAGCAAAGACTTGGATAACTGAAAGCTAATAAGTCATGTTTAAGTTCTTAAAGAACTACAGATGCAAGCATATAGCAACCTCAAGGGCAAATACTGACCAGGATAGAAAGACACTAGAAATGTGCACAACAAGATGAGAAACTTGGGCAAAAACTAGTGAGACTACTTAAAAAAGCAAACTAAATGTTTCATCTTACAGGCAATGAGGAGGGTATTCCATACTACAACCAATGCTCTGTCCAGTGAACTACCTCATCAGTAATGCTGCTATCAGCAACATTCTTTAGTATAAACCATACTAAATTCAGCACATATATGTATGTGTACGTGTATGTATACATACACTTGTATGTGTGAATGTACACCACAACTTATTACAATACACAAAATGACAGGTTATGTTGGAAAGACACTCAAATTTTGGCTTTCAGTTTTAGCTTCCTCGTTGTTTCCCATCTATTGATAAACAAGCAATAATGTTGCTATTGCATCATTTATCATACAACTATAGAAAAAGGATTGTGAAAGGAGAGCTCTCCATAGATCACCTAGTTCTCGTATTTACAAAATTTGTTTAAAGTTTCCCTTAGAAATGTGAATGGAGAAGGTGAAATCAAAAATCTAAACCATCGCCCTGTAGATTACAGTTTTAATGGAAACAGACTAAATCAAAACAACTCCTACTTCAGTACAGTTTTAAACATACAAAATAGAACTGTCCACTCATGATACAAGTACATGTGAGCATTTGAAACATTTTAATTGCAGAAGAGACCTCTACAGTTACAGGCTCTAATTCATTATCTGCACAAAAAGCATAAATACTATATTAAACAGAGATAAGAAAGGGTTTATTTACAGACCTTTTTATGACAAGGATCCCTGTCATCTTATTTAACAAAGAAAATGTCTACATTAGGAAATAACAGAGCCCAACAAGAACAGCTTTGTACAGCAAAACAGCTGGAGCGAAGCATTTTATACCTATGCGATGTGTTTCACGACACTTCTGCGTACTTTTGTCCCATTTTGAGAACTTGCTCCTGTTTAGCTTCAGCATTAGGAAGGTTCAAAGGGATGCTAGTTCATCCTGACACTTCTGAAATGCAGTCTGATTTGAAATAAAGTACTAACATAGACGCTAAGGTGTGTTAATGCTAAGATGGTAATTTTCTGTTCTAGGTGTAAGATCTCATTATTTTTGTTTGTACAGCAGTTTGTAAACATTTTTTTCTTTTGCTGTGACAGATTTGTATCTTTTATCTCTTCAGACTACTATTTCCAGCCATATGCAGAGACTCAGCAGCGTAAGACAACTCCAGTATAGGAGCAATTCATTTACAGACAATAAAGAGCTTTGGAATGTAGCTGCAGGGCTTCAAACCAAATTTCTCCAAAGACATGGGAGGTCTCAGCTTCAAAATACCCAGAGGCTTCCATTTCATCCTGAATTTTACACGACTTTACAATAACATATGCATGTTAGGGGATTTAGAATGATAAACTTTTAACATGCATACACTAAATTACTGCAAAAATCAATTAAAATTCATCTAGAAAAAAATTGATCAGAGTCACTGATCTTTGCAGTTGAAAAAATGGAAGTACATCTTTCACTAACATACAGCTGGAGACTGTTCATGTGAGACTGCACAGATTCTGATAATTCATCTGGAGTCCATCTCCCCTATGTTCGACATTGTCATCAGAAACAAGAACTGAGAGATAATGGCCTCTTGGGGGAAGGTTGATGACCTTGATTCTGCTCTCAGTAACTGTCTCAGAAATCATTTATCATATCTTGCAAAAATACAGGGATAAGATGCACCCTGAGAATCAAAACATCATTTAACTGCTCCACCGAAGAGCTCCTTCTCCCTAAAAGACCTGATGACAGACCATTTTTTCCCCTGAGTGAAGACACCAGCTAAAACTGTGATTCTTTCTCTGTCAGAGTAAAATTAGGGGAAGGAGGTGGAGAGAAAGGGGATCACATTTTAGTTTTATTCCACTGATGCTGCTGCCTGTCATTAAAAGATGAAGAGCTGAAATCCCATCAGTCTGGATTTACAGATTTTTAGGATGAAGAATTAGTATTTTTCTGTTTTTACAGAAAACTCCTTGATGTATGGCTTCATTATTGAATGTTAACAGCTGCAGTTTAAATTACAAATGAGGTTCTATTAGCATAACCCGTACTGGGTTTCTATTTAAAAATATGATTTTAGCCAAAATTGTGTCAGTTGAGAACCTACATGTTTTCATTTGTTGCTACAGATACAGGAGAGAAGCAATTTTGTATTTCATTACCGCAAAATATGAGGTCTAATATAACAAAAACATTAAAGAATACTTTTTAAGATACTACAGATGTCTCCTTCAACAGAAAGGACAAGAGGCGATGGTTCTTAGCAATGGTGTTGAAAAGAAGGACTTAAACAGGCAGTAGTGCTGATGGGGCAAAATCCAAAGTGTCTTTTATAGTTGTCTCTTCAAACCAATTTTCTAAACAAGATTATTGTAAAAGCCCTAAATTGCATTGTGGAAAAACTCTTTAATTAGCTTTGGTTTCCATCATGGATGTTTTTACAAAATACACTGCACAACAGATGGTTTTTGCTCTTTTATTTTGCAACTACAGTTCATGTGCAACTACTGCCTTGCCCTTGAAAAGCTGTGTTTAATGAATCTCATACCAACGGTTTTAACACAGATAAATATGCTGTTTTTTCTGACATTTACATATATCAGCATATTAGAACTCATGAAATTGTTAGTCTAAATGGCCAGTTTCCAACTGCACTGTGTTTGTATAGTGTTACCTCCTGTAATACTACACATTGCTTCAAATTTTATAATAGTAAGTGATGACAACATTCATTCCAGGTATCTGAAGTTAACTCTTTTCATGCAAAGCAGCCAAAACATTGATCTCTATCGCAGGGCACAACCAAGGTCTAGGTATGAACGTAAGTCAGTGGCAGAATCCAAAGTGACCCGGCAGCATGAGCATGAGCACTGCAAACAGCCAGACAATTTTGGATCCTTTTGTGGTTGGGATGCTCATGCTGATGTTCATGTTTGTCTGGATCAAATCAATCCACTCCTTTACGCCTCAACATCTCCACGTCAAGAATATTGATTAGGATACATATATGCAATGGGTGTGCGTAGCAAGGTTTCGGCAGTGGGGTTGGCTACAGGGGTGGCTTCTGCGAGAAGCTGCCAGAAGCTCCTCTATGTCTGGTAGAGCCAGTGACATGCTAAGATGGACCTGCCACTGGCCTCGGCTGAACAAGTTAGGGATGGTGGTAATGTCTCTGGGAGTAATGTACTGGAGAAGAGGATGAAAGTTACTGCACAGGTGCTAATCTGCAGCAGAAGTACTGAGAATGAGAGAGCATAACACTTCAAACACTGAGGTCAGTGAAGAAGGAGGGACAGGACGTCATAGAATCACAAAATCACAGACTATGTCCTTTATGTGCTGCAGGCATCAGAGGTTCCCCCCTAGCCCGTGGTGTAGCCCATGGTGAGGCCCTGCCCCTGCAGCCGATGGAGGGCACGGGGAAGCAGAGACCCACCTGCAGCCAAGGGAGGATCCCACGCCAGAGTGGGTGGATACCCAAGGAAAGCTGTGACTCTGTGGGAAGCCCACACTGAAGCAGGCTCCTGGCAGGACCTGTGGGCCTCTGGATAGAGGAGCCCAGGGTGAAGCAGGTTTGCTGTCAGGACTTACGACCTTATGTGGGACCCACATTGGATCAGCGTGTGCTTGGAAGGACTGTGCTCATGGAAGGGACCCATGCTGAAGTGTGAGGAGTCCTCACGCTGAGAAGCAGCAGTAGAGACCATTTGTGATGAACTGACCATAACTCCCATTCCTTCTCTCACTGTGCTGCTGAGGGGGAGGAGATAGAGAGTAGGGAGGAGGGAAGGGTTGGGAGGAATGTGTTTTAATGTTTAGTGGTTTTATTTCTCATTACCCTTCCCTGTTTTGATTGGTAATAACTTAAAATTTTCCCCAAGTTTGCCCATAACAGTAACTGATGAGTGATCTCTTCCTGTCCTTATCTTGACCCACCAGCCTTCCATTTTATTTTCTCTCCCCTACAAGGGTAACGAGGAGGAGTGATAGAGAAGCTTTGGTGAGCACCTGATATCCAGCCAGGGTTAACGCACCACAATATACTGAAGCTTCCTGAATTACCTGTGTGCAACAAAGGCATGGTAACCAACAAACAGCAAAAATGATAACAGTATTTCTGCATTCAGTCCACCTAACAATTTTAGTAGTCTTAGCAGTACTCCACAAGGTGTTAGGGAGATACTTAAATCATTAATGCTTTCTATAAAGTTCTTTGAAATGCTCAGATGAAAAGCAGTCAATTATTACTATTATTATATATGTCATGACTTATGCCCCAAAGGATCTCACCACACTTTGTTAACTCTACACAAGAATCCCTCATTACCATTCAAATGCTTCTACCTATGAAGCGTAACACTGCAGCTGTTTATCAACAGACAGTAATCCTATAAAAACATTTACTGAAAAATATTGTGTTCCATTACAAATGCATGTTTCATACCATTTCCAATTCTTGAACAACTCAGTGCCAGAGAACCACAACTGCCCGCAGGGGACACCAGAGTCTTTTCAGTGAAAGGCACTGGCTTAGCTGTTATCCTTATGTAGTCTGTCACCCATTTTTCACCCCTTTATACCACAGTAAAGACACCTCACATCAAACTAATACGACTCCATCTCTCACAAAGTAGAAAGTGAAGAAATATGACAGTTGGAATGGACATATGGTCCAATTAATTAATGCTCTCAACCAAGTAATTCAGGAATCTAACCATCCAAAATCCACTGGAGACACGAGAGCTTATACAGGCTGAAGAAATGAAGACATGGTGGTAAGTTTTCCTTCCTCTCTTGTCCAATTTGCAATTTGACAGAAGATGCATAGCACACAGGTAGTTTTAGAAAAACTATCAATACATATTTATACTTTCTAAAAATGTCCCTAACAATCAAAACATCTTTAAATTTTCCTTATTGGAAACTTGCATTGCCTTTACATTTTGAGTCAGACCAACAGTGTGATAGCAACTAGATTTGCTACCTACATGGGATGGGATTGATCCCATGTGGAATCTTCTATTATTAAAAAAAACCCTGCTGATTTAGATGTCTGTGCTGTGGACAATATTAGCTCTGTTAATTTTGATGCAGTCATTAATGAGTTTCTTTAACAGATACTCCTCAGGTTTCTATACTCATTCATTCCCCAGACACAGATATTTTCAGCCTGTTGGATCTACTCAGTTTGAACTCTCTAACAAGGCTAAGATAAAATATCAATCATAAAATAAATTCTATACTTCAATACAAATATGCATAATTCTTCACTACTCAAACATTTTGTGTTTAGTAGCACCTTGGCTCAACTGCCCTTTTGATTTTCTCAGAACTAGGGTTCTTTTGGTAGATTTTTGCAATAATGCATAAAATGCCATTCAAAACTAAACATTTTTAAAAGCAGCAGAAGGATGGGAATACTACAAATCCAAATCAAATAAAACTAGAAAACTGTGAAAAAAATCAAGCCTATAAAACTTGTATCAACTACATAAAGAGCCAGCTTGTCTGCTTCAGTGAAGTGCTGTGTATTTACCAGTGAGAATTCTGGCCAGCAAGTACTGATACAACAGTGTTTCTAAGGGAAATATTTTGCTCATGGTTACAGCACATGGTTAACATACTGAGATAAAAACAATGATGAATGTTATTTTGTGTAAATATTAGAGAGAAAGAGAAAAAAAAAGAAAAAAATATTAACATGAGATTGCTTTCCTTCTCTAACCACTTTTTTTAAGCCAATTCGCAAGAACTTGTTTTAAAAAATAAGCTTTCCTCAGGTTGAAAGTAGATTCCAGGATTTAAGTACTGTCTGTAGTTTTCCACTACTAGACATGTACTCTGCTACTATGCAACACTTAAATAAATGTACCATACATTGAAACAAAATGAAAGACACATCCCAGATAAAAAAATAACATTGACTATGAAATTAAAACTGAAAGAAAAATTGTAGACACATCAATGAGGTTAGTCAGGCATGAGAAGAAGTACAGAAATTACCACACACAAACGTGTGCATTTCTTCTACAACAGGACAACTACAATACTGAGACCATTTTGAAGCACATTCTACAATTGTCCATAGTTTCATCATAGTGATGTTAAACACAAATACGAAGTAAGTCTAGCCATTGAAGGTAACAGTTGAAATACAAGGCAGTTAGACACAAAAAGATACCTAAGTTACACTACAATTTCTTTGTCAAATGCCTATATTGTAATGGAAGTTCAAAAACAACATACATTCCTTCTTTTAAACCCATTAAACCCAGTAAACTGTTCCATGGCAAGAAAGCGCTCCCCATGTACCTGTAGGCCTTACTATGAAAACTAGAACTGAGCAAGGTGGTACGTTATCATCCTATGTTAGGTGATGATGTAGCCATTACTCAAATACAGCAGTTTAAATTGCTAAAGAAATCTACAATACTTCAATAAAAATGCAAAATAGCATTTCATCACAATCTCATTTAATGAAAAATATTATCAATATTAGCTGATAGTAGAGTCATTTTTTTCAATCTGGAAAATCACCTAATTACTTGCTTTTAAAAATTAGCTGAAAGCACATTTTTGTCTGTCACTTTTTCTTTCAGCCTTTTATTGCAAGCTATACTAGACCAACAATGCCAGAATCTCATGATACATCCATTTTACTATCCTACTAGAAATTAAGTAATGACAGAGAAAGAGCTAAAATATTTGCATTTCTCAACCTAGAGTTCAAATGTAAAAAGAAACTCAAAATCTACTAATAGTTCATAGTATTGAAATAGCATTTGAAGAGTCTTTTTTTAATGGTTACATACAACGTCTAAGCAATGTGGAAAATGTCCTTCTAATTTGTTTACTCATGTGAAAGCAGGGCATTTTTGTCAGTGTCATAGGTAACATTCCTGCCTCCTAAGTCACACATTATGTCATTTGAGATGGTTTATCTGCTTTAACATTTAACAGAAAATTTAGATGTCTAAATTTGTGCCAGTCACCTTAGACTTCTTTTACTGTCAGTGACAAGAAACAGGTATCTCCAAAGGATGAATTAGCTCATCTTGAGATAGACATAAAAAGATGCTATGAGAACCTTTCCCTGGAAGTCTCCATCTCTCTACACTCACTAAAGAAGTCTTTAGTGACCTGCTTAGGCTTATACCATCTATGTTTTTAGATGGCTAACATCAAGGGAAATTTATCCCGCTCTTGGCATCCTTGTCAAAGAGCATATGGGAAAAATAAGTGTAAGATGCAGAAAAATAGAATTCTCAACAAGCACAAAAAACAAAATATATTGTCCCAGAAAACAAGAACCTTTTGTGAAAGTAACAGGGTTATCTGTAGGTTTGAAATGTCATACAGTGTTTGATCTCCAAGACAGGAGAGACTCAATCATTTCTAGGGGCTTAAGAATATACAGAGAATATTTTCAGGATATGCTGACAAAGTAATATGCCTCTTCTGATTATGAGTAAGCACTAATTTTCAAAAGCTTATAATTCAGTGCAATAAAGATAGACATTCAGAGGCATGGCAAAAGGCACATCATATTACACATTAAAGCTTCATTCTCAGATGTCAAGTCCTTGCTCAAAAGCAAAGCAGAGAGCTCCTAGACCTTTTTTTAGAACATTGGGGTTTTTTTCCATTTTCAGAAATGATAACACCCATCTCATGGAAGCTTTTGCATTCAGCCTATAGCAAAATTGTGGACAGAAAATGTCTGCCAAACTAATCAAAGCTGAAATTTAAGAAGACTGACATTTGAAGAGAGAGTTTCTTTTTCCAAGGATTTCAAAACACAATGAAGCTCCTGACTCATGGATTCACAGAAGATGGAAGACAATATTGTGAAATCTCATCGTACATATGCCAAGTTTTTATGTGTTTACTTTGGCATCCACTTAGAATTACAGACTGTCCCAGAATGGCCATTTGCAAGTACCTGTAAGAGCTTATAATGAAATTGTTACGCTGGTTTATAGGTTTCACTGACCTCAGACAAGACTTAAGGAAGACAGCTATTCAGTCTTCCAAGACTCTGTCGCTAGTTTTGTCTGGTTTATTAAGAAAAACTCAAAATGATACTGAAAATTTACCTTCCTTTCCATGCATCAAGTAACAGCTAAAACCCCCACCATGTGACTGTCCACATCATGTGAACTATGGTGCTAATTCATAGCTAAAAAATATTTTCACAGACTTCAATGTGATTTTAGTAGTTATATTCACAAGTCTTTAAATATCATTTAACACAGTTTAGAAAGCTCACAGCTTCTGCCATCTCTCGTCTTTAGCCAAAACTTAAGTAAAAGCCTAAACTGAACAGCTACAATAGGAAAAAAAAAATAAAAACCACAAAAAATAAAATAGCAGAATTTTGTCTGATTTTGCTTATCTGTAAAGATTCCCAAAATCATAGAATGGTCGAAGTTGGAAGAGACCTCATCTAGTCTAAATCCTTGTTCAAGCAGTGTCAGATGCAGTAGGCTGCTTGTCACTGTGTCCTACTGGGTTTTGAGTACCCTTCATGGATGGAGATTCTTGGAGTCTCTTTGGTCAATCACCAAAAAGCTAAGGAAGTTTTTTTGTATTATATTTAAATGGAATTTTCTGTATTCAATTTATACCCATTGCTTCTCATCCTGTCACTGGGTGCCAATGAGAAAAGTCTGGCTCTGTCTTCTTTACACCCTTCCATCAGCTATTTAATGTGAGAATGAAATGTTATTCAGTACTTCACTGTTCAGGAGAGGCAAGGATCTTGTGCCTAAATTAGTCCAACCGCTAATCATACGATGTCACCCAACCCACACATCATGCTTGGTGCTATACAAAATCAAGCTAGCATTTTTAAGATTCAAAAATTCTGTATATATGAATTATACAGTATCATGCCTACACTATAAATTACTATAAGACACCTGCTCTCTTGCTAGTCATTTGTGACCATCTTACTGGTTTTGAAGATCTGAAGTTTGATTTACAAAGGATGTATAAGACCCTGCACTACCACAGTATGAAATGCATAACAAAACAGTAATTCTCCACTAAATAAAGGTGCCTCACTCAAGTTTCTTCCCTCTTATAAATGGCAGAGTACTAAAAATAACTGCAAGGTCTCAGACTATAGCTCACGAAGCAATTTAAGCTACAGAAACTATCACAGCTGCCAAAAGAAGCTATCATGCACCACTCCAAACTTTTGGCAGATAATTCCCATCCCTGTCACCATTTGTACCAGTCAGGGATCTCGGACAGCTATATGGAAGAAGGCTGGGATAAACACAATTGAAAACAAAACCATACAAATATTTGGTTATTTTTGGCCATATCTATTCTCCAAATTTATAAACTGCTACATAGGCTGAAGGAGCATGACAATACAAGGAGGGGAAAAGAAGCTGGCACTGCTTCTTGTGTAGACATGCCAGGTTAAAGAGTTCTTTGAACACTTAGGCTAAAGCTAAGCAGTCAGTGGAGAGACACAAGCTACTTAAGGAATAATACTGAATTCCCTAGGCATTGTTTCTGTGATGAGCTGAATCAGCCTCCGGAGATGCCTGCTTCTCTCTTGAGGGTAATCAGAGTCTAGAATGGTGCACTGACATTTAGCTGCTTAGTTTCTACATACCTAAATTACCTTGGATCTAGATGAGTAGAAAATGACAGAAAAACAAGTTTGGGCCACTTACAGAATCTCATTTCCATCTAAAAATTGCCATTTGGAAAAATAAAGAATTAGTATGTCTTATCATCACACAAACTTAAGAGGAGTATGTATTTTCTGCAGGCTCCACAAATTTGTTCCTAAACCATATTTTACATCTTTAAGCAATACATTTCAATGATGTGGAACTGTATTCCTCCCACAGAGCATATAAATCCACAGTGGAAACAGCTACAGTCACAGTTAGGTTATAAATCACTTACATTTCTTTGGACTCAGTCACCTTGCTGTGATGTCAGAAGGGATGGTCTTTTCCTTTTTGCTCAAGTCGGTCCTCCTTCCAGAAGTGTCGGTCACCTCTATGGCAGATAAGGACAAAAGGTCCTCAGCTTTCACTTGAAATTATCTAAGGGTAAGAAGGGAAAGGAATACAGTAAGTGCAAGCATTCATATTATGTTTAATAGCAAGGTATTACAATAACCTCTTAAAAACACACTTCAGGGCCACTCTTACACACATTTACTGCATACCTTGGAAGAAATTCCAAGTTTTACAGCTTTCTTTCTTTGTATGAAACATGTAAAGCAGTCTTAGTCACCTGTTCTGCTCCTGAGATTCACAATAAAAGATTATATTACTTTAAAAGGCATATGTGTACAAAGTAAAATATAATTTCCTATTATTGATTCTTTATTTAGCACCACCAAGAAATTTTGAATACTTTTGGCAGGGTTCAAGCACTCAATCACAATTTGCTGAACACAAGTTCACTGGAAACCATCAGAGCCACCTATTATTGATAAATACTCTAATCAAACAAAACAGCTCTCTACTGCCCTACAGCTTACTGCTCAGAAAGTGAGACCTGGGGTTTCTGATTCACAGCTCCATGAAAACTTAAAACCCACCCCTCGGTCAGAGTAAAAAGCCTAAATTAAATGTTAAAAATTACTGGGATAGGAATAAAGAACTAAGTATAAGTCATCCTTTGCCACTGTATGAATCCTCACACTGAAAAGCATGCTGTCCAGCACAGAATACATCAGAACAGAACTAATTAGCAAAGGTTCAGAGAAAAAAAGCACATGATCAGAGGCTTGGAACAGTTTCTGCACGAAGAACAATTCAGTACAGCACAACTATCCAGACTGAAAAAGAGGCAACTTAAGGGAGGGCACGTTAGAAAACGACAAACACTAGGGGAATATGGAGACATTGCACTGACTTCATCTGCTCCCTGTCCCTTGAGCTCTAGAACTGTCTGGTAAAACTCAAGCTCACAATAAAAAGCATTTTTTTCTCTATGAAATGGGTAACAAAACTGTGGACTCATTCTCAAGGACACTGTTGATGCAAAGAGTTTTCATGAGTCAAAAGAGAGAGCACTGGTACCCCTGGAAGACAGCCTTCACTGTAGACAGAGGACAGTCTGGGTGAATCACCGGTCTGGACCAGGATGACTAGTCCAATCTCCTTGTATAATAATTTATGCCAGTGCTAATTCAACAAATTCTTATATCCATTTTACATTGATATATTCACCACACAAGAATGGGAATTACTGCACTCGATACACAGGGACTCTAGTCTCACTTGCATTTGAAGTACAGGCTAGATCCTTTTGAACTGCAAAGTGAATTCCCACACTTCTCTGTACTTCACTACCTGCTTAATAAATTTAATTGACTTTTCCAAAACAGCATCACCACAGAAAAAAAGATAAAATCAAATGAGGTAGCAAAGTCTTACTGTAAAGCAGCAGTAGCCTTCCTCTCCCCAGTCCACAGTCCCAAAGCAGCCAGGGCAGAGGGCTACAAAGCAAGGTTCTACTTCTCAAGTTGTTCGCTGGTCTCATGTGTTTGAGCCTGTAACTTCATCCATGTGTCCTCCCTCAGTTCAACACTTATATAAATGCAGGTCAGCATCTCCATGTCCCAAGTTTCATCTCAAAGCAAACCTTAAAAATCGTATTCTCTGTATTCCAATATCCTCCCTTTTGCTTTAATCTCTAGGATACAGCAGTGTTTCTGATTTATTTTGGGTAAGTGCAGATCAATTAAAATTCCTTCAGGGAAGTCTTCTGAACTAGCAGAAAGTGAATGACTGTCATCAGGAACAAACACTTTTTGCTGTCATGGACTGCCATGTCACTTTCGAGCAAAAACTATGTTAATTAATTCTATCCATACCTACCAGGTGTACCAAAGGAATAAAACCAGTCCTTTCTGCTGTCTTGCTAGATATAGATCTTTGTGTCTGTGAACTGAGTATCCATGTATGGAGACTTATGCATCGGCACATTATACAAAGAAGCAGCCTGTACTAGCACAAAAAAACATAACAGGACAAAAATAACTTTGTTCAGACATCAGTATGCAACCAAAGTCCCTTTTGCAAAATGTATAAATTTAATACCCTAACATTTCACTCAAAAATCAGAAAGTTTCCAGTACATCTATGCACAGACCTATTTATTAACATTCTTTTTAGACCCTACAGTGAGGAATTTGAATTACTCACACTTTTTTTGGTCAGCTTGATGTATCAGATCAAAGTATGTTTACAGTTCTGTCTATTCCCCCTCATCACTTCTACACTCTGCAAAAGAAAAGGCTGCTACAATGTTTGCTGTTCCGCTTGCTTCTGCTGCTCAAATGGCTACCCTAAGGATGAAAGAAAAGTCCCTGTACAGCATGCTAATGACTAAGACCATGTACTAGTGGCCTATAGCAATATTTTAGGCCACCCCTCCCTTCTACCATTTGTCCAACTTCTCTGTTTAGAATGCAATATCTTAAGGAATCCAAGCTCTGTTTGATATCCTATATATCACTGTGATACTAACTATATATAAGAGCAAATTGTAGCGAACAAGAACTGAATGTCTTGGAATTAGTCTATGAGCAAAGATAAACTTCTTGCATAATTAAGACAAGTGGATTTCAGGTAGACTACAGCAGATAAAGTACTATTGCAGGATAAACCCTTTGAAAACAATGTGATAACAGTTAAAATATTATCATCACCACTACTTCAACATTGACTGCTGTGGAGAACAGGTATCAGACGACGGCTACCTACTGGATGTCTAACAAAAGCCATGATTCTCACTCTTTCTATAAATTGCTACAACTAAAAAGTTTACAAAAATCTTCCCATGACTATGACCTTGGTGCTCTCACACAAGTCCACGTAAAAGGGGAAAAGCTGATAGCAATTATGTCAGTTGCAAGTGCTGGGAATCAACAGTTATCCAGCAAATTGTGTAATGTATGAATGCTTTTTTTCCAATCACTTGTTATATAATCTATTTGAATGTTAAAACAGCATTCATGCTTGCCTTACAAATTTACTCCCTGTATTTCCTAATTCAATAATTCCCCTGAAGGAAATCCACTTATATCAATGTGATATGAAGAAATATTTACACAAAGAATTTCTGAACTTACGGGTTCGGTTTCTAGAGCAGCACAGTGAGACAACCTGAGAAGCTAAAGACACAAACATATATTAATTTGAGACATTAAAAGCTACGCTTGTGTGCAAGTTCACACCATTTCCAAAAGCCACCTAAGACACAAAGTAAAAGCTATACATGGTATCATGATCTTACTAGCTTTACTGTTATGAGACTTTTTTGGCAATTCACAAAGCCACAGCTGTGTTACAAAGCCATCCCAAATAAACATTGACAAAATACTTTATCTCATGACTGTCACATATATTTAGAGTACATTACAGATAAATGAGTTAGAGAAACTTTTGTATTTGAGGACTATACAAGCAAGGTTCTGAGTTGGTTTAGGTTTATGTATCTTATTTACAAAAAATTCAGTATCTCAGGTCCCTGACTATAAAATTCCATTTTAGTACATAAGCATCCTATTAATTTTACTTTCAGTATCTACAGCCTATTGGGTGAAATTAAGTAAAAGACTAGAGTGGGATCTGGCCTGAAATCATAGCATGTACACAATGAAGCACTGGATGAGAGTTCTTGGTCTAAGATTGAATAATATTTACTCTTGTATGTAATTGTACAGTCAGCCTAAGGTAGTATTACAATCACATGTCTTCAGTACCATATTTATCTAAAAGTCTTTACTCAGAAATCTTGCCTCACAAAAACATAAACTCACAATCACTGCTATGCTAGTAAACCCTGAAACTTGTGTTAAGAAAGATGTATTAAAATACAGCAACAAAAGACAAAAATATAAATGTGTAGAAGTTCCTTCGAACTAATCTCTGGTATCATTGTACTAATCTGGAAACAAGCAAATGAGTAAACAAGAGAGCATTCACGGTGTAAATAATTAAAGAAGGAGTTATACTGATAAATTCTCTAAACATTGTGCTGTTAAACTGAATGAAGCTGTTTGGTTTGTCTTTAGAAAATTTATTATGGTATAATAAAAAAAAATCAATACTTCACAAAACATCAGAGATGGCACTGCAACCCTTCTCTTAAATAATAAAAAGAGAAAGGCAGGACAAATTATCTATCTACAGCTAAAATGGTCTTTCTATTACTAGAGCTCATGCATCCGTGATGAGAAGATTATCAATAATCTTCCCTATACTTCCATACAAATCTCTTTCAGAACCTGAAAACACCTCCTAAATTGTAGTATTTTAAAATCTAGTCCTCTCATCATTTCTATTCTGAACTCTTCAAATTTGGACTTGGATCAACCTTAACAGTTAGAGAAATATTCCTCATTTCTCTTGCAGATTTATTCAATATTTAGTTAAAATATATGGAGTAGAAATACAACTTTGAACTGAACTGTAAGAGTAACTGTAAGAGACTGGCATGAAAATACAGGTAAGACCCGTCTAAATAATTCCTTGCATAGCTAGTTCTCTACCAGCTCTATCTCTTTCCAATGTTAGGCTGCCACTCAACACATGGACACACAGTGGGATCTGAAGAGAGAACACTGAGCAGCTCAGTGTGATTCCAGACAAGCATCATCACCCACAATTCAGTGAGTCAGGGCTCTCAAATCAACACCAGGTGCTATCAGAAATTCAAGTTTAAGGGTTTAATCCACCTCATTTCTAAATTGTTTTGACTCTGTCACATGAGACATTGCTCATTAAGACACAGTACTGCTACAGCGCTGCAGCACTCCTAGGCTGGTGGGCATCATAAAAGGTTTCTGTAGAGGGAAAGATGTTAGAAATTCCATAAAACTTTATTTGACATACTTTTCCCTCTATTTCTCCTTTTCCTCTGTTTCCCACTCTGCATTTTGCTGAAAACACTCTCCCTCGATGCAGCCCTGTGAGGAACACATGTGTGGAGCCAGCAGGGACAGAAGCACAAGAGGCGAGCACTCAGTGACAACCGAGATGCCTCCTTGTCACCTTAGGCAATGCCAGGACACGGGAAGGGCTTAGATGGGATGGAGTGAATGTCAGTGATGCTGAAGCCAAAGCTACAAGGGCATGATGTTTGAAAAGTAGACTACAATTGATAAAATTCTGGAGATTGTGGCAGGCCAGACTGGAGGAGCACCTGTTTGAGGACATTATCGCATCTGCTATACCAAAGACAGGAGACCTCACCTAAAAATATGAACACCATTGTGCCTGAAGGGACTTGCTCTTGAGGACCTACCTGTTTGCTCCTGGGTGCTGTATGCAGGGTGACATCCTGCAGACATCTTAAAATCCAAAATTTCCCTTCTGAACTTTGTCAGATTGCGATGTAATTAAACATTCAGATACACTGTGCAGTTTTTTAAGAGAGTTTGACTTCTTTTATTGTCATCATTATACCGTCAGGTACAACGCAAAGCTCCAGTCACAGACTCCCAATTTTTCCTTGTTCTTTGACACTTGTGCAGTTGTAAGGTGAGGCAGATCAGGGAGTTCAATTATTTGAAAACAGTCCTGTAAAACATGTGATCCAACTTTTGATGAAAATCAAGACAATCTTGCTAGGGCAAGAGCAGACTGGGGAGATGAGGCCTGGATACAGGTGGAACCACAGAGTCACGATGGCACTTGGCATGTACTGCTGAGCAAGCCCACCATGTGCATCTTGGGGTTTCGTGTCTCTTCCAGTGCCAGAGTCAGCTGCAGCACTATTTCCCTCTTTCCAGCACTGGCCACTGCACTGTGCCAAGGCAACTATGCACAGAACTCTACGGTCAGACAACCTGGGGCACCACTCCAGATTAAAAGTAACTTGGTAAAATAAAAGATGTTTTCAAACCTAAAGTGTTCACTTTGCAGACACACAAACGATTTTATGAGTATCGTCAGAGGTACAGCAACAAGCAGAAAGAACTAAAAGATGCTTAAGTCAGCACTGTTACTGAAGAAGCACTTACCACCTCACGATCTGATCAGTCTACAGAACTCCAGCAATGAAAAGCTATCAGGTATTGCTGCAGCCTAACGCTGCCATCCCCAGCTGCCTCCCCTCTGCTTTTCTCCAGCCTAGCACTACAAAGAGGTGTGAAGACTCACGCTACAAATAAGATGGAAGCACAGTCCTCATGCACAGGTGTGGGCTCTACAAAAGGACAGGCTGCAGAAAGGCAGCAAGGATCATTAAAACACAGCAGCTGTTGGCTTTGATATACATGTGTTAGAGAACTAGGCCCCACTATCAGAGTGGACGCAAACTGGATTGGCACCCTTCACCACATTATTGTTACAACTGTACAAAGGTATGCACACAGTTGTGATCAATTCTCTAAACAGTCCACCATTACTATTTGTACTATAAACTGAACACTGAATGAAAGCAAAAGGCTAGGTTTTAGCCTTAAGATTAAATAACTTTTTAAAAATTCCAAATGGAGACCCTAAATTCTACTTTATATCACTCTTCATTTTAATCATTACTGTATTTATTTGTATAATATGTTTATAACATTTTTTTGGATGACGTGACTATACTTTAGATAGTAGAAAGCACATAACTTATAGAGACATTGTCTACTTCATTGACTGTGCACATAAAAACAATTGCTGTCCACCTTTTAACAGTTTTGTTTAATAAATACAGGATGGTAATCATTAACTGAAACCTCAATATGAGCTATGAGTTTATAAACAGTAAAGTATAGTACGACTGAATTCACAGCTCAAGAAATTCTAATTTTTATAGTAATAATTTTAGATTTGCTTACGTACTCATTTTCCTCACAATAAAAAAAAAAATAAGAACCCTCTTAGAGAAAACGGGAAAACACCTTATCTGCATTTCTCTTGCAATTCCATTTGGACAACAGTATTTCCTAAACGTAGCCTATTCACTGCTGGATATGTAATTACCTTCAGTTCATAGTCTAGACATTAATGCTTTCGTAGTATTTAAGACTCCTTGTAACATGCTTGCTGCTTTAAGTAAGCAAGGCTAAATCTTGACCAGATAAATTAGCAAAGAATGCAATAAAAGCTGCAATAAAAGAACTTTATCCTCCAAACCTTCAAGTTGCTGCTAAATGAGATTTCTTTGAAATGCAGATCAGTTGAACTAGATTAGTGAATTTTAGCTCCTGTCAACATCATAACAAAATACAAATACAATTGTTCACTGGTCTTATCTCCATGCTTCCATCTGCTGCCTTGTTATTTACTTTCCTTGATTTACTATGCAGATCTAAATAAGACACATCAAGGAGGGCTTACAACACAATGGCTTCTTAAGCTTTACATCAAGGTATTTGAAACTGAAGCCCTGAAAGGGCTGCCATCAAAGACATATCTCTAATGAACTTCCATATCAGAGAAGGTTTGGTATTTAATACTGCTGTGAAAAGAAAAAGCTACAAATCAGAATGGCCTATGGAGGAAAACGTCTGCAAATCTTGATGAGATTAGCACCCACCAGAATTAATATACCAATAAAAATGGTATCTGGATCCTTAAAGAGTTAAAACTTCCAACCTTTGCAAAAATAATGCCTAGTGTCAGAACAGGAAAACTCAGCTGACAAGGTCAAAAGGTCAGGGCAGTATTGTTTTTTTCTCCACAAAATGTTCAAAAAGTATTTTTTGCTGGTGGCTTGATTAAGAGACTGTTGCAAAACTAGCCTTGGAATGAAATAATTAGCACAGTCGACAGCACTATTACGGTGCTTTCCACAACCACAGAATTTTACAGTGTCTTTAAAAAAATTAGCAACAACTTCACAGCAAAACAACATAATCTGAAATGACAGCATACAACATTTGTTCATCAATTTTACTATTTCCCTTTCTCCCCCACAGCAATCTATGGCAGTGCAGGATAAAATCTTCTGTCAGTTTGCTTAAAAAAACAATCCTTAAGTGCCATTTCTATTACATGCCACAGCCCTACTTAAAAAGTGCAATAAATGAAGTTTCCTCCTCAAGATTTAAACTCTCTATATATCTGATAGCTTAAATAAACACAAACAGCTTAAAAGTTTCCACAACCCACGTGTAACCTTGTGCAGTAAACCATCAGCTCTCGCATGTTGCTGCTGTTTGACAGGAATTTTTTTTTTTGCTAGGCACCAAAGTATATAAACAAATGATACTTTTCTTTCTTAAGAAAGCATTTCAATCATTTATGTTCTTCTATAGAAAGGGAAGATCCCACAAGCATGTTCTGTACCGCGGATCAATCAGCTCCAAACCGAAGTAGACATGTTGTATGCTCCAGTGCCTGGAAATCATGCTGCAGGCTTACCAGATGATGAAAACAGAGGTATGCAGTGTAGGGGAGCCCCACATGGCACCCGCTAGCTTCTGGGCATGTCAAACTTCACAACTACCCTACAGTCAATGACAGCAAACACCTTCCCTTTTCTTCTCGCCTCCAAACACATACTTGTCTTTCTACCCTCCTTCCAAATTACAGGCAGTCTTCCAGAAACAAAGCCTCCAAACAGAAGCAGCGTCCCATGGCTATACTGCAGAAACCACAGTTGTCTTTTTGCTAGATTTCATTTCGTATGGGCTATGTTCCAGGCTTACTTACAGTCACGAGAGACCACTACCTTTCCTCGTTTAATAAAATGACAAAACAACAGATCTGCATATGTAGAAGCAGGTGCTCTAACAGGTTTGACTACTCTTGACCTAAAGCATGTAAAAAAGATTTATCAGCAACAGCTGTCCCTGTGGCATTGGGGCTCTGACGGACAGTCAAAACTTTACCATCTGCACTGCCGTGTGTTAAAAATGACAATCTGAATTAAAAACTGGTCAACAAATCTCATATAACTAATGCCTTCCGTATCCCCATCCATATGCTGAATTCCCAAGATACACACCACTTGGATTATCTATTATAAATACCAGTTTTTAAATCTAAATAAAGTACGACAAGGTAGGAAGATGTGAAAAGTAAGTTTGTGGGAGTTGCTACTTATTCATGAAATGAGCATTTAAATAATATTTTAAACATACATAAGTTCTAAGTGCTTCAATGATTTCACATCATGAGATAAACATCTATTCTTTTAAAATACTATTATATGTCTTTTCAGAATAAAAAAATAACTATAAATATTTACATAGGCTAATTCCAGGATATGCAGTGCTACAGCTCTGTTTAGCTTGTGGATAATTAACCAACACATTTTTTGTTTAGCTTAACTTCTCTGAAGCCTTTTACTGAATGGTTTGAGAAAAAAATATAACTGATAGCGAAACATTTCAGAGATTCTCTGTGTTCTCTGCATAGTGAAGGTATCACAGGGAAGTGAGGTTTGTGGTTTATGTTCTGATTTTTCTGTACAAAGAGGAATCGTGGATTTTTTTTCCCACAGACCAGAGGAAGGAACCTGAGAGTCTAAACATGACCCCTTGGTGAACACAGTGACTTGTTCTGGAGCTACGCTAGCAGAAGGTAGCACCATATGCCCCGAGCCCCAACTTGGATGCTCTTTCTACAGTCTAGTGTGCTTGTCAAAAGATGTTAAAATCACAGATTTACTTTCTCTGGATATACTTCATTATTGTACAAAGTTAAAAGAAAGGATAATACAATTTATTATGACTTATAAAGACTAGCATCTAAAACATACTTCCACCAGTTTAAATTACGAGGTCTTTTTTTATTGGCCAACAGTTTCTAAGGTGTCCACTATTACAGCATTTTTGTGCTTGATATCTAAATCACACCTATTATAACTCATTGATTACAAACTAACAACATTCTAAACTTTAGCATAAATCATTTTCCTTCTCATACAAGGGTGGAAAAATACAGCTCATTACCCAAAAATGAATGAAAATTACCCATCTTTGATCCACTGAATTTCATAGTTTTTTTTTTTCTTTAACTAGAGTCAGACTACCACAGATCTTATCACTGTAATCCAGGCAGGAAAACTACTAAACTAAAATAAAAACAAAACCCCACAACAATTCATGGAGCACATACTGGAAGCAAATTTCAAAAAACAGAGAATGTGCTTCACAATACTTCTAATGATAATTTTAAATGTGGTGACACATGTAAATTCATTCACTTAGTGTTTAGTTCTTTAGTTTTTAGAAGAAAGAGAAGCAATTTATTTTAAATATCTATATATGCACATATGTATTTGCAGGTGGAGATGAAGCTACTTTTTTTTAAAGTGAATAAAAAACCTACCTTGAAGAATTTTCTTCAAGTGATCTTTCAAACAGTTAAAATTTCTTGCAAAAACAACACAGACTTGGAAAAAAGAGAAATACAATTTATTTACTCAATAGGTTGTAACTATCTGTTGAGAGCTACAGTGATCCTCTCAAGTGCATAAATATTTAGACAAATTTTTAAATGTGTATTATATACTTGACAGAACATATTTACATGACAGCTCAGTGCTTAAACAATCTGATCAGAAATATTTTCCCTATAAAACAAAGTCAGGTTAGGAAAAAAAAAGGGTGCTCAGCCATGTAAAGAGGCTTGAGATTAAAAACATAACCGTTTAGAAACAGATTAGCCATTTAAGTGTTTGCATCAGAACTGTGATAACCTTCATCCTGCTTCCCAATTCACTGGATCCTATGTATGAGTTCATGAAAATTGAAGATGAGTAGCATACAGCATTAACTCTGTGTCTTCTTTTACTAAGCCATTTAACTGCTTCCTTGTTATCTGCCACCTTCCACTCCTGTAGATGCTGCATCCTGTGCAGGAAGGGCCACCATGGTATGGCAAGGATGGAGGTGCCACATCCCCAGCAGGCAGGGCTGCCCTGGCGGGGCAGGGATGGAAGTGCTACATCCCTGGCAGGTAGGGCCGCTTTGGCATGGCAGAGATGGCCACCCACTTCACTGGTCAAGGGAAGCTCAGGGGCTAGCATAAGAAATTACCTCTATCCTTGCCAGTGGAAAGCTGGAAGCCAGCTGCCTGCACAATAGTGATGATGTCCAAGAGAACAAGGTAGAAATAACCTTTACACGCCTTGTTGGCATTTAGGAGAAAGGGTGGACTCTCACCATCTCCCTGAAGCCCAGCACAGCTCTCCTCAACACAGCAGCTGCAGAAGCTGAGGGCTCGTATATCCCTTCACAACCTACTGCTCTTTATTTTGACAGCATTTCAATGAATTACATATTTTAGGATCAGATATTGTGTCTTCGTCTGGCTTCAGCTTACAAAGTAGTAACAAGTATATCCATCAAACCCAGTTTTAAAATACTACCATGGCTGTAGAGGGAATCCTTGCTCCTTCAGGAGACCATGAAAAGCAGGTGACTCGTGACCTCAATGTGGCCGAGACAGATTGCCAACACATGAGAAACACATGTGCAGAAAAGTCCAGTAAATAAACTTAGAAGTGTAAACACCCACTGTACTCAGTGCTTTTCAAAAGAGATGAGCTTTGTAAGGAAACCAGAGACAGCTCAATGCAGCCATCAGACACTTGAATGTTAATTGCTGCCACCACATAGCAACTTACCAGAAAAAAAAGGTGTGAAAGATTTGCAAGAATACACGTATTGACAAGCTATCATGTGAGAGACTTGGAGAACCTTTTAGGCTCCTACCAGAGAAAACAGGTACCTCCGGGGAACTACTTAGATTAAAAGAAGATGCAAAAGCAAAGATATAAGGTATAACAAGGAGCAAACTCAGAGCCAAACAGTAAATTGGAATCAAACGGTCACAGAAATTAAGTTTGGACCATTTTTACCCACTGCTACACAAAACTAAGATCAGGTTCATTCTACCTAACTTTAAACTTCAACATAGGATATAATCACCATTTGGCACAGAGCTCCCAGCAGAGCCTGTGCCCCTCCCCAGAACAGGAAGCCAGGGAGAGTGTTAAGCCTGCTGAAGGAGCATCAGTGAAGTACCTGATGTTTGGATGGACAAATTCAGCCTTTGCTAGGATGAATCATGAGAGGGAGTAAACTTCAAGCAAATTTTATTTGGAAGAGAGAATGAATTGCTGGATATTTTTCTAAAAATAATATAACCTGAGTTTGAAAAAAAAAATCAATTTTAATGAAAAACCCTTCAAGTCCAGATTGTAGGTCAAGCTTCACAATGGGTATCTCTACAGAGCTATTTTTTCTCTTGTACTTCAAATGTTTAAACTCACTGACTACTAACATTAAATTCCATGAACTTAAGGGTATTTGTTAAGTTAGGTACTTCACACACAGATCAAAACAGGTTTGGTTTTATTTAGCTATAATTTTCAACATAAGAATAACTTAAAAGCTAGGAGATGGTGGTGAAAAAATGCTGAGGATATTTGTTTTCAAAAGCCCCAAAAACAAAGCCCAAAATACCAGCACACAGACAGATACCATGTATTTGTGGACTACATAGTACTTATATTTCTTATTGTACTCTCAAATTATAAAGCAATCATTTAGACTTAAAAATTCTTGCCTTTTACAAAAATGGGTGCTTCATAATGCACAAAGAATGGATTCTTCACATAGACTTGTTTACGTAATTTATTAAATAGCATACAGAGATAGTATTTATGTCTGCAGCATATAAAATCTTTAGCAATCATATTTTATATTAAAATAAGGTGCCAACTAGTGAATTTTCAGATGCTGAACTCCGTACTAAAGTCTGTTTCCTTACTGTTTACATACGGCAATTTTCTTACAAATTTTAAAAGCAGGAATTTTAGAAAGTTGAAAAATACAAATATAAAATGTTCTTTATTTCCAATTAGATTCCAAGGTTTCAGAATATTCTATCTGTCCCAATTTTACAGAACTGCTTAAGGCATCTGCCAACCAAGTTTCAAGAGGATTAGCTGTAATGAAAATGCAACATATGTAAATACAACCACGTATTTAAATGTCAAATACTTCCAACACAATAGAAAAATTACAAATTCAAAGTTATCTTTCTACAAATATAATTCTATCAGCTCCCTCCATGAAAGATAAAAACTTGGAAACAGTACTTTAATACTCTACAAAACATACAATGTTGCAACACATTAATTCAGCTTTCTTAATGTACCTCACTATTGAACTGAACGGGGATTTTTTATGAACACAGCACACTCCACCTTTAACACCAATTCTGTATACTTCAAATTCACTCTGTAGATTCAGAAGAACCTTGTTTCTTATGTTAAAGCTTAAAAAAATAAGGTATGGTATGAACTTTAAAAAGCATCTTCTCCTTCATGCACTTTTGGATATCTTGTTTATTTGACATGATATACAATATTAGCTCAGGAGAAAGAATGCGATTACACAAGAAAATAAAACCATGCAGCTAAAACTCCTCTGACTTCAGACACATTTTTCTCATCTCTGGATGTGGTACAACCTTGCTGTGAACTATTTGGTTTCCACTACTTAGAGACAGACGGTTTCGTACTGCTCAACAGAGATTACTGCTGTCTATCTAAATAGGGCTTACAGTGGCATCAGCATATTTTATTAACTCAGAACCATAAATCCTATTCTTATGTGCTCTCAAAGACCAATACTCCTAGGGTCAGTTAAATTTACAACAGCATGGCACCTACCAGGAAGAAGCTTCAAAGTGCAGATATGCATATATACTGTAAATGACTGACAGCAAGATGAAAACAGAGATGACCAAGTCAAAAGTAATACAGAAATTTTCAATTATATTCAAACTCTACAAACCAAAAAGATTGTTTTAAACAAACGGCTGCTGTCTACTTAGATGTATCTTTATTCTACTCCCTCTGAATAAATGGACTAAAGGTCACAGATGATGCCCCCAAAAAAATTCAGCTTTAAAGCAGCAATTATGTAGTTATGTGGGTAAACACCATTTTTTTTCCACAGAGGTGTATCAAACATCATTTAGCCCCACGCAATTCTCAGAAATATAAATCACCTCCTAGTGCTTCCACAGAAGAACTTGCCTTAGCATCTCCCTCTGCATTGTTCAGTGACGCTAAACTCTGCAGGGCACTCAAGCAATATCCACAATGCAAGGAAAAGAGAAGTGCCACACAACACTGCTGAACTTGGAAACACCAGAAGAAAATACATACTAACTCCATCCATTGCTCTGGTTTTTACTCTTTTTTCCCCCCCTTCATGAAGTATCCTGAATCAAAATCAGACATCACAAAGGTGGTTTTGGCCCCCTTGTCAGGGCAAGTCCTATACACTGAGGAACGTCTTTGAGTGCTTTCTTTTCTCAGAATGTGGAATCAATCCATATATCAATAGCATTATTTTAATAACAGCATTATTAAATATCTATAATTAAATAAGTCAACACCTCTTCAAAGATCCCTTTCTTATGCTAAAACTGCCTTATATAAAAACAGAAGCTGTTAGCCAGGTTCTACACTTTGGAGATCTGATTTAAAAACAATAAACCAATGATCTTCTCAAATTGCAGATCATTTACTATTTTATCTTATTTTTATTGTAACACAACACTATTCAGTGGAACTTCATTCTCAAATTACAATTTAACAATTCAATGCTATCACTACTCTGAAGAGAAAAACAGGGAGCTTTGAAGCCATTTGATCTCCTCATATCAAAACTGCAGTCTTGTACTGATTTCAGAATCTACTTAATTTGCTATTTTGTAACAAAAAGTAAAGAGACAGAGTAATTATTTTGATCAATATCATTCTCTTTCAAAAAAAAACCAAAACCCTGAAGTTCTTTTTTAGAAAACACTTTGACATTTAAAGACAAAATAAGTGCATGTGTGTGACTTGTTTATGTCAGACAGAAATACGTCCCTCCAAAATGTAGAAAGCAGAAATTTTTCTTTTGGTAGTTTATGAATAGTATCTAAGCAAACACTTAAAGCACTTAGCAAATCTTTTGACAATTTAGCAACCTCATCAATATGGCTGTTCAGACACCCCAGTAATGTATATCGTACAGAGATTTGTGAAAACGAAGCATCAACTCAAGTTTGCAATTCCAGTGTACAGAGAAGGGACGGAGTACAATTATACTTCATGTAACAAGGTAAGTGTTGCAGGATCATGTGGTGTATCACCAGGAAACAGGAGAAGTGCTGAGTCGGAAACACTGATGACTTGCTCTGATGTGCATGCCAACAAAAATATGGTTTGGAAGGAACTAATGAAGTGGTTGAGCCTCAGGAAAAAAAAAATACAACTGTGTACACTAAATACTTTAAGCATGAGGTCTTATAATAAATATGAAATTCAGCTACCCAAGTAAAATTACACAGAAGCTCCTTTCTTCAGATGTAGTCCAGCCTCCATCCACATGAATGCCATTCTGGCTTTGAGCAAACTACCACAACTCCTCATTTCTTATGCCTCAAACTCAGTTACTAGTAGGTTTTACCGTTCAGGGTAACCATCTGGGTAAACCCCACTCTGCCCACTGTTTTACAAGAACACTGTCCTCAAGAGTTAGAATGACAGCTCACAATGATGCAGGTGATTTTTTTAAGGCCAGTCAATGCTCATACAACTGTTTCTTGAGATTGGGCAAGCAGGCTTAACACCTTACTACTACCACAAAGAGAACACTCCTCACCTCTCTTCTGTCTGCTTTCCCACTTCAGCAACTGGCTTCTACTGCTTACCTTATGCTGTCTACAGTGATTTCAGATGCCCTTGTAAGCCAATTCAATTCACAGAAATGTCAGAAAGCACACTCGGGCTTTCTGCTGTTTTGCTGAGGTAATTTGACCCACAAGAGGGTCTGATGAACTCCAGATCTAGTTGAGGAGAGGTGGCAAGCCCACATATATGAGAGATGGAGGGGATCAGGGGAAACTCCTCTCTTAAAAAACAGCAGCAGTGTATTATAAGTAGAGATCTGCTGCCTGCGGAACTATACTCCAAAACTGATTTCTTACAGTTTATCACTCACAATGAACTTCCTAGTTTGTTCAAGTACAGGAGCTTTTTTATTCCCAAGAGCTTGATCAGGCTTGCTTTTCAGAAAATGCCAGGTCTATTGTCCTTTATACATTATCAGAGCATTGGCTAACTGGTAGCTCCAACACATACTGCAATCCTGGCTTCCCATTGTCATGACAGTGTCTAGATGGTCCCTAGAGAGCCAGGTGCCTTCACAGCATTCTCTAATTGAAATGGCTGTTGTATGTCCAACAAAAGGCTTTATTTACCAAAAGCCTACATATAAAATCAGTAACTCTCAACACCACATAACACATTCTGCTGATCTGGAGACAATTTGAGGATTACAGTGTTTAGCAAGGAGCTGCTTTTGCTTGGTAACAGGGGGAGCAGGTTGCAGTGAAGACCCTGTAAAGAGTTTTTGGACTGTCCTCCAGCTCCTGGGTTCAGACTCACGTCCGGCCCAGCTGGGCCAATCTGGCACCTCTGCCATCACTATTTAGGGATGAGAACTTGAAGTGTTTGCAGGAGGTGTAAAGAGTGATACAAAATGGAGGTGCCATGCAGACCCCAAAGTCAGAGAAGGAGGAACGAAGGAGGAGCATCTGACCAGAAACCCCTCTGCAAGCCATGGTGGAACGCAGGCTGTACCCTTGCAACATATGGAGGGCAATGGCAGGACTGAGAGCCAGCAGCAGCTCCGTGTGAGTGCACCCAGATTGGCGAGAGACTGTGTGAGGCAGTGGCCATGGCACAGGACATGCTGGAGAGCCTGCGCGCCGCAGAGCAGACCCACACGAATGGCAGAAAGGAGCTGCAGCTTTTGGGATAAATGCGCGTCGCTGCAGCCCGTGCAGGGCTGCTGTGTGTGTGTGTGTGTGTGTGTGAGGTACCCCACGGACTTGTGGGGAGGACTGGTGCGGAGCCCACCTGCCCTGAGGAGAGACAATCGGCAGAAGCTATCAGGAATAGACTGACTGAAACCCCCTTTCCTTGACCCCCTGGGTCATTCAGTAGGGGAGGAGGTAAAATCACCAGGATCAGGACTCTGAGCCCGGGAAGAGAGGAGAAGGTGGTCTTAAAGGGCTGGTCGGACTCTTCATGTTGTACCACTCTGTGTTGTTTTATGTTTCTTATGTTTTGAGGTTTTAAGGGTATGCTTTAGTTGGTGTTGCATTCAATTATGACAGTAGCCTAGTCTGTTTTGTCCTGGACCTTACACGGCAATTAAGCTCTCTCTGCCCTTTGGCGATTCTCAGGTCTTTGGTACTTGAGGCTAATCATGGTCTTTTTGTTCCCTGATGGAGCAAAACAACGACACACAGTCAAAACGCTACTCTGTCTGTCACACAGTAAACAGTATCTAAATTTGTGTACTACTTCCTTCCAGTTTACACAATGGAAATAAGCACTGGGTTTCTAAGTTATTTGTTTGTTTATGTACTTAGATGAGGTGGGGAGGAAACAGAGAACAATAAAAGGAAAAAAGGAGCATTTTACTGAGACATCATGTGTCTCCATATAATGAATGCTCTTAGATTTACCAAAGAGGTTTACACACAGTTATACATACTTGGCTGTTATGCTTACTTTCAGACTGCTTTAAAACAAATTGCAAAAACAGGGAGGAGGAATAAGACTACTTTGTCACCAGTTCAACACAGAGAACTCATCATTTTAATGAGTTTTTGAATGAAAGGCCTCACATTTCCTGAAAGTAAAAGAACAGGAACTTAAGCAGAGAGATGGTATTTGGGCACACATTTGGAGAATTAAGCATCATTTGGTCCTGCTAATATACTGCAAGCAAGACTCCCAGGTAGACATTATCTAAAGATTATCTTCTAAGTTGTAATGGTCAAAGATCATAGGGGATAACAGATGGGCAAAACAAAGTTATGGAAGTAGCAGAGTCAGGTTTCTCTGGTGACACTGACAGGTTTCCAGGCTAACCCCAGCTCCAAATTAATGAAGACTAAGTATTTTGTCATCAAGAACAACCTGAAAAGGCAGATGTTCAAGCTTTCAAAGCTTGAAACTAAACCTTGTTATGCCTTCAGAATACAGGACTTTTTACTCAGACTTCTCAACTCAAACCTTGAATATAACAATCCTCTTTTATGGAAATGTGGCTTCTGAGAGTAAGTTATTATCAAGCTAAAAACATACACTGCCAAGTGCAACAACCCAAGACCCTACAATGGACACTACTTACTGCATATTGTCAAAGAATCTCCAGGAGGCCAGATCTAGACACACATCAAGCTGCTGATGCACCTCCTGTATGCGAATCCGATTGTTTATTCAGCCCATTTTTATTCTTGCTACTCACAGTAAAGCACAGGCCAATTTCTTACCCACAGTTCTTCCAGAGAAGCATCTATATTTTCCACTTGACAGCTGAGTTAGTGAGTTCACTATGTACTCAGTACTGTGGTACTAAGACATGGATCCTCTATGACATGCAATATCAAGAAAAGTGCAAGATATTTTTTTATTTAATGCAAATTCAGGCATCATGGCAAATTAAAGCTTCAATATGATGACATAAATGTATCATGTAAACTCCAATGCCTTATAATAACCTAAGACTAGAGAAATGTTCTTCAGGGAAGAAGAGCCCAAATTTCTCTTTCCATCTCACCACAATAACAAATGATCTATCACATGACAGGCTTACTTGTCTGCCCTTTGAAATGCTGGAACTGTAAGAACTGCTCAAGAGAGCTCCACAGCAGACTTTAACACAATAGCTCTGCAGGTGACTCCAGGTGCAATGCTATCGCAGCTGAAGTTTACCTCCTTGTTGAGCACAGTCCTTCATGACTTCCCTTCCTTTGAGCCAGCTCCCTCCCATGTTTACTGGACTGCTGACTGGACTGTTTCAGAACAGTATGAGTCAGCAAAAAACTAACACCACATATAAAACTACAAAATAATAAAAGTATATTTATCAACTTATCAAAATGCTGAAATCATTTTCACACAGCACAAGCTATGTGAAAGGTCACCTGGAGCTTTCATTTCTTCCATCTATATACTTTATCCTTGTGTTTATCAGAATGAAGCAACACTACAGGTTCCTACTGAACAAGTAGATTTACAAAAACAGAAAACTTAGGTGGCATTAAAGTGCTGGACTTTATGGGTAGCTACAGGAGACAAGAATACTTGGCAAAAAGTAAGGTATGATATTTAATGCCAAGGGACTACTCTCTCAAAAATCCTTAAAATTTCTCCTTTTTGCTGTCCACAGTACCCAGCAGTCAAAGACCTTCTGAGCTAAAATATTTCACAGGTATTTCAAGGAGCTCTACACAGATAGGAAGAATTCCATTATTAAAAAACAGATCTAAAAATATGCCACTTGTAAGAAGGATTTTTTACTAGCTTATAACTTTTTAGTTTAGACCAGTAATATGTGTACAACTGAGAGTCATTGTGTTGCTAGTTCTCAAAATGTTATTACAAATATTTTTGTACCAGCTTTCATACATCCTATGTAATGGTAAAGGAACATCATGCCCCCCAGAAAATAATCTGTACTTCTTATGAGAGATGGAGTAAAGTTCAAAAATACATACTTGAAGTCTTCCATCTACAGAAAAGGTTTTAAAAACATCAAAAATAATGACAACTTCACGCATTCTGATGCCTCTGAATTTTACTTGAGTTTCTACAAGCATCTGATAATACATTTGAAATGACCGAATTCATTCTACTGTCTCATTCTGATTCTGACAGCCACATGTAACATTCTTTAAATAACTGGGACCGAGACTAAGATGGAAAACTAATGCTTTTTTAAGAAAAAAAAGAGGACTTCATTTTGTAACAAGTAGTGGTGTAGAAAGCCAAGTAAAAGTCAGGAAAAAAAGACAAAGACTGTGCATGTCCACACCAAGCTGTAAGGGTCATCCTCAGTGCTAACTAACGCATCCAAGTTCACCATGTAGGATGCCTACAGGAAGCTAGCATTAGATCAAAGACCATGGTTACAGAGCTAAGAATTTTTAACAGGGTTTGACTTCTATTCTATACTGAGTTTCAACAATGCTACATCATTTTGTCAGTCTCAAGAGCACCAAAACAACTATTACGAATACCATTTTTTATGAATGAATAATAAAGACCTTTATATAGAAAGAAGGTGTGAATATAAAAGCACAAGAGAGGTGCAAAAGGTAAGCACTTCTTAGCAGTGGAAGAATTACGTCCCCTCCATCTCACCTCCTTCCTTCTCTTTTATGTGTCCATTTGAGTGACAGTACCATGGGAGACACGTGATAAAAGAAGGCAGGAACTTTGATGGCGCTTCCCAGATCTGTTTACCTTCCCAAATCCCCAGCTCCTCCAATGGGATGGCAATATTTGCAAAACAACTTCCTATAAACACAGAATCACAATTTGAGGCATGACTTGAGGAATTTAAGTAGAGGGTCACAGCAAGTGAAGATAAGTGAAGAAACATTCAGCCACTCAAACTAGAATTGGGTTTTCTTTTATTCACATCATGTTTGTACCTAAAGCATGACGTTGTGCTCCTGTTTTAATCTACTTTAAGTATATTTAGTGTCGAGGGCAAGCTGAAGGACAGGGACCAGACACACTTATTACAACTGCTCAAGCAATGTGTGGAGGCAGCACCAGACATTGAGGGACAACAGGACAAACAAAGCACAGTATACCTCTTAACAGAACAGCAGAACAACTACAACTCAAAATATCATACATGGGAACAAAAAGGAAGTTAGAAGAGCAGTTATTACATTGGAAGAAAACTTCAGAAAGCAAAAATTTGTTCTCTGTGATCCTACAATTGATTACCATTCCTTGTCTTTGTAAGTGCACATTTTATGTTATCTAGAAATAATTCTTGTAGTCACCAATGATTTCTCTGTATCCAGCAAGATATACTTAGGCTTGCTTAAATTTCAGTCTACAACGTCTTGTGGTTACTGATTTTTTAATTACGTGCTTCTTTAAGACAATTTAACAGGCATTTTTAAAATCTAGGCTCAAATATTCTACAATGGATAGAAGAATGTACATAACATTGAGCAAAACAGAGTAACAATATACTCCAGTAAGCATATAACATTTTAACTACATGCTATGTGATCATGCTACTACTAAGTGGAACCATCACTTCTATGCCTGTCTATTTAAAGCTCCCCTATTTCAACGCTCAACAATAATATTTTATCAATTTACATATCTTCTGAAGTCAGTCTCCCATATGAAACAGCACACAGTTTACAAATGAGCAGAGAGAACATGCAATATCCAAATAAAAATCAGTGTTAAATTTCAAACAGAAGATGATTGGCAGATGACCAATTTGCCATTATAACCAAGTACCAAGGTTATACCTAACCTTAAGCTCCAAGCCTTCAAGAAAAATAAATGACATCTAAGAAAACCAAGGGTGATCTGTTCCTTCAGGACATTCAGAGCAATACTGGCAATGGTCAAACTCAGCAGCTGAACAGAAGGTAGTAGAGGACAAACTGATTTGAGAATAAGAAGTCATGAGGTCCAGAGAGAGCCATTACTGAACGATGTCTCCTAAGAGACAGAATATTTATTTCCCGTTGAAGGATTCAAGAAGTCAGCTTTCTCCATCCATGTTAGACATTAGTATTCTATTAATTGGCTGAAATAGGCTGTCGTTGCTATTTTTAGTACAAAAGAATAGTATCCACCATCCTTCTTTGGACTCAATGTAAATGCACAACCCTATACAGAAAAAAGGAGAGGGATGGGAGAGAACTGAGATTTTGTTACACAGTATCTTTATTGCTGCCATCCTGTTTTCACAGGGAGAGCAGTATTCATCAGGGGCTGTGTACGTTTTCTTTCTTCTCTCTTCTCTTTGGTGCTGCTGCTGACACACAGAGAGATTCCACTAGAAATGGCAGCACCGTTAATTATCAAAGGATACCCTGGGCTGAAAGTGTGCTGGTACATACTGTACCTCGCACCTTCCTGCACCGCAGTGCTGTGCCCTACAATCAAAGCTTACAAGGCTTCTAGCCTTTCCAGTTTTTCAAAATCATTTTGAGAATGCTGAAGGTTACTTACTAGCCACTGGAACTTCTCATGGTGTGTAATCCACAGGTATTTTCACACTCTAAGAAAGACTTTATTGCTTGAGATTAGAGAAATTTTCTCCTTTGTAGGACTGAAGAGGGTCTCCTTTAATGGTGAGTGAGTGAGAATAGCAAAAAGGTCATTCCAGGTTGCATTCTCGCTCCCTCTCAATCACAGAGAAATACACAAGAACCCCAAAGAACCCGGAAGGAGACAGAAAAAACAGACAAACAAATGCAGACAAGGATAATTATTAAATTAAAAATAATGTATGTAAAGTTCACATTTTCAGTTGAATGACAGTTCTCATGTACACTCACACTGTGAATGACTCCAAGACATTAAGCATCTGCCATAAATTACCCAGCAGAAGTAATTACCTCAGAGGCCTCCATGCAAACAGCAATGCCGTCAGTCATCAGTGTCTCAGACACCATATAATGGCTGGTAAAGATGTGGATGCATTTCCATGTGCTCACTTAAAAATTAATTAGGCTTCAGTAGGAAAGTCCCAGTCAAGCTGAAAGATCCTGCTTTGGCCATTCACTGCAAATCTTGACACCAATCTCTGTTCAGTAGGAGGACAACAACCACACAGAAAGCCTTCTTGCTTTCAGCAACAGATATGAAGGCTCTAAATGTGCTGATAAATCAAAAGGGCCAAGACATACTCTTGGGTGCTGAATCTGTGGTTACAAAAACATAGTACTCACTTGTGCTGCCCTAACATCAAGTTTCTGAATGACACTTGATGAACTTGTAGGTCTGAAGTTTAGGAGGAAAAATTGGGACTTTAAAATAAAATGCAGCCACAAATGGGGAAATGAAGAAGTTTTTCTCTACACATATTCAGCCTTCAAAATATGTGTATGGAAAACAGATCTGCACGTATCTCACTCTTCCTGCACCTTTATGGAAAGATGGATTCGTGGGTGGGCAGGTTCAGAGGTTACATGGCAGTCCCACGTAACTGTTTGGCTGGGTTTAAATCAAACCAGCCACTGGACAAATTGAGGCTTACTGTTTCAGTGGGCATGAGCAGAAATGGGTGACAGATGGGCTTTTAAATGGCAAACACTTTTCTTTGGTATTTATAGGGAGTGGTCTGATTGAAGTAAAGGGTAACACTCTCACACAGTACTTGCAAAACACCCAAAAAGCTCTGAGAAGTCTCCAGCACCCACATAGTGATAGTGGAGTATTTTGGGAAAATGGCAAAAAGTCGGACTAATTTGTGGGCAATGGTTACAAGAAACAGCAGAGATCTTGCTGGTCTTCATCAAAAAATGAAGAAAATCCAGCTACTATAAGTCTCAAGTATTCTGGAGAACTGTAATGACAGACAAGGGCCCTACTCTGACTTCTTATGGTCACAATTCCTGGCAACACAGCAACTGGATGAAATCCTTCAAATAGGTCACGTGAGCATGATACGAAGACTGGGCTGAGAGAGTCTGTACCACGACCTCATCTTCAGCAGAATCATGATTATCTCCTGCTAGCATGGGATGTAAAATAGATTTATGTTAGGCTGACTGCCACTTGGAAACATGCAGATGAGGTAACCAGAAGAGATCTCCTGCACCTCTCAAGAAATGTAAGTTTGATGGACCTGACAGACAGATGAAAGATTAGGAAGAACAGCTGATTCTTTTTCCTATGGATCCACTGTATATAGCCTTCATGGAACAGAGTTGTTGCAGATTTCTGGTCAGGCACACCATCCTTTGATGATCTCTAGAGTCTGAATATCTCATGTAGATGGATTTCAGAAAACACTCTAAAATCCAAAACAAGTAACATGAGCCTCGTGCTCCTGCACAAACCTTAACCCTTTGATGATGAGACTGATCCTACGGGATTCCCCAGGCCAAATAGGATTTTTACACTAACCAGGGACAGAACTGGAACAGTACTGTCCCATGGCCTGGTACAGCCACCATAGCAAAAGTTTGCTGTATTTTGAGAAATGATAGCTGGCCTGCTGAAAAGAGACAAAATGAGAGAGCAAACAGAGGGGAGACATACTTAGTGTTAGGTGACGTATGGCAAAAGGCATCACAGAGGTTTGCTGGAAAGTATATCATTTGAAAAGGAAAGTACAGACTAGGATCTGTTCACAAACAAAAGAGTTCTCATAAATTGAGAGTTAATGGTTCCTCCAGTGATCCCAAGGATTTGCAGTAATAAAATTTTTGATTCAAGTGTTCACCTTAGGACCCAGATGCTTGGAAAGAGACTGAGTCATTTCTGGAGATTCAGGTTTTGCACCTTTGGGCCACCTTTTATCAAGCAAACAATTGTAAAAGTAAATGAAAAAAAGGCGCACGGAGACACAAGAAGTTAACAGCAATCATTGCCACACCATGATGAAAATTTCAAGAGTTACAGAGAAAGACCCAGAAGTGAACACAGCTATCATCTGAGAAGAAAATAAACTATTGACAAGGGGTCGGATTTAAAACTATATTAAAATATGCAGCTACAATACTAAACAGCCACAGACTGCCTACCAAACAGCCAAACAAATGTCACCTAAACCCATACTGAACTTCAGTCAGAGGAACAGAGTACCAAAACAACCTTTCTCCTGGCAAGAAACAACTGCTGTATAATCAACTCTACTGAGGTGTCTGGGAACTGGCTGTAAGGCACCCGCAATGTCAAGCAAAACTCATCCACAGGAAAGGCAGGTTTTCATGAAAAGAGTGTCTGAAAAAGGACAGAGGAGTAGAGATACATAGTGAGCTGCATCACACAGTCATTGTTCATTATGCTCGGTACGCAAACATCTGGTATTTTGTTATACCAAGGTGGCAGAAAATGTATCCATCTGTCAACAAAAAAAAAAAAAACCAACAGAAATACACATTAAGGTTGCAGATAGCAAAGAAAAATTAAGATCCTGAGATGCATCAGTCCAGCTGCCTGCCTCTTTGATATGACCTAATAGAAACAGTATCTAGAGCTGCCTACAATCTCAACTATAGTTTACACTGTTCAGCAGACTGCCTGAAGGGGGCATGTGAACCATTTGGGGAGGATCATAGGAGGTCCCTGACAGATCATCTGGAGCCAAGATGAACTTATTATCAGAAGAATAGACACCATATATTGACTGAAAGATTCTATCACAGTTAAAGCAACTAACAAGAATATTCTGTCAATCACCTGTGCCTCAGAAGACATTACAGTGCAGACTTCCAGTGTGCAAAGACGGGAAATACAGAACCAGTGAAATCTTCTCCAACAGTCTGATTTACAAGATGAAACTGCAATGGTGCAAATGAAACATTTACTTCCTCACTCCTGTAAAGGTGAAAAGATCCTGGTCACTCAATCCCAAACATTCATCCTTTCTGAATACCGTAACTGCCTCCAGGGATGAGGAGTTAAGAGGGATGCAGACAAAGTCCACAGTCGCTGGAGTCTGCTGTTTTTTGCCAAGTCCTCACGGTGGCAGACGGAGAGTAGGCTGCAGCAGAGTATCTGTCTCTAAAATTACCTCAACCACGACACTCTCATGCAAAACGTCCATGCATCAGGCTTAATTTTGCTTCTACCTCTTTATTACAGGGAACCCTAATATAGTCTGTGACCATTTAAGTAGGTTGTTGAAGAAGACCTAGTCACCATGGTCCCCCGTATCCTCTTGATGCACAATTAAGACAGGTGATCCAGATGTGTTCAATCACCAAACAGCACTGTCAAGGTGTGACTTTCTTATGCATACTCATGGGTGAAAAAAAAGTTCATCTGGAGAAGGCAAACAAAAACACCTTTTCTTACCATAAGGCAAGAAGAATGACAAATCTGTTCCATCATTAGCAGCCCATTTGCCTCAATAATGCAAATTGCTTCTGAAGAGATTTCTGTATCAACCAGATCAATACAAATTGACACAGTGACAACTAAAGTATTTATAAAGAGAGATTTACACAAGTTTGAAACAGATTTCTCAAATAATATTTGATAATATATTAATATGCTTGTCACATGAATACAGGTAAAGAGTAGCATGAAATGCTATGAAAGGGAATATATCTAGTTACTTCACAGTAACAAGATCTTTCCTTCAAAATTTTCATTTCAGACACTAACTGAACATCAAATTATGCAAACGTGTGACTATAGCTTCCTAGATCACTACATAACTTTAATTGTCCCCACATCTCCTTTTTTCACATAACCATTTCTCACGTTGCTTCAATTTTAAAAATTCAACTGTGTAACTAGTATTTGATGACAAGGCCTAAAAGCAAGCTCTTATGTGAAAACATACAATCTTTCTTGTTCAGAATGAAACCAGTAGAAATTTTTGAATTACAGAATTAAAAGTCAGAGATAAGAAAATAACAGAATTTCCCCTCAGAATAACAAACCACCAAAATTTTAGAACACTAGGTTATTACAAAAATTCAAAATTCAAACTGTGCTCTTAACAATGTCAATCTGTGTTCAACTCAAGAAAGAGTAACACTGGCTCATTACTGTTGATGTTATCACACTAGGAAATAGCAGTAGTTAAAGATAGCATTCTCTCAACTCAACCATAATAGTAAAGATATGGCTAAATTAGACCACAGAAGTAATTCATTGCAAGAGGCCTGTTTTTGCATTATTTCTCTCTTACTTTTCAATTCTCACAGAGAGAAGAGATAGTTATTTGAAGGTTCTCATGATTTTTAAATTTCTTGGGTAGTATGTTATTGTGTTGATATTCAGTGTTCCATTTTCTGTCTCTTCAAAACAGATCACACAACAATAAGAAGAAAACACATCTTCTATATTTTTCATCTGTAATGCTGTCAGCCCATCTTGTAAAATCGTCCCTCAAACATAAACATACTTCTTTAAATTACTAGCATTTGAAAAATCCCTTTTTTTTTCCAAATGAAAACAAGAAGAATTACTTACAGGATTAATATTTTTTGGTTAATAACTCAGTATGTTTTACAAGTCAGCATAGAAGTTACATGTTTGCCAATAATAACATTTCAAAACTAGAAAGTTTTTTGCATTTAATAATCAAAATGTATATGCGGCATACTGGAAGTCGAAACACTTTAAATGCTTAAAAATAATTATCCTCATCAGAATATAACTTCATTTTTATTAGAGCTACTTAAAGTTTTATCCAAAGTACATGGTAAGAAAGTGACATTTTATTTCACACGTTGCCACGACAAGGCTTATTGGCAGGCCAACATCACTATTTTGCATTCCTAAATACAAGATGGTATTCCTACTGTTCGTAAATACATGAAGGTTTTTTCCCGAATGACAAACCAAACCTTTAAAATGTTGTTTAAAATTGCAGCCTATATGGAATAAAACAATTATTCTGCCTTCAGCCTGGAGTTCTTTTGTCTTTGTTTCAGTTCTTCTTCATGTCAAAGAGGTTGAGAGGTCACTGAGAGACGATTACAAAGTACAGCTCCCCTTCCCTGGCTCCTCTTTAGATACTCCACGCAATGCAGTGAGGACGGAAATGCAGGAAGGAAGAGTCTCTTTAGGCGCAGTCACTGTGATCACTCCCACACAGCTCGTGCTGCCGACTCCTCCCAATCCCACTGACTGTGCCAGCTGTCAAGTGCCTTTTCCCGTGGCTGGTGGCCAGGATGCCTTGGCTGTGGGCTGCTGTCCCAGCCCTGCTCCTACCCTTGCTGTGTGACCCACTACCCAGCACCTGCACACACCCGCTGCTGCTGCCACCATCAAACTATGAAGTGTTTTTTACACAACTGAAGTCCAGTAATATACAAAAGTACATGGTGTTTGCGGGTACTGGATATAAAAGACTGAAAGCCATAAAAAAGTTTAATAACATGTAGTCTTCATGTGCACTTGTAGCAATGTTATGAAACCATTAACTAACATGAGAGATTTCACAGACTCTCAGAATTTGAAAGAGACAGGTTTTGGAAAAGACCTCTAGAGATCATCCAGTCCAACCCTCTGCTAAAGAAGGTTCGCCTCTATCAGGTTGCACAGGAACATGTCCAGGTGTGTTTTAAAAACCTCTGGAGGAGGAGACTCCATACCCTCCCTGGGTAGCCTGTGCCAGGGCTCCCTCATCCTTACAGGAAAGAAGTTTTTCCTCATGTTCAAGTGGAACTTCCTGTGTTCCAGCTTGTGCCCATTACCCCTTGTCCTGTCACTGGCTGCTACACAAAACCTGTCTCATTCTCTCAACACCCACCCTTTAGATATTTGTAACTGTTGATAAGGTCCCCCACTCAGTCTTCTCCTTCTTCAAGCTAAATAGTCCCAGGTCCCACAGCCTTTCCTCCTAGGAGAGATGCTCCAGTCCCTGCATCATTTTTGTAGCCCTCTGATGGACTCTCTGTAGAAGTTCCCCATCTCTCTGGAGCTGGGGAGCCCAGAACTAGACACAGCACTCCTGATGTGGCCTCATCAGGGCAGAGTAGAGGGGGAGGAGAACCTTCCTCCATCTGCTGGCCACACTCTTCTGAATGCACCCCAGGACATCATTGGCCTTCTTGGCCATGAGTGCACACTGTTGTATCATGTTTAGTTTCCCAACCACCAGAACTCCCTGGTCCCTCTCTGCAGAGCTGCCCTCTACACTTATCTTTGTAAAGGAAGTTCATCTTGTGCACTATTTCAACAACAGATGAAGTAACTTACAATTATCTTAAAATTCAGTGCCACAGATACACAGAAACAGAAATACAAAATAATCAGATCATGTCTCAAACGGTTTAAAATAAAAAGTTTTATGGATAGAATATACCATATGCAGCACTGAGTCATCTCTGAGTAATGCTGGTCAAGTTAAATTAAGTAGAACACATAATTTCAGTGAACTGCTATCATCATTGTTGCAAATTAGCATAAGTACAATATTAATTAAGCATTCTTAGAAAGCAAGACGAATTAGGTGTGGAGGATATAAAATATCCATGATTAAAAAAACTCCCTACAAATCTTCTGCAACACTGCTATTATAGACTAATTTTTTTTCTTAATTTGACATGCTAAAGGTTATTTCCTATCGTATATGTAAGACACTACAGAATTTTTAGACCAATATATCATAGCATGACAACACCACCACATTAAGCAACCAAGCATGTCCCTTTTGCCACCCGCCACTTCTGTCAGCTATCCTGAGCAGTTCAGTAAATCTTCCAGTAGAAAGCGATAACATGCCATCATTTATGTTCAAATTATATGCTTTTTAACCAGGATCTGGTAAACAAGCTCTGAAGCACTCCATTAAAGCTGTCCAGAAGTTCCGTAACCGCTTCACTTGAATTAGACGCAGTGTACAAAGCACTCATTCATCAAAAAGCAGCAACACAATGAGCTGAGATCTATATTTAGTATTCACTTAATTTTGCGCATCTCTCTACTGTAAAATTTTTAACACACCAGAAGTTTTTTAATAGTAATGCTAGACAGCTTTGCCAAATGGACAGCCGCAAACTGACCTGTAAGTGGGACAACGGTTTGGAAATGCTACTTTAGCAGCCAGCAGAGGAAACACAAGATGGGTATTTCTGCTGAAAAGTCTCAGAATTGTAACAACTAACTCTGCAGACAGACCTCCCACTGGATATGGGCTCCACTTGACTCTGATGAAGAAACCAGAGTAAACGTCAGCATTAATCTCAGTTCTCTAAGAGCATACTTTCAAATCCCGTAAAGGCGCGTCATCCAGATAAAAGAGTTTTCCTTACAGAGCTCTTGAAATACTAAGAGTACTCCAACAGTACTCCTACTAGGAGCACAAACCTACAAAGAAATGAGAGAGATCAAACAAAAGAAGTGGGTTTTTTTCTCCCTTTGTCACAGGGAACTCCAGTTTTCAAAATTAATAAGCAGTAAACACCAAAAAAAAACCCAGAGACAGGAGAATTACTCCTCTAAAATGGTTCAATGAATCTTTTCTCTTTTTCAAAATAAACATGAAAATCTCTTTCTAAAATAAAGAATTAGTTTTAACATAAGTTCGTGTCAAATGTGGCCAGGAATTGAGACACGGTTAAGGGGGAAAGGTAGAGAGGTTTTTGTTACATTCTTTTATCAATTGAACTAGCTATGGAAAGAAAAGCCACAGCATTCAACAAGCAAGTTTCTCTCTATACTTTCGGAGAAGACTACTTCCCTTTCTACCTATATTTTCTTATTTGGAGGTTGTCTGGGCATTTAAATGCCTTGTATAACGTATCTGTCAACTTACTTTAATTTTGTTTCTCTAATTTCCTTCCTCCACAGCCCTATAATCCTTGAAAGATCCCTCATTAGAACCACAGCCAGAGATCAGTGATCTTGGGTCTGCCCGAAAGTTTGGGTACTTCTACTACACAGCACAGGGCTTTCTACTTCTTTAGCAGCCAGGACTGGTTTCAGAAACAGCTTTGAGACTCCATATATCATTTAATCTGCTTCTTCTCACTCCCGATTCTTCTACTGCTCATCCAATCTCAGATTACTTGTACCAGCCCACAGCTGTGCTTCTCGCTGCTCAGAGGATGCACTAGAATCAAGAGACAAGTTAAGCAGAGGGCAGCACTTGAGGAGAGGAAGAGTAGAAAATTTGTACCTGGAGATGACAGGAGGACAAGACTGTGGTGTCGTGATACTTTCTCTGCTGATGTCCATATCAACGTATATAACGTGGCAAAGAGATGGAAATCAGTAAAAATATAGAACATTACACTATGTTGTATCTTACCTCCAGGACCATTAGTTTATTTGCAGAGAGCAAACCTTGCCAATTTCAATCATATGACCATCAGCAGTACTGAGAGAGCAAGCTGCTAGCCTGAAATCCCAACTTATAATGAAGCCATGATGAAACTTTAAGATCATATCACTTTCTTGGTATGGAAGGCTAATGGATGGAAGACTAAAGTAGTTGTCAGACTTTAATCCTGACAGATTGTTGCATTGATGGACTTCTAATAGTCCATTTCTTCAGCTACCTTAAGACCATCAGAGACCTGACAATTTTTTTTCCCCCAATTATACTAACGGTAGGGCCAAGCAGCTGTCGAAGCACAAAAGAGGTATTTTATTCCCAAAACCAGTTACCATTTTATAAAACCCTACAATTACTACACTCAACTCTATGCGGGTACTCAAAACACTTTAAAAATTAGGGGCATTAGAAAGAAGTATACAGATGGAATGGATGCGTCCTTTGCACCTCACCTCCCATTTGGGATAGCAGATATCAACGGAATTGCAAAAGTTTGACAGGAAATTTCAGAGGGACATGTGGGGTGGGGAAGGCACAGCAAAGAAACAAAGACTGAATAAACAGCAAAAAAGGAGCAGTAGAGTCAATAGTGGAGTGTACCTACCCTAGACTTATCAAATTATCTGGAAAAAAAACATCAAGTACAACATGGAATACAAATATATGCATTGTATGTTATATGTACCAACAAAGAATGTTCCACAGGATGTGGAACACCTTCCTGGGAAGTAGTAACTGTGAAAGAATTACAGTGGTTTATCAGCATGAATACAAACAAGCATGGCCAAAGGACTACAGTAATCTCTGAATGTTTCTCTAACAAACTTAACTGCAAAGTGATGCTACCTAAGTGTCTGATATGGGGTCACTCCTATCGAAAGAGTATCATCTTTTCCTCTAAGAAACGTGTAACAATATCCTGGAAAGCTGAAGCAAAACAACTTCATCTGAGAACTTAGGGACAAGAACCAAACACTGAATTGCTGACCTCTACATCAGACTACTGAGGGCTACAAGGATTTCCCATCACTGAAAGTTTTCTCTTCTTTACCATGTTTCCATTGAAATTGGCTGTCTTTCCAAGAGGTATGATTTACTCCAATCTTTATTGGCCTTAAAGCATAAATGGAGGAAGTTCTTACCACAAAGGAAGTCATACCCAATGATTACAATAGTTCTTTACAGGCTTAAAAGCTGTTGAAGTAGGATAACAATAGTTCAAACTTCTTTTAATCCTTTATGTCCCCACGACAAACTCATTGGCAAGAAGCACCTGCCAGAGACTAAGACCCTGCTCTACCCTGTGCAGTATAAACAAAATATATAGGTAATCCCTGCATGGGAAAGCTGAAAACCTAAACATATGACACAAGACAAAACAGGTGGATTCAGAGGGAGAGTGGGAGGAAACAAGGAAACAATATGGGTCAGCAGGAAAGGCAGGAGCCCTCCCATCCATGGACCAGCCATTGTCACGTTTTCTGTAGGCAACACAGCAAGGGAGAGTTTTAATGAGGGATTTGAAGTCAGGCAAGTTGAGACCAAAAATAATTTTTAGTAGTGAGGATAATTACCGGTGGAAAAAGTTACCAAGGGTTGTCATGGGCTCTCCATCACCGGGAGTGTTTTAAAACAGTGTTGATTTTTCTTCTCCAAAAAGATATGCTCTACTTCAAATAGAAATTAATTCAATAAGCTCTATAGCTACTATTATGCCGAAGATCACAACGGTCCCCTCTGGCTTTACAGACTGTGTTTTCCAAGTAACTCCTACCACTGTAAAAAGATGTATCACAATCTCATGTTAAACTAAATTATTAATATCAGTTTATGGAATCCCACAAAACCAGAAAAATATTTATGAGATTCATTTGCATCTTATAATTATTTATTATTTGCCCCTGGTGTGAAATAAGTAAACATACAGAGAACTGGACTTCACTTAGCTCACTTCTCTACCATACAATTACGTCACTTACACAGATGAATGAATTGTCAAGTTCCTTAAAAGGATCCAAAAATACTGGAAGAAAAAAAAAAAGACTGTATCACACTCATGCCACACAACTTACTTTAGAGAAACAAAATAAAACACAGAGAATGATAACCACAGTCTAGACCATTAAAAGAAGAAATCTGAAAGCCATCCATTCAGAAAAAAAATGGAGAACATCTGCTAGCAGGTTAAAATAACATATCTACCAAACAGGAAGAAGCATAAAAGACTTATACTGTCTGTGTTAAAATGTTACTCAAATTCCCAAACTAGCAAGTCAAGGAGCTTCAGGCAGTACTCAGTCAGTAAACAGCTGAGTTTGGCAGGGACCTCAGGAAGTCTCTAGTCCTGCTCATAACAGGCTCAACTGTGAGATCAGACCGGGTTAATCAGGACTATCAAAGGGTCGAGAATTAAATACTCAATTTAGGAAACAAGGACTTAACATCCCTGATAGAATGGCCACAGTAACCATATTAAGCATGCAAGTAAATAAGTTTATAACATAACTAAATCTGTGTTTATCACCATACATTTTATCATGTGTTTCTTAGTAGAAATACACTCAATACTGAGACCTTTTACCTTCATAACATTTGTAGAGACTGTGCTTCAGATCATTCCTCACACTTGGCACATGAGCATGCACAGCCAAGCATGTTTAGTTCACTTCAGTTTTTAAAAGTCTTAAAGCAGCTATCTTGAAGGATTGAGGAAAACAGAGGAACGTGCCAAGCTAATACATGCAGGCACTACATACATGGAAAATCAGAGTCCATCTTTTGAGTAATAAACCACAAGTAATAAGTGACATTTTGGGTAATAAACCACAACCACAATATTCACACCATCAGTGATGTCTAGCAGTAATGTATAACCATTTATTTTGAGGCAGGTGTGACGAAGCCTTCATCTAAGGAAGACTCTGCCATTGTTACGTGAAGAAACACATCAGCTCTGGGTGTCTTTCCAACGATGTGAAGTTTGGACAGGATTCCAGGTAATGGCATCAATACAGACATTTGACAATGAGCCACTGATGTACCTTGAGCCAAAACTTATAAATGACAATTCATTTTGTGGAGACCACATAGCACTGGCTCAATTTGCAACCTTAAGACTCTGTATGGAGGCAGCTGCACCTCTGTATCTGCCAGTTACTGGGATGAATAACCTTGAGGATCATCTAAAGAGAGTGATTTCATCCATACAAACGCAAGACCTCTTTGATGTCGAGACAATAAAGGAGCCTCTATCACAGAAGTATGGGACTTCAGAGGAGGGACGGGAAAGATTTAAAATCATCTCCAGATTAAAGAAGGTATTAGAATGATGAAAGAATACTATACTGAGAATATATATGTAACTGCCAATTGCCTAGAAAAGCACTCTTGCTACAAATAGTAACTTCTGAACATAACTATCTCAACAAAAGAAAACATGTTCTTGCTATGAGGTGGATAAACAGTGGACTACGTTGTCCAGATAGGTTGTGGACTGTCCATCCCAAGGGACATGTAAAATCCAACTGGCCAAGGTCAAAGACAATCTAACTTCCCTGAGAAGAGCGGTTGGACAAGGAAATCTTCACAGTTCCTTTCCAATCTCAACTATTCTGTGAAGCTGTGAACTGTACAGAAGAGTACAAAAGTGAACAATCACTAAAAGCTTTCAGATAGGCATTAAGCACCGGACTGGTATCCATGTGTAGATTTGACTCCTTAATATATTAACCAGATCTTCAAGTAATCTACAAAATTAATATGTAGGTTGGTATTTTTGGTAAACAGCTTTCTGCTTTCCTCTAGTGAGGAAAGTGAAAATAGATTCAAAAGGTAAAGTACTGAGACCTGCACTAACTTTTGTCAACACCCAAAATTCTGCATTAGCAGAATCTGAAGGAGAGGCAGCAGTCTCCAGTTATTCCATGTAAGGTGATTCACCTTGATATCAAAATTCTCTATGCCTTCCCAAGTGACTCTCATATTCCTTTTTGTTCTACCTCAAAAAGAACATTTACAGGGACAGGGAAAAGGTATTTATCATTCCACCTGGCTAAAGGAATAATAACTGCAATAGAGAGTAACACCATCCAGAAAAGGCAGGAAAGATCCAGAGTTTTCAATAATATAAACTACATCTTGAAAAGTACTGAAAACTCTTTTCCCAGAGATGTCAGCCAGAACTCTCCCATTCATAGTGCCTCAGGGTAAAGTGGCTCAGTTCATTTGTCAATATGATCAGGACAGCCCACAGGCAGTACTAACAACTTGTTCCAACACCTTGTACATCACCATGCCACTTGCAGAATTTAATTACTTCCCAGAAAGAGAATCAGAACTCACACTAGTTTGCTGGATGTTATAGTACACCTGACAGAGGTTCTCAATCATGAGGAAAGGGTATAGAACTTCTCAGAAACATGTCAACTTCAGCTCCAAGCCACTGACACAGAGATCTTCACACTATGATCCCTGAAATGCAGTCCATCCAAGTGGTGAAGAAGAAAATACTTTTACTTAGAAGGAAAGAGATCTAGATGAGACACAAAAAGGCACTTTACAAAAGGCACTGCATCCGAGTAGTAGTATTTGACCTGTAGTACTACTTAATTATGTATTAATATTTAACACTCTTAGACTAATGAAGTATCTTCCCAGGTAGCATTCCAGTCTCATATACATGTCCCACTTGTTTTGGTGACACAGTCTAGTATGATACATTATACTGCTGCCATGTATTCTCAGGAGAGCCTGTCAGGACTTTGCAAGGGACAAACACAGTCCTACAACTGAGTACTGCATAACTAGAAGCACAATCTTATTGTGAGGTTGCAAAAATATTCAGTACATTGCACATGAATTCAGTTTCTGGAAAAGATTCAAGATTTTACCAGAATCTCATTAGCAGGAAACACGAAGGAATTTCATGTTACAATTAGCAAAGCCCTAGGTAAGAAAATATATCTGAAAAAACCTTTAAGCATGGAGTCTTAGAGCCTCTGAGCTCCAGAAGGTCAGGAGAGAAGATCTGGTATACTGATGTCATTTTTCTCCTGAGACTTACTGAAGAGATGCAAACAAGCATGCTTTAAAGAAGGAAGCCACAACCGTGCCATCTGGATATCTGGCATGGAAAGTGGTTTATCAGTACTGGGTGGTAGACTGACAGGCTCTAGGACTAGTGAGATATATATATATTCCAGAAAAAGAGAGGACATGAAAACAAAATTGATCAAGCGCATGTTTGCATACTCTGCTCTCTTAAGTCTCTGGGATCTCCTCACATCAAGAAGTAGTATTTTCTAACTATGAGACCACAGTGGTGAGGTGCGCTCAAGATGAGGAACGGATATCCTTTTGTCATCAGACTTCTTTGGCTACTGAGAGTAGAAAAACCTATTCAAAAGTGTTTCTATCCCTGATGTGGTGCTCCCATGGCAGTTATTTTTAATAACTTCTGTTGTGTTCAATTTTCAGTACCTCAAAGTACTGAATATGTTTTTTTAGAAAGTGTTAGAGAGTTGTTATAAAGAGACTAGAAACAAAGGCTTCAATGTATCAAATAAATGTACAGATTGGTTGCACAATAAAGAGTCAAGAATACGGTCATATACACCTTAACTTTCCAGTTGCACAGAAAATACCAAAGACAGAAAAAAAACCCTACTTTGGCTGGTTAAAGCTTGTGACTAACTATAGCTACATGAACTGAAGGAGAAATTTAAAGGCAGTGCTACCATACATATAATAAAGAAAGCATTTTATCTGAAAACAGACTGAAGAAATCTACCCAAGAATTAAACATGTACTGAAACCCAAATAACGTAATTTTTTAAATCCTCTATTAGATTCCATCTACATGTTTTCACAGTACTGTGAAACAAGCAAGAAGGGGGGGTTTATAGACCTAGTTAGGGAAAAAAAGATGAGCATAGCATTGGAACAGACAATCTAGTTTCCATGTGTAATCTTGGAATTACTGTAATTTAAAGCAACTGTATCATTCCAAATTTGCTAGTAAGATCCCCTCTTAGAAATCTCCTCCACACTACTTGAATCATCAGTTCTATCTTTAATGCTTTCTCTTCCAGCCCGATTTTATCCAGGGCTAGTTTACACTCATTCACACTTGTTTTAACAATGTGCCTTAGCTTAAACAGTTCTTCTTCCCTGATGGCTTCTGTGCCTTTCCTTAACACACTCAGAAATATGAAAGAGAAATCATATCCTCTCTCAGGTTTGGTTTCATTAAGCCTAACACGTCACACTTTCTTAAGACTCATCTTGCAAGATAAGCTTTCCATTTCCTGATCACCCTCACAGCCCATCTCTGTTGCTATTCCAATATGAATTCATTTTTCCTAGAGGAAAAAAATTGTTACGGTTACAGCCTGTTTGTCCCTCCCAGTTCCTGCCTATCCTCGATACTCTTTTGTGTCACGTCCCCAGAGATACAGTTCAGATTTAGGTAGTGTGTACTTTACAACATAGTTACAGAAAAAGACACAATTACAGATTACACGACATTACTTCAGATATGATAACAAGCTACTGTTTATAAACATTAACTTTGGGAAATAAGTCCACAATGCTTATTTCTATTATGTGCTTAATTACTACAGAATCTTTCACAACCAACTAACCATCCAGAAAATAAAGCCTGCTTCTTAGTACTATAATAAAATACATTTATTCTAGTAATCTACACATATTTACATGCAAGGATGCTGTAAACTGAATTTTTGAGTTCTATATCTACCTATGCATTCAGAGAAACAGACTTACATAGGTTGTTTACCTCAGTTACCTAAAGGAGACATAAAGCAACAAGCTGATCTGAACTGAAACTCCTGTCAACTTAATTTAATATCCAGTTATTTTCAAAGTGACAAAAGAGAGTTTGAGGGATGTTAATGGACAGTAGGCACGTTCACTGCACATACCTCACTACAGACCAAGCTACTCAGCTAAACCAGATTGGACAGAGTGGCTTGTTATCCCCTTCTTCTCTGGGAAGTTCCTCCTTAATGTCCTGGCGTTCCTACATGAAAGCAGATACAGAAACCGCCAAAGGCGAGGCAAGGGTATTACAGCAGTATCTTACAGTATCTTACACATTGTGTAAGAGGGAAGTACTGTTGCCAGTTGGAAGACTGGGGAATTTAGGCACTTGGGGAACTTCAGCACTTTCATTTCCCTTCCTAGTACCACCAACTACCAGCAACAGTATCAGCAACTCCTGACTCTACAAACACACACACTGTGCAAAAGCAATGATATGCACATAATAACCCACAGAAAATCTTAATTTACATAGTTTCAACCCCTATTAGTCTTAAGAGATCACTCAAGAGTGACTTGATTGCTTTAAAAAGTGATGGTATCATTACTTGAAGTAATAAATATTCTGCAGGTAATTACTAAAATGAATTACAAATCCAAAACCATGGAGTCCTGAATATAAATGATGTCTTCACATGCAAGACATGCAACAAGTATCATATCTCATACTTGAACATACATGTTACTAAATAGTGCTCTCCCTCAAAACAAGGTATTCGTTATGAAAAAATATTTAGTCTTTTGTTTTGAAACAGACTTTTAAGAGAACATTGTTGTACCTTTCAAATATATACATTTTTTTAAAAGCAATGCCAAACAATCCTCTGCTACACATACACTGAAAATTCAACAAGGTATTTGTCCATTAGATATGTAACAAAAGCAAACAGTTCAACTCGGTAGAGACAGTGCCTTCAAACTTACTGCTGGCAGTGAATGAACCATCTGTAGTAGCAGTTAATAGCTGATTAACAGATCAGATAACTCATCTGTTTATTTCCAGATGTTCTATCTAGAAAGTGTTCCACAAAGAGAAATATCTCACCAAAAAAATCCACCCTTAACAGTTCAATTCTTAAAGTTTTGTACCTATCTGATGGACATGTACCATATACAACGGTCTACCTGTACTAGTATTATGTTATACTCCAGAGAGATTATTTCAGTCACATCTTAGGTACGCTTGTTTTTTTAAGTTTGTGAGAGATAAAACACCCCTACTTACATGTTCTTCTTAAAAAAGTCCGTAACTAGCATATTTCAGCTTCCAGCATAACAGATTTCGTCAGCTAAATGTGAAAACAGGGCCCAGAAATTCTAATTCACAGTACAAATAATTACAGCACTTATGACTCACCCCATACCACAGAATGTGATTTTTATCACCATAAATACAATAGTTTAAGTTTAGAACAACAAAACTGCTTTTAGATTATTGTTTTCCAAACAATGTAAAGGACAAATTTAACTCATCACTAAGGCTTTGGAACTAGAGTCTAATTTTTAAGCGTATTGAGGAAAATGGATAGTTTTGTACTGATGTGAGTAATTAAAGTACAAGAGCTTCACAGACTCAAAGAAGTAATGCAATGCAGTCCTTTTATCAAAAGCAGTCACTCTATCTCGGCCTGACAGTTAACAGCATATGATCTAGTAAACAAATACTTTCACACAGTACAAAAGTGCCATTAAAGGCCAGAACTGTCAACACAAATTCCATTCTTACAAGAAAAAAAAATATAAACTGTTGATCACCTCTGGTTGCCTTAACTAGCATGGAGGTTGTCATGGAAACATTTCTGCTAAGTTCACAGTGATGAAACACAAACACTTGCAGTTTAATTGCTATTAGGTTTAGCATACCAGAGTTTATTTATACTCAAAGAGCATTATGATAAAACGCAGCAGAAAATAAAGCTAGTAATGATTTGGCATAACAAAGCCAGTGGATTTAAAAAAAAAAAAAAAAGAAAAAAACAAAGAAAGAAAAGGAAAATAAAGCCAAATAAGAAGACTTTTTGTATTAGGCTGAAACAAGAGAAAATTTCACTGCATGTCTCCCAGAAATGTTAACCAAACTTTCAGCTAGAACATGATTTGTCCGTGACTGTTTTAATGTAACTATATTAATATACTGACATGTGAAGATACTAAAGAAACAAAATGTATTCAAAGCAAAGCAGTATGTATTGGAACTACCAAATATGTAAGTATTCACTACAGCAATTCAAAAGATTCTTTAAAAAATTGTAGCATCATGTTAGCTTCTGTAGCACATATCATGTGAATCCCATGTACAGGCACCTTTTTTTTCCCCAGACAGAATAGACCTAGTCTGTCTTCTCCCAGCATAAATGAAAGTTCTGTTGTCCTTGCAGACAAATTCAACCCAATGAGATTTCAAATGATAATGCTGACTGACTACATGAATGTAGAGTCAGAGAGAGCTTAATTTTATTGCATCACAGTTAATGGGGATTCACTTTTATTTTATTAGAATTAAACAAAATTTATAAATATGCATGAAAGTCACTAACTAAAATCTGCTGGTTCCTTTCAGTATAATTCGATTTCATTTTTCATAATACTGCATTCATTTTTAGTGCATGATTTAAGTTAATGCAAAAGCTTTAATAAATTCCAGTGACTTTTTATCTGTTTTCATTAGCAAAAGTTTACTCAACTCAGCTCACAGCCCGCAACGCTGAGAAGTTGAACAGAGGTCAGGGGTTTGGAAGAGGGACTGGAACCAGTTAGTGCACTGAAGTGTGCAAGGCACAAGTATGGAATGAGGATTCAGGCATGGTGCTGTAGGCATAGGCTAAACATGGATAGGGAGCAGGAAAAAGAAATCAAGTAGCACATATCATGCTTTCTTTACAGACACTGTCAAATTCCTGTTTGCTGACTCTGGCATACAAGTATAGGAACACAATCTATTGGCCAATAACATGTCATCAATTTTTTCATTCACATGAATGATGTGTTTTAAACAAAGGTATGGAAGGGAAAACGATCTATAGTGAAATAACTATATTTTTAATCATTTTCACTACCTGCTTGCTATACCTAATATCAAAGTAAAAATACATTCATCTTTACAATTACCATATTTATGTCTCTTAATTCTGTTCTTTCTTTTCCCATTTGTCTCTCTTGCATTTATTCATTTTCCACTATTCTTCTTGCCTATGTTCCTGACAATCATCATTCTCCTCTTCCCAGCCACAAAAGTTATCATAAATTAAATTGTTAATGCTGAATTTTAAAGACTATCATTAGGTTTAGAATGAGTACCTAAAAAAGGATTAATGAAAAGAAATGGAATAAGGACAGAGTTAGTATTTCAGATTACCAATAGATTCAGGAAAATAACACAGTAAAAAGTTTACATTCTCAATATTACAATTATTACGCCAATATGAATAAATTGTTTTCAAATCAAAGCTTAGATCTGGAGCAATCTGAAAAACATGACAAACATTCTTCTCAAGTAGGTTCACATCCACCATATAGAGAATAGCACTGAAGTACTCCTGCTACATCACTTAGCGTCCAAGATGCTACTTCCTGATCTATATGAACACTGCTTCTGTGAAAATCATTGGAAGACAACAGTCTTTAACTTTAATAGGCTGTTCTGCAGTATTACCACGGTCATTACTGCAGAATCTGAATGTATATAGTTCCGTCACTGTAATGTATTTGTCTTCTGGTCCTCTCCCCACAAGGGAGAAATATGCAGATGAGTATCCTGTTTTGTTAAAGCCCTTTTCTCTTCTACTTCCATGAGTTATTTTGTCCTAGGGGCTAACTGAAAGATGGTTTGTTGGGAGAACAAACACGTACGAATAAACTCGCATGTATTCACATTAAGAGAAAAAAAACTAATTAAAAATGAGTTTTTATTAGAATTATGAAAATTATGTTGTCCTTCATTTCTTCTTTCTCCAAGACATAATCAGCCTCCCGACCAAAGCCCCTAATCTTTAACCTTTCCATCAGAGGGGAGCTTCTCTTTCCTGGAGAAGACCAGTGATTCAACAGAGGCTCCTCTCCCAAGCTCATAGGGAACCAGGCCAAGAACTCTGAAAATTAACACCAGGACACTGAACCTTTTCCAAAGTCCTCTGAGCAGGTGACAGAGAAATCAGAAGAATTATATAATTAAAGATAGCATGTTCTGCCTGTTTCACCATTTTCAACTGCTACACCTTCACATCTGGTTTGCCATACTGGTGTTACTGAACATGTAGCTTGCAAAAGATATGGATACTAAAAATTACACGACCACCTGGAAAGATGGCAAGGCATCCTAGCTCACAGAAAGTACAGGTAATTCCCCATGAAAAGGCACACTTGGGAATGTTTATGCATCCACTGAATAGGTGTCTCACAACTGTTCCCAATACAATGAGATTTATAAGAATTTAGCATTATTGAGCTTTCTGAATGTGTTGTCAAGGAAGTGCTTGATAGAAGGTTATAAAATCTACGATCATTTTGACCTCAGCTTCAGCAGTGAGATACCTAAGACACCACCTCATTCAGTTTTTTTACCAGAAGCCCATTCAGAAAAAAATTAAACAAATGCCACGATTTAAGCTCCACTTGCACCTGAGAATGACCTCATACCAGGAACATACGCTGGGAGATTGCAATGCCATGTAGTCTGAGACATACCCCAATGTAGACTTTTTCTGCTGATGGCAGGTTTCACAGCGATGAGCATCAGTGCAACATTGCTCTGTGCTGCTTTACACATCTCCATCTGACATAGCAGTTTCTTCTACTGAAGGTCTCCAATCTGGCTGCTTCTGTTTCTTTATTTCCTTGGGGATTTTTTCCAAATTCAAAATAAAACAAGTAGTGGAAAAGAAGAAGCCTGTCAGAGCCGGATGGATGAGGTTTAAGCCCAGTCAGCAATGAAGCACCATGCAGCTATTCACTCACTCCATACACACACTAACCACCTCTCATAAAATGGCCGAAGCCCCAGTGAGATAGGAGGAAAAAAGATAATCAAGGGTCTTGTGGATTGAGAAAAGCGCAGGGAGGGCTCACTGACAATTATGGTTTCAGACAAAACTGACTCACTGTTTGTCTTAGGGGGGAAAAAAAACAACAACAGTTTATTCTACCACCTAGTAGAAACAGAACAGACAGAAAGCAAAAACAGAGCAGGATGATGTGAAAAAAACAACCAACACTACAACCTCTTTCCTCCACCCCCTACCTTCCTCCCAGCTCCCTACTCCCAATTACCTCTACCTCCTCCCTCTCAGCAGTGCAGGAGACAGAGAATTGGGGTCGTGATCAGTCCCTCACAGGTGGTCTCTGACACTCTTTCCATGCTCCAAAGCAAGATCCCTCCCACAGCATATGGTCCCTAACGAACCTCTCTATGGTGAGTCCTTCCCAAGGGCTGCAGCTCCTCACAGACTCCTCCAGTGCAGGTCTCCCCCACAGCAGCAGAACTCCAGGCACATTCTGCTCCAACACTGTCTCCCCACAGAGTCACTGCCCCTCTGGGCACAGCCACCGCCTCTGCCACGGGGTCCTCCACAAACTGCTGGCAGATCTCAGCTCCACCGTTGCCCTCCATGGGTGTCGGGGGACAGCTGGCATAGATATGACATCTCATCATGGGATGCAGTGGTACCTCTGCTCCAGCATACCTCCTCTCTTCCCTCACTGGCCTTGGAGTCTGCATGGTCGGCTCTCTCTCATCACACTCCTTCCATCACCTCCCAAAAACCCGTCTCTTCTGGCTTCTCAAACAGGAATCACAGGGGTGCCTAATTGGCTCAGATGCAGGGGTGGATCTGACTTTGAGCCAGGGAAAGTTTTGAGACATTTCTTACAGTGGCTACCACTACAGCCCCCCTCCCCTTACCAGGAACATCTCTGCACAAACCCAACACAATGTGAAAATATCTGTGGTGGTTTAGCCCTGGCAGGGTACCAGATGCCCAAATCGTTCCGTCACTCCTCCTCCTAAACTGGACAGGAGAGACATATAACAAGAGGTTCGTGAGTCGAGATAAGGACAGAGAGATTGCTCAGCAATTAGCATCATGGGCAAAACAGATTCAACTTGAGAAGAACTGGTTTGATTTATTAACAAGCAATCAGAACAGGGCAGGGTAATTAGAAATAAAACCAAATCTCAAAACACTTCCTCCCACCCTTCCCTCTTCCCAGGACTCTCCTTCCTTCCCCTGCAGTGGTGCAGGGGATCAGGAATTTGGGTTACAGTCAGTTCATTACATGTGGACTTCGCCGCTGCTGCTTCTTACGGGGAGGCCTCCTCACACTTCCTACTGCTACAGTGTGGAGTCACTCCCACAGGAGATAGCTGTCCATGAACTTCTCCAGCGTGGGTCCTTCTCATGGGGGCAGCTCCTCACACCCTGCCCCAACACGGGTCATCCGTGCAGAGAACAAGTCCTTCAGGTACCGACTCCTCCAGCCTGTCCCTCACAGGATCACAAGTCCTGACAGCAAACCTGCTCTGGTGTGGACTTCTCTCCCCACAGACTCCTAGATCCTGCCAGGAACTTGCTCCAGTGTGGGCTTCCGATAGTCCCAGTCTCCTTCAGTGTGGGGTCCTCCCATGGTCTGCAAGTGATCTCTGCTCCCTGGTGGCCTCCATAGACAGCAGTGGGACCGCTGCCTCACACTGAGCTGTATCACAGGTCACAGGGGAATCTTTCTTCCAGTGCCCAAGCACCTTCTCTCTCCTTCTCCACAGACCCCGGTGTCTGCAAGGATGTTGTTCTCACATTCTCCCTCCCTTATCCTGCTGCTGCCATTTAGCATCTGTGTAGCCACTTCTTCCCCTTCTAATATACATTAATCACAGAGGTGTTACCTCAATCACTAGTTGGCCAGGCCTTGGTCAGTGGGTTCATTTTAGAATTGACTGATGATGACCCTATCAGCTACAGGGGAAGCTTCTCATAGCTTTCTGTGTAAAGAAGCCACCCCTGTAGCCTCCGTTACCAAAACCTCACCCAGACAAAACCGACTAATTGCCTTAGTCAGTGTCAGGATAAGACAGGACAGCTGAGGAGTGAAGAAATTTGAGTGAAGAAAGTTGATTATTTAAGTGAAGAAAGTTGAACCAACAGAGTGCGCATGTAATGATTCAAAACTAACAAACACAGAAAAAAAAAAAAAGACAGTAGAAAAGAAGACCCATTGCAGATCTTGGTAAGCCATTTACTTGAAGATGTTCATGAAGCCACATTCTGTATGATTCTGTGATTCCCGTGTGCTACTCTCTCATTTAGCTGGAGAAGTTAAGGAGTGAGAAAGGAGGGAGACATAACTGAACACTTAAGTAGTGAATTAAATCTGCAGCTTAGCTTCCTGATGAAGAAGTCATGCAAGTCAGGAACAGCATAACTGGGAGTCTGGGACTCTCAGAGAACAGAGTTCCCTAACAGCTTTACTCTTGGTGGCCCCTGTGCAAAAGATTAAGGAGTTATTTGGGAATTTCCCACTTTCCCTTCAGTCTTTGATTGCCTTTTTCTCACCTGTTTCCAGTTCCTCAAGAACAAAATATGACTCTAGGCACACCAAAACTACATCTTTTCTTGAAGAAAATGGTATCTTCGAGCCAATCATAGTGCTCTATCTGTAGCCTCTCAGCAATGAAGCTGAAAGGGACCAGGAGAGAGAAAATCCCGTAACTGACTATCAAGACCCCTGATTATTTCCTTCCCTGATAACAAAAAGCAAAAATGAGATATACTAAAGATGGAAGTTGAACATCAGACACACACCATTATGACAAGTGACCTCAGTACAAATGAGAAAGAAGTGATCAAACTACACTAATAGGATCTAGAGCCTTCATATCACTGCCCCCAAGTGATTAAAATCCTCCAATTTTTAGGCATTTGTTTTTCAAGAGAGTAAATATTTAAGGCACAAAATGCGTTAAGATTAAGATTTCTCTCATTAGTGGCAGTATCTTCACTGGTGAGCAACAATATGTTCATTCTCTCTTTCCCTTGAATTCATTCTCTCTCTCAGTGGAATCACATCCCAAAAAGAGAGGATGGTCTCTTTATTTTTAGATGTTTATGTTACTTGTCATATTAATTAAAAGCCACATAGTCAATACATTTGTTTTCTTTGTAGCACAATGTCAGTCTGTTAGACGCAGTTCCAGAAACAAAAACAGAAGTGAAAGGAAATAAACATCAGAGAAAAATAATTGATAAACTTAAAAAAACTAATTGCAATGCTGTTAATGTCGCTGGCAACGTACAACAGCAAGTTTACAGCTGATATATTCCAGGCTACACCAAAATTATGTATGTGTAAAATGTTCAAAATAAAACATAAGAAGTCTAAAATTTATTAAGGTTTCAATGCTGATCCTCCAGTCTGGCAAATGTTTGTAAAAAGAAAAAAAAAAAAGACAGCGTTAAGTAAACATTTCAGACCTCAACCTTCTTTATATGCCTTTGAACCTTCGCTTTCATGTGCAATACCTGACAGCCCACTGAGAATAAATGCTGAAAACCCCAAAGATGGGTAAAACAGAATTTCTGACTCAGGAAATAAAGATCAGCTGAATATGATTCCCATATGGCAAACCAGATCAATGGAAAGCAAGACCAAAATTTACAATATCTATACTGTGCAGTACAACATGGAGGTTGTCTTTTATTGCTGGTAGCAAAACTCCCAGTGGCCAAGAATAAAAGCAGACACAAAGATTATACATCCACTAATGGTGAACTCTAAAAATACACATTGATAGATTTTAGAGTATGAAAAGGAAAAAGAGAAAAAATGGAGCTTTTCTTTAGTGTTACTGAATACCAATCAGCAATTAGAGCAATCAACTTTCAGCACCAAATCTAAGATTATTAATATAAAGGCATATTTTCAAAGCCAAGGGGGAAAAAGAAAACCCAAGCAGATCGGATTACCTGATATGAAAAGAAACACTCTATGCTGTAAAACTAAAACAGCTTCAAGGCTACTTTTGTGATAGCATGTGTGGCTGAATGTGAGAGAATGTATAACAATATTATTACTTTTATTTCAAGATTTCCTGTAAAACCTCAGGTCATACTCATGAAGACTTTCTTAAAAAGCAGTGATAAATCTCATGAACAATCTTTAGAATGGGAAAGAAGGACAATGGGCAGGGGGGAGGTAATCAAGCACTCCTCAGCGACTGAACTGGCATAGCAATGCTCTCACGTGGATTAGCAGAAATCCTCTGTCAGAAATCGCAAAGCAGTGCACCTAGCTATCTCTGGTGGGGTCCCAGAGGGCACAAGTAGGCAGAAGTCTGCAAGTAAAGGCAAAAAAGTTCCAACTTTTCAGATTCTTCTAATACAGTTCAGATGGAAGCAGACTGAAGGGAAATTCTTAAAAGGAAAACACAACTGACATTTTTTAGTAAATGTACAACAGAACAGACTAAAAACACATAAAATTACTTTCAAACTTCAGTAAAATATTGGGTCTATCCTAGCAGTAAAGTCTCAATCCAAAAAAAACCCTAAGAAACCTAACAGCCCCCCGGACCTACCTTCCATTACCCTACCCCATCATTTTGCATTTGAAAAATAAAAGACAGTCACAGCAATATGAAAGCCCTGTGGTCCCCCAGAAACCAGAACTGGCTGTTGCAGGACGTCCAGAGAAAGATCAGGGTGGATGTCAAAACTCAGAACTTCATGGCATTGTTGTCTCCTTGATCCTTCTATAAATGTGCAAATTAAATACTTTGACACCACATATGGACAGAGATGATTTGCCTAAGCACTTCTAAAACAGTTTTTCCAATAGGTAGAAATAGACTCTATATATGTAAAATAAATAGTGATATTCTACTGGCATCCAACTTCATGCTCTCACATAGGTGAGCAATGCAGTGAAGTCTGAAAACTCTGAAAACCTAAATACTTAAAGCATGTTACTATGTGTACTAATATATATTTTCAGTGGTACTTCATCAACAATGGTGTGACATGCTTAAACCATAACCTTAGACTGAAAATGTTGCCACTAAAGAGCAACACAGAACCAGCCAAGAGCAGTAATATTTGAAGACCTTGATGAAAGATTCTCTCCCACAAGAGAACTGATAAAGGAAGACCTCATAAATATTCTGGACCCTATCAGACTGTCACTCACCTGGAGGAGGTTATTTTTCCCCTGTGACTAACAGCACTTTGTGCTGTGAGCTGGACCACAATTTTATACAGTTAGAAGACACAGAGTACACAGTCTCCACTACAGGGCTAATGGGCTCTCCCCTTACCTCCTTTCTTGGGTAATGTAACTATTCATTTAGGCCAGTAACTGGGGCATTATCTTTGACTTATACGTCTCTCAGTCTTTGCACACAAGCATCTAGGTCCTATAGATTCACATATTTACAGAAGATTTACATGTAAATACTGTAGGATCTTTACAAATACTACCTTTAAAATATGTATATTATCTCAAATTGTACAGCTATCATATTCCCATTGTTCTTATTTCAGATCTTGTTTTATCTTTTGTTCTAATCTTGACAAATGTCGTTCCACTGACATAAATGCAGTATCCCATTATATATCAACCACTTATCTTCCATGTCAAAGCCTACCTATCAACTCTCATCCCATATCTAGAAGTAAACTCCCTTCTCCTTTAGGTCCAGGCTACCATCTTCCATCACCTATGTTTTATTTTTTCAATTAAGTGTCTTCAGTCTCTTTATCCAGGCTGACACCTCAAGTACCGGTGAATATCCACAAGACTTAACTGGTTAACCTCTTTCAAACTGCTTTGGCAGGAAACTTATGCAAAATTATAAAACAGATTGTTTGCTGATAGGCTATTGTAATTCTTTGTTTTCCTGTCTTCCCTTGCCTGTTTCTACCTATTGCCTCTACCCACATATCTGAGTTGTCCTACTTCTGAGTTGGGACTCGTAGTGGTTCTGTTTCTACTGGGCACCTAGTGCTTGCCTTCCAGTCTACCTCCAGTACTCTAAAACACTGTCCAAGGACAGATATGGACTTAATGAATATCAGGAGGCCAATAAGTACACTAAGCACTCTCCTGCTTCTTTCAACAGAAAAAAAACAGTGGTTCAACCAACATTGACAGATTTCCTGGTTGTAATATACTGCTGGTATAATTCCTTCACCAAATCTGAGTGTGTGTTAGAAAAGCCATTAAATTACAATCTAAAGTTTCCCAGTGAAATCCTCTTTGAAGTTCTCAATAATGTCTTCTGGCAAATAACTATTCTCAGCATTGAAAACAGCTCTTCTCCTTGAGGACTTTGTTACACACTGATAAGGTGGAATGACAAATCTCTATTACCAAGTTCCTCCTTTTCATACAGTCTCTTTTCCACAAAGCTTTTCAAGAAACTATTAAAAAAAAGATGTCAATACCAAAAAAAAGGAAGGTAGGAATTCAGGCAGAAACATCTAGCCTTGTTATTCCTATTTAAGATGTATCTTTATACATCCAAGGATATAAAGTCACAGTTTAAATATGAAATGTCTACATTCCTCTGTTTAGCCAGTATAAATAGACACACCTTTTTTGGAGTCAGAACTTTCCGCTCTGGATATAGACCCCAACATTGAAAGCAAAGTCAGCAAAAATGTCTCTAGATATATGCTTTTACATTTGCTTGTACTTAAAATTCTTCATTTGATCAGGGTTCATACACTGTTCCAATTGCTCAGTATCATTTCCTGTCTTCTTAGTTAAATACTTGTTCTGTGTTTCATCGGTTGACATGTTTCCTCTCTGCTTTTTTGAATTTTTTATCAGCTTTAAGAAATCCTTCAAAAATATCAGACTGTTCTCGTCACCTTATTATTCTGTATTACTTTCTTGTAATCAAAAAAAAAAAAAATATTGGAGAAAATGAAGCAGTACCACTCAACAAAATCAAATGCCAAAGCAAGAAAACTGTTATCATGGAACATGCATTGTGAGAGTGAGAGTGCTTCAACTCTCACTTACCAATCAGATCTTCAAAGATTTTCAGTATCTAAAAATACAGTACATCCTTCTCGCACATTTTTATCCCTGTGGTATAAAAATCAAGAAAAAAAGGAAATTAGAAACACACCTCCAAACTGCAAATTGACTTTATTTTCCATCCCTCTTACTCTTTTACAAGCTGAGTGATGTTCCTACCAAACCAAATTCCCACAAAACATGCAAGATCAATGCCTGTCTAGCCTCTTCCATGATGAGCCCCAGCTGCAGTGGATGGAAGGCTTGTACACTGCAGAACATATGGGGTACCAAGTTTTAATAGCCTGATTCTGTAACACTGGCTTCAGGAAGTCTTTACACATCCTATTAATTATAATAATATCAGTGAGGCTTACCCAGTAAACAAGCCAAAGCAGCTGAGCTCTGCAAGAAGTTTTTCAAAGGTATAATAGAGTTAACCAAAGGGCATTACTAAATGCTGAAGGAAAAGGGGGGGTTAGATAATAAACACAAGCAATCAGCCACAAAACATGAGATGAGACCGAAGGCTACTATTCCCTCTTTCAAGCCTAAGATTGATTTTCTACTGCATCCCTAAGCAAATTACTTCAATCTTTAGCCTTACAGAGATCAGGTAACTTTTCCTGATACATCGACATCTCAGCTGACAGGAAGCACTATCCATGGCACAAGGATTTCAGTTAAAATGTGATGGTTTCTTGTACTACCACTGTATTTTATACAGCTTTGTCACTTTGTAGTAGACGTCTAGTTAGTCAGAAGTTTTAGGACTCTCCTTCAACGAAATACTTTTCTAGAATAATTCCCTCCACTCTTAAGGTCCACTTTAAATAAGCACACGAGGAAAGAAAACTGGAGTACAAGCAAGCAAAAGCAAACAGAAAAATTTCAGAGCTACTCTCCTCAGAATTAGTAGTGTTCTTGAAAACTTCCAAATGCAAGGATTAGAAAGGATTACGGCAGAGGAAGGTTTCTTTGACCCATATTCTGGCTTCCAGAATTAAGTATCTCACAGGGGCACACTTGCTTAGCACCTAAGCCCTGACAAGCTGTTGCCGCTGTGCAGGTCATCACGTGCCTTCCGGTAGGGCTACAGGTACAGCTAAAATGCTCTAGTTTTACCAAGACCTATAGATTTTTATGGCCCAAGATGAAATGAGTTAAAGTACTTTTAAGAGTTAGAAGCAAGTTAAGCTGTCTGCATAGATATAACCTTTGTATTTTCTGACAGCTCTATAGTAATGAAAATGTACTGTAATCCCAGCAGTTCAAAACCTGTAACTGTTCTCCTCAAAAAACTGAGAAGAATGGAAGTTGGCCTCTACTCTTCATCCTTTCATTATTATCAAGATTATACTTCTTTCCTCCTGTTCCTTCTCCCTTTTTTTTTTGTTTGAGCATATTTTCCATCTGTCCTGTCTAAGATTTACAGCTGTCTGCCCATTGTGTATGTATATGAAAATCAGTATACTGCCAATCTCAGGAGGTAGATCATGTGTTTTCCTTTACACAGACAAATCCATACACAGTGACAACAGAGGGGCCTTTTTTAACTACGCAGCTATTTGTGAGACCCCAGAGGAAAGTGGGACAGCAGGACTCCTACTTCCTAAGAGCAGCACATAATCAAACACTTCCAAAGACAATCAGTAACAGCAACTTCCCTTGCATCATCAGCCATGACTCAGTTCTACCCTGTATGTGGAAATCATGGGCTCCTACTCTGGCCAAGTTAACCGAGACAATAACCATGAAGAGACTAATCCTCTGTAGTGCGGGTCACACTGTATCAATGTGATTTACCTAAGTATTCCAGGTGTTAAAGCAAAGCAGATGGGCCAAAGGTCTCCTAGACTAAATAACTGAATCGTATTTTACATTTTGTACGAAGTGACTTCAGTTCCAGCATTCATCCATCCATTTTACAAGAAAGATAACAGAGAGTTATCTCCTTTAAACAAAAAGTACTGAGCCTTAATGAATAGTAATTGTGAGGGAAGGCATATGCATTTTAACAACATTCAATGTAAGAGACAGGCCTATTATTCTTGTTTCTATTAAATCTGCCTTAAATAAAAAATACTTGAATGAAAATGTGATGATCTTGTTCTCTTTCTAAAATAAATAAAACCGTATAAAAGAAGAGCTTCCACAACGGAGTCTACAGCAGGTGCAGAAATCATGCTTCATGAAATGAATTAGCACAGTTTAGTATTTGTTTCAATTTGTAGTCTTTCGTTATTGTTTTGAATCTTATTTGTTTATTTAAATCCTTAAGTTATTAATGGTCAAATTTAATGTCTCATACAAGCATACAGCTATCAACAGAACATTAAACTAAAGACGAAAAATACAAGTCTGCATGAGATTGTACTGAACTGCAAACAAAAGTAAGAAAAGCAATTAATCAACCTTAAACAAGTAAAAGCTCTAGATCAACAACAGAGCTTAAAACAAATTAAAACTTTGCAAATGGTCATAGAACTGTCTTTTTTTATTTCAAGTATACTGAATTTTAAGAGACTTCAAACTGTTAAAATTGCAACCCAAAGACAGAAGCACTGCTTATGCAATTACTCAGTATATATATATTCCTGTTGCTAGATACTTTTTTAACTTCTTTCCACCAAAAACAAAAATGCAGACCTTCAACGAAGTCTACAGTTGCAGAAGAAGCAATGTCTTCCATCTTATATTGCAATAATCAAACTAGTCAAGTCAAAAGTACATTTTATAGCACATTGAATTTTGGTACACCAACAGTTGGGGTGATTTTGGGGTTGGGGTTTGTTTGGTTTTTTTTTTTTTTTACTTTTGTGAAGTTTGCTAAAACTTTATTTACTCAAGTACTTCAGATTTGCCAAGTGGAAATCAAAACACAGTCTTCATTTATGCAAAGAAAATGTTTCATGGGAAAGGGATGGTAGTGATGGAAGCAGCTTGGATACAATTATTACCTGTTTTACACAGGCCTTACTACAAGACGCAAGTGTATGTGAAGTAAATATAACTCAAAGGATTTATTTTAAACCATTAGAAAATTCCAGGATCAACTATGGACACTTGTATAAAACCTAATTCACTTACCCTCAAACCTGCTATAACAAAGTGAACAGTACAAACCATCAGCGCTATACTCAAAAGTGTACAGAAGGCTTTGCAACAATGAAATCCAGTCAATGCACTTCAGCAACAGGACTTCACCTTCCAAATACTACATCTCTATTGAGCCTACAGATAATCTATGGGAAAAATCAAGAAGGTAAGTCTCTTAGAGCAAGTTTTTAAGAAAACCATTCCCATTTGTGAGCTAATTCAACAAGATTTGCTTTTCAAATCGTCAATCATTTGTTTTATTGCCTTTCTTACTGGATATGCATGGGACTACCACCTTGAAATAAAGTCCAAAACAGTAGCTCAGGAAGAGGAAACAGCCTACTCAGTACCTGACTTTGATGCTGCACAAGGAAGAAGACCAGGAGCTAATCTGCAGCAAAGCCCAGATAAGCTGTTTCATTCATCCTGTTGGCTTGATGTCCCATCAGCTCATCTACTAGGCTTTTGAAATCTATGACAAACTAGTTAGCCAAAAGAAACACTGAAGTTTACCAACGTACTCTCTACCAGCTTTTCACCTGCCTTTCCCATTCACATTGCTTATTTCCCAGTCGCCCTACTGCATTGGGCTGTCTAGTTTAAGATAAGGAATGCTGTTGCAGGTGAGGCACCAGCAATCACAGTCTTCATGCACAGGCATCGACATCTTCATCCCAACACAGCCATCTGCAGCCCTGTACTTCTCAGTTCAAGGAGGAAACTGGACTGTCTCTGACCTCAAGATGTGAGTCATGGTCATTGGTGAAACAAAGGTTTTGGTCATGCTGAGAGCTGGTGGATACATGAGTCAGAGAAGAGGGAAAAACTCTCCACACGTTACCCCAGGAGAGACCCTGAGGGAGACCAGGAAGGAACCTCTCAGACAGTCCTATGGTGCAGCTGGGCCACAGTGATGGACACACACAAAAGCCCCAGCCAAGGATGCAGCTCACCAGTAACAGGCACCGGCACAGAGGACAGGGACAAGCTCTGGCCCTTCCTCAGAACATCTCTGGCACAGCACACTGAAGTCTCCCAATAAAGTGTGTGATACACAAGAGAGACAGACTGAATCCTGCGCTTCTGCCTGGTCTAACTGTGCTGTTGCTCGTCTATCTCCATCATGACTCAAGTCCATTTTAAAGCTCAAAGGGTCATGCTAAAGTTAAACCTAAAAAACCTAAAGGGTTTAGCATAACCTAAAAGGTTATGCTAAAGTTAACACAGTATTAAGCAAATTAACAGCCGTGTGTTAAATGAGGAATACTCTGTACAAAAGAAACAACTCACAAAGAAAAAAAACCACACTTTTCCTAAAGAATGTATTTTCTCATACACTTCCACTTTCAGACTCAAGGTTAAAAGTGTAAAGTGAATGCCTTCCTCATGCAGTTAAAGTATATTTTATGTGAAGGGCTAATTTCAGAGGTGTCTAATTTCTCTCAGAAATAATTTCTGCACACAGTGAAGTAATTAATTAGGAAAAATAACCATCTACTATGAGAATGATAACATATTTAGATCAACCAAAAAGACAGATGTGAGCAATACTTCAACACCACCAAAAGAAATAGGCCTAGCTCATTTTTTCTCATTTGAACAATATCTCTTTCCTTGGGTGGTTAGTTTCTTAAGTTTTCTTCCATGTAAGAGTCAGGGTTATCACAAACCAGTCCAGAATCCAGGCAGTTAGAGAGAAACGTCATAATCTCTGAACGTGACAGGCGATGTAAAAACCTGTTTCTGCTTTCCATTGCCCATCCAGTCTTAACTCATATTGAGGAAATTATTTCAGTCCTCATCCAAGGATCTCCTTGTAAAGAACCCAACTTAATTCTCAGTTATGATGCCTGGACTAGGGCTAATTTCTCAGTCTCCAAAGCCTTTCAGCAAGTGAATGAGAAGGAGCAGATAGATTAAATTAGAAGATCAGAGTTTACAGTCACTGAGCTTCAGAAAGCAATTTATTGGCATTCTCTACTTAATTATATCAACACCTCATAACCATTAATGAATTTATCTTTACTGCACTGAGATTAAGCAATTCTATCATAAAGTTCAACAAGAAGTCTACATCTGAGCCAAGAGTTATAAATTTTAGGATGGCACCTTGTCTACATCATCATCATTCTTCACAATGTTAAAAACATTTAATTTCAACCTCATGAGCCATGACTGCTGCCCCCTTCCCCAGCTACTTAAGATAAAAAATATTTGTTTTTCTTAAGGCCATTCTCGCCCACTACATCTTTACTGGTACATTCATCCCTGACAGTAGTTCACCAAAAATAGGAAAAACAAGTACTTTTCAGTTATAGACCGACAGTCAGACATGTGCAAACCCCACTCTCCCTCTCCACAATGCCCCCTTGAGGCTAAAGGGAAGGGAAATGAAAAAGTGGACAAAAAGAATGTGGTGGTTTAGCCCTAACTTAATAATAACCAAACCACCCAGTTACTCCTCCCCAACTCAGCAGGATGGGGAGGAGAATCAAGAGAGAGTTGTAGAACTTTCTGGGTTGAGATAAGGACAGTTTAATAGAACACCACAATGAGTAGGCAGTTACAATGATGGCCAAAGGACAAAGAAAAGGAGCAATGCCCAAAGTACCTGCTCACCGCACTCAGCCCAACAGCAGAACTGCAGTTCCCACACTGGCCACAGCACTGCTCCCGCCCAGCTGCTGCCCTGATATCCCGAGCGTGATGTCACATGGGGTTGAACAGCCTGGCCACGCCCCCCAGCGGCAGCTGGGGAGAGTTAATTCTATCCTGGCCAAACCCAGGACAAAGAAAATCAGGGAAAAATAAAGAAAAAAGCAAGAAAAGGCTGAACAGTAAGAAAAAAGCTTTCTACACCAACAGACAGAAAAGCAAACACAAATCCCAACAAAGGCTCTCCACACTTATCTGTCTCTGTTTAAGCAGTATTTTGGGGTTTGGTTTTTTTCCTGACACCTTTTCTGGTATAAAACTCCATTGCCTTCACCACTGTTTAAGATCTATATGCATAGCTAGACACCTCTTAAAAAAATCAAATCAAAAAACCCCAAAGGAGAAATACTTAACTTACATCTCTAAACAAATCCAAATTTTTATAACGCAATCAAAAGCAGACAAACTTAGATCCTCAGACATAAACAAAAGTACCGATATTTGCCATCGAGGAAAATTAGTCTTTAAATCTCTTATAAGCTAGTGATCTCTGTAGACCTCCAACATACATAACCCATGCCTGGTTATTAAAAGTTAAACACAAAAAGCAAAGATTTCTGGGAAACTTTCCATTTTGTGCCTAAAATCTTGGGTTTAGGTTGCTCACTTTGAAACGTAAAGAAAGAAAAAACTGTGATTTGTCTATTGTACTGATATGCTTTTTGTATTCTTGTATGCATCAAAGTACAAAACCTTTCTGGAGATAGTAATTTGCATTAGGTTAATAATTACTGGTAAGAAAGATACTGGAGAACAAAACAGATTTTCTCAATATACCACACCATCTTCCGCTAGCAGGCACAGACAAAACACAAAAAGAAAAAAATCACATTCAGATGGTACTAACATTCAGGATTTTAATATCCCTCTTCTTACTACAACTGTATAAAACTCCCTGCATAAAGGTTACCTCTAACACATCTTCCAACTCTTAAACACATTAAAAAACACCCTTATTACATTGTACATTTAACCACAACACAAGAAAAGGTTAGCTCCCAATAATAACCTTATAAAGAAAGTACAGTATCAGTTAAATGGATTTTAAGTAAGGGTCCAAGATCATATTAGGCAGCAATTATAACCTACAAATTGTATTTCATATCTTCAACAAGAGTTAGCACAAGTCTTGCTGAGTCAAATCTCTGCTATAAAACCTCTTGCCATGCTTTAAATGCCACAAGCAGCTGAGCCCTGAGGGGTTAAAGCTAACGCTAAAGGTAAAGACTTCAAGAGTTGACCAGATATCTCATTGCCATAGATCTAAGTATGTCAGTCACAGGCAAATATACTGTTCTGTGTTCAGCGGTGAAGGCCAGGAGTAATAGATCAAGTTCATCAGCTGTTGCAGAGCCTACCAGAGCAGCAGCAGGGTGAAGCATTAGTTTCACTGTGCCTACAGCGATCTGAGCAGTAAAGGTGACACTGGATGGTGACTCACTATTTCCATCAAAGGAAAACAAATGCATTAAAAGTGTTTCTTCCAAACACCACCTCCTGACAAAGAAACTTCCTAGTGTCGGGAGTAAAAGAAACAAACAAACAAACAAACGAGTTCATCCCAATCAGAAGGCCTCAAAGAAGAAACAATCTCTTAACACAGCCTCCCAGCTTAGCAAAGCAGCTGTCCCTGCAGCCTGACCCAAAGCATCACCCACACATATCATGAACCACTGGTCTCCTCACTGACAGCCTCTCTGAGTACTCGCCTCACCGCCTCTTCCCGCACCTCCAGGAAGGTCCCCCCACCAGCCCACCACAATGCAGGGGGACCCTGGGTTCTTCTCCACTGGAGGAGGTCTCCAAGAGGAGTAGGCTCACCCCCTCCCAAGCATGCAGCACATGTGTCTTGTTTTGTTACCAAAGCATTCCAAGCTGTGTCAGTTTGGATTGCAAAATAAAGATTGTGCAACTGCCAATTCCTTAGTTCCAATTATGGTACCATAACAGGTGACAATGAGAAAAATATCTTAAATAGTCTGCAGTCACATTCTGCTTCCACTCATCTGTGATTTAGATAGAAGAGAAATTCAGCTAAAGGAAATTTTGTTGAGCATTTATAGAACTATAGTTGCATGATACGGGGGTACAATTAGAAGTTTTGATACAAGCATTATTGATTCACAAAATGTACAAGTGCCTATCTGAAATAAGGCTAATAGTTTAAAATTTAATTCTAGCTACTGAAGACCTGTACTGAAACACAGGTTAAATTACACCTCTATAATTCAGTCCAGGACAGTAGGTTCCATTTTTACACATAACTTAATCATATAAATGTATTCTCCTACTGAGTCACACAAAGATTTAAGGTACAAGTGCCCAGCTTGCAACTCGGGAGGACTGGTGAAATATCATGCAGTTTTCTCCATCTGCTACCTTTCTCAGATCTTGTAGTAACTCTCCTGTCATGCAACAATCAAATAATAAGGGGAGGGGAGACTTTAAAAAAAACGAGAACAGGGTCCAACCTGCAGCTATACACTTCCTAGAGGAATATGTAGTGAATTGCTAGTGCTTATCCACTATGCTGCAAGCCCAAAGCTCGGGGGAAGGGTAAGACTTGCTGCATATGCGTATCACTGCTGATCACACAGCATACAACACCCTACAGCCCCAGCACAAGGTATGTCACACTTGGCTGTCATGCCTGACTGATTAGGCTGGACACCACTGATTTAAGTGTTTTTGTTCAACTTTTAAGGAAAGTCTTTTTCATAGGTCTTTGGATCCTCACTTGTGCCTGACTGCTGTATTTTTAAAGATTCATTTACTGCATAAATGGAAGTGAATCCATAAAAGTAGCTGAATATTATGAAAAGCCACTTTGAATACAGGCTTTTTATCTCAGTGCCGACTTGCTCAAAGCCTATGAACAGTGTAAGAATCTGTATTGAGAAGAAAACTGAAAACACTTGAACTTGGCTTAAATGTGCACAAGTGGTCCATCATTTGTCTCAGTCTGCAATCCATCACTTGTCAAAGCTTTTTCAGGTAGTTTTGAAGAGCAGTTAAGTAGCCAGTAACTTCTCAATCTCAGAAGCCTGGAACATAAAAACACATCCAAAGCATCAAACGACTCAAGTGCCTAAGCCCAAACAACAAGTCTTCACATCAACTTCAGGAAAATTTGAAATCAGGGCTGAAGATCTTGAGAGAGATTTTTCAAAACAAATATGAGGCCATCCTCTCCTGAAGTCTGAGACAGACCAAGCTGCAAGAAGAACATCTGTGTGCCACAGGAGTTGGGAAGGTCAATCTGATCAAGGGCTCCCACCAGGCAGCACACTGTCACCAGCAGAGTGAGCTGCTCCATCATCCTCCACTCCAGACCTCACTGCTGGTCTAAGCCCCCTCAAACCCCTACAGCCACCCCTGGAGATGATCAGCTGCAAGCAAGATAACAATGCCACAAGCCATTCTCAATCTGGAAACAAATTCAATCCTAGTGTGGAAGCATCCTCTCCACTTTTTCAAGGAAGATTTTGGAAGGGCAGTTTTTTCCACCACAACCCTTAAAACACCTTTTGTACATTGTGAAAGCCACCCTACAGCATGGTCAGTTCTTGCCCAGGAGAATACCACTCCTCGAGCACATTCACTGTTTTAGCCAAGGACTGAACATTTTTATCTTTCTTGACTGCACTTTTCTTTAGGATGTTTTCTGCGCCATAACCTGAGATACAGTAAATCCAACCTGTATGTTCACTTTTCTTCAGAAGGACATAGCCTCTTTCCTGGAAAGCTGTGGGTGCCCTGCACCATTGTGCAGCCACATATATAGGCACAGAAACATGCACACAGTGCTCCGGAGGCTGCACCACTGAGAAGGAGAAATATCTCAGCAATCATCAACTTCCCCACCCAGCAGTGTCCTGAAGCTATACACAAATATTTTGGCAGTTTCACCATTCTCCTGCCTTCTCTGTGATCACTTGAAAGCACAATCTGGCTCCCAGATACAAAAGCAAAAAAAATCACAACGGAAAAAACCCTCAACTAACATGTTTTTAAAGGTTGCCATACCACAGTTCACAAGATAAATTTCTAGCTGCTCAGGTACACTTCATGCCCTTCAATGGTCAATAAAAAATAAAAGAGAGGCCCAAGAACTGACTGGTTGCAACATCCAACGCTAAACACACCTTTAACTCCTTTACAACATGGCAGTCACTTAAAATTAAACACCAAATACATTAAAGTTTCTGTGACAACACGTTTCATGCCCCTCCTTAAGAATGTGCAAGTATTTGTGACACCACAGGAAACTTCTTCCGTATATTCAATACAGTTATCTGTTGAATTACTGACCATACATATTCTTCAATGTACACTGACAGTTATTGTGTACCGAGAACAATTTACAGGCATCACCGTAACATTAAAAGTAATTTAAATGCATTCAAGACTGCTAACAAATGAGTCTGAATGAATTTCTGTGTTAAGGCATTTCATGATATTTGGCAAAGCAACATCCTAATATTTTTACAGTTTTAGCACCCATATATTCCATTAATTGATTCTCAATGAAGAATGATTTTAGTCGCGCATCAAAGAATCCTCAGCACCCTTCCTCTTACATTCACCATGCTGTAAAAATGATAATCATTTATCCCTTATTAAATATGTTCTCCTACAAAGACAAAAACATGTTGACACAAGTGAAAAGCCCCACAGTTCGCCAGCTATGCATATCTCTGTAGTCTGTGCACACCTGACTGCATTAGGTTTTTGTTTTCATTTTTAGGTCACCAGAATACTGTAAGTACTATAATGAAACCACAATCCTGTTTGTGTTCTCTCACCGAGAAGTGCCTTGAATCATAAATATTTCAATTACTGTGTTTTAGACTCTAAAAGATACTAGCCTCTGTTTTCTGTACACTTGTCTTCCCCTGTACCTTCAAAAGAGCTCTGTCTCTCCTGTGTCACACCACAAAAGTGATACTTTGATTTGCAGTCATTAAAAATCTATTTTCAACGCAACAACTAATAAATAAGCTTCCAAAGACAGATAATGGAATTAGCAAAAACTAAGTAATTTTTAAAATAGCTTATAGCACTCTACAGCCTCAGCTGTCAACAGCGTACATCAGCACCACTCTGCCGCCTGACAGATCTGTGCCTGACCGCGTGTCTAACACCGGTGTGCAAGAAGTTCAGCATTTCTTCCCATCAATGAAGTGAAGCTGGAAAAAAATTATTTCATATATGGGCTGCCAGATAAAAATGACACCACTCTTTCCTCTGCGAACCTGACCCACTATCCTCAGAGTGGCTGCCCACCTCCCGGCAGCACTGCCTGTGCCTTCTCTGGCTTCTGCCCAGCCACATGTTTTCTCTGGCCTCTTTCCACAGCACTCCCCAACTCTCCATTGTTTGTGTGTTGTCCCTCTCCTTTCCAAAGTTCTTTGTGGCTTCTCACCACTAACCCTTAAAATTTCCTCTACATTATTTGCATGTGGTAAAACTTGACAGTTTCTGATGTAATTTCCAAGTACTTAAATGTCAGCTACAGGTTTTATGACACAGGTATTACCCATCGTTTGTTTTACTAGGTGAGTTACAATTCCAGGAGAATAATGTGCTTCCTCAACATCAATAGTAAGGCTTACAAAAAGAAAAATTAAGAACATAATTGAGAGTCTTTTTTTTTTTACAGGAAAACTTAGCATTGACGTAATCACAAGGTTTACATGGTTGTTTAGGGATATTCACCTCTTTTAATTTTAGTTTGTTCTTCCTGAATAAATTGAAACCCAACTTCTGGTAGATCCTTAGCACAGTATTTATGCTTGAAATAACTTGGCAACTCCAAGATTCTTTATGTAAGCACAAGTTCTTTAGTTTGCGGACTGAATTAACCAATTTAGTCCTGTCAGACAATGCAACACATTAAACTTGCGCAGCCGTTCTTCTTCCCTCCCTCAATGGCAGGTCACAAAGAACTGTAGTGGTAATCTCCACCAAGATCACACTGTTTCAACACACGCATGTAAAAAACATAATATGACAAATTATGTCAAATATATAACTTCAAATTTAATCAAATACATCATTAGTATGTTTCAAATATGTGTCATGTTGGTTTAGGTTGAAACAAGAAAGCTGGATAGTGGAATAAATCAGTATTTAAATTTACTTAGGAGAGAAATTCTGACCAGAGTTGCAACATTTCCACGTTGCAAGAGAAGAATTAAATTACTCTAACAGGATCACCATCAAAACATCAGTCTTAAAAAATACACTAATTTTTTCACAACAGTGTAAATACCCAAAGAAATAATGGTTTAAAAAAAACAAAAAAAAAAAACCAACTTTCTAGTACACACCTTCCAAAAAATTTCCAATTTAGAGCTCAATAGTAAAGACTTTGTCCCATGGGTACAAAGTTGGTACAAGCCTGCTGGAATCTCAGTCATCCTCACAACATCCTGAAGGCAAACTAGCTGAAATGGGACTGAGACCAGCAATTTACAGAAATACTTACTTTGATGCAATTTGCAGCCGTGGTCTAAGGCACAGCAGAGGTCCAAAGGACCAGCTCGCTGAGTAAAGGATCTGCTGAGCCTCTGTGAACTCTGCAACCATCAATGGGCTGGAAACTTCTCTAAACACAGACACCCTACCAACTGCTTTCAGTATGTGCTGCCCACAGGAAGGAGGGAGAAGATCAAAGTCTCTTGCTAAACAAGTAAGCTCTGCAGGTAAGCCAAAGCCATCCCGTGAACCCCGAAGGGCTTGGGTTTCATGATGGAGATATGTAGTCACTCCTTCCACCCCTGAAGGGCCATCATGCAGTAGCAGGGGGTGGGCAGGGGGGAGACAGGGCATAAAATGTCCCTTCTGTACCCTGAATGTCCCTTAAACCTACCTGCCTGTTGTTCCCTGACACAGCCTGATCAATTAGAAAGCCATCCGTGTTACCTACCACCACAGCGAAGCCCTCTGACAGAGAGGAAGAGACATCCACAACGGAGCAAATCGAGGGTACAGCTCACGGTATCCAAGGGAATCGGCTTTACCCTCAGCAGCCAGCCTGACCAACGTACATATTTAAATAAGAAACAAGCTGCAGCCAAACCCTTTCCACCTAGACGTGTGATGACTATTTGCAAGAAGAAGAAGTAACTAAGTAAACAGATAAAAAAGTTAAACCTGCATTGCTTTTATTCTCTCTCCTCTACAACCTCCACACTTTACTTAAAAGACTTAAGACGGTTAATAGTATAATACAATGCGCTTAACATTTTAATTCCATTTTCCATAGAACAGGAACTGAAATCGTGTTTTTAAACAGAGTTCCGCACATAACTCACCCTTCAGAGTTCAAACTTTACTTTCCGACACCATCCCAAAACACTCCTTGGCGAACCAAAAAACATCATACCAACTGTTCATAAAAAGATTATTTTCAGCTACTTCAGTGATGACAGCATAGGCGAGCTATTGCTGGTGCTCTGAAATCCAGCTTTCTGACATAAAACATGGTCTCGCCCTTAAAACACAAACCTAGCAGACACAGGGGTGGCGGGGGTAAGGCAGAAAAGCCAAAACAGATGCAAATCTTGCATCAAAGGATAGATGCCTCTTATAATTTGCAGTAAACATCTTGGAAGATTTTAAAAACTAGTAAGTGTGATTAAACTACTGAGAGCCTTGGAAAAGGGAGGAGGGAGAAAAAAAGAGATGTGTTAAATGATACTTGTGGCACTGCTCCTTGTTTTTATGCCAATCTAGAAGTTTTGAAATTTCAGTTTAAAACTACCCTTGGAAATGATTACAATACCGTAAGAACACTTGTTCTGTGAAGGAGCGAATGTGGAAGAAAAGCTCCAAACAACTAACAATGAACTACATAATTGGAATTTTAAGATTAACTTTAATTTAAGAGGTTATTTTATTACAGCTAACCTTTTCTATAGTTTCATCTCTTTTATTCGGGTTTTTTTTTTTTTCTGGTGCCACTAATTTACACATACAATCAAGAAAGATCTCAAGTCAAAACAGTACAGGGAATGGGAATCTAAATGACAAGTATTTCTTCTAACAAGGATTAGTTGAGAGGTATGCTACAGCAGCTGTGAAAAAAAAATAGATCATTTGCATTACTTCTAGACCCACTAGCTGTCACAAAATTTAAAAAGAGTAATCAGTTCGAGTGTACCAAAAATTATTATTTTGCAACAAAGTTGATAGCATTTTTCAGTTTGACCGTGATTTGCAATTTTCTCTAGTCAAAATCATTCCATGGGTACTTCTCAGTGACCTATGTCCTAAATCATTTTCAATTCCTACGAGCAAGTGACCTCTTCACGATCTGACTCACAAAGAAAAAACATGATGACTCCCATGAACCATTCTTTTTCAACCACCACTAGAATTTAATTTCTCCAAAATAAACCTGGTAAAAATAGGAATAGAACAAAAGAGTACTCGGTGTTCAAGAAATACTAATTAATAACCCTATCAGAAAGATAAATACCAGCCCTCACATTTTGATGATGAAAAACAAAGAGGTTAAGTGACATTTTCAGTGACACATAGCAAAACACTGCCACAACACCGAACACATCTCAGAAGTTTTCTATTGTTTTCAGCCCACTAGCCTTGAATAACTCCTGTGCATGCAATGCTGAATCAGGTATATTCCTCAAAATATAAAAAGCTTATTCTGACTCGCGTAAATCAATCCAGGGGGAAAAAAAAGCCTATGCCGCGGTATTTTTTTTTTTTTATACATTAGAGTCCAACAAGCACTTTTTCTAAAAATATATTGGAGTCCCAACAGGAATGTTTCTAAATAAATAAACCTTTATTCTTAAAACATTTGTTTTGACACATTCTACTACAGAAAGCATTTAAAAAATGTATAAGCAACAGATGATTACCCAAAAAAATTCAGTAAATCAGTTACTTTAAAAGTCTATGAAACTAAACACTTGACTATTGTACAAACCCTAGTGCAGCTTTAAAATAGTATCATCTGGTCACTAGTTAAAATATCCCGAACTTGATGTACTTCTTTTGCTCTTCCTCACACTTGAAAAACTCTAATTTGTTGTTCCCTATAGACTCTCGCGTAGTTTTATACAAATCCTCTCTAGACAGAAAGCTACAAAAGCATTTCGGTTCCTTTTCTCCCTCAAAGTTATAAACACTTCACTGTAGCAAAGATTTTTTTGACAAAAGGTAAGAACTGCTGAGGTTAAACTGAGAACAAAGAAATACCCAAATATTTATACAATTGATTCTGCTTAAGCTTCCTGGTAAGGTTACTGTTAAATCTCAAAGCCTACAGCAACAAGGCCTCACATGAAGCAGTACATTTCAGGTGCTATACATTAACAAAACCAATCTGAATGTCTAATTACTTATCTTTCGTATGTCACTAAGTGACCTATCATTTAGCATGATGGTTACTATATCCGTTTAGGAAACGCTGTATGTATGTTCAACGCTCCCTCAAGCGTTTAGTGATCTTTTATTCTGAGTTGGTTAAATGAATGACTTAAGCATACAAAAACACTACAGAACACTACTGTTTTGTGAGAACTACATTAAAATAGCAGATTACTGCAAAACGAGTGTCTTTTCAATATCTGTATCTAATATGAACAAATTATTATAGTCAGGAAAAACCTTAAATTAAAAATACACTAAAAACTATATCTCACTCAAAAAGGTTTAATGTAGCATTAGAGACACCAATTTAATAATTCATCATATTTTCTTTAGAGTAATACTACTAGCAGTAATGTTTTTCCTTAATGGTTTTAAATTACCTAGCTCGGAAACAAAAAAAAAGTCAAAACCAACCTGCCAAAATCTCTTTAAACTTTGCCTTTGACATCTTCCCCATCCTCCCCGCCCCAGTTTAACATGGATATACAGACACAGTGCACAAGTTCCTAGTCCCACATTGGTAACAGAATTTCGAAGGGCCCGATCCAAGCCCACTGAGCCAACGGAGCAATTCCTACTGATGTCGATGGAAAGATTCCCACTCATCCGAGTGAGTTTTAGGTAGGGGCTTTCATATCATGAAAAGACCAAGGGAAATTCCCTTTCGAAGGGGAACTTGTGTCTTTCTGTAATAAAAGTAAAACAAACATTGGCTTCTTAAAAGTAGAAGTCATTCCCAGGTAGACTACTGTGTGTTCTCCCGCCTGCAGTTCTGCCCTCTCTACATACAGATGTTGACACTTAAATTTTGGGTGGTTACTTTCGAGATTGCTTTCCCCCTAAGAATACTCCAGCAGCCTACTCGGACTACTCTCGCAAGTTTTAAAAGAGTGTTCTGCTGCCTGCACCGCCTGCTTTCCCGCAGCCCGGGCTTCGCCCCTCCGCCAGAAATCCCATCCCGAGACCTCACCAGCGCACTCGGCCAGGGGCCGCGCTGCCAGACGGGCCCGCAGCCTCCCGCACCCAACACGAGCCGAGCTGCGGGAAAGGGAGCCAAAAAAAAAAAAACGCCTCACGGACTGTCTTTACCTTCGCCGTGCAAGCTCGGACGGGTGGCAAACGGCTTTCAGCGGAGTAAAGGAGGCCGGGAGCTACGCGTGCCGCGCATCCATCCCGCGCCCGGCACGGCACAACGGGGAGCGCGCGGGCGCCGGCGCTCGCCCTTCCCTCGACACTCCGCGCTGGCACTCCCGACTCGAGGAGCAGCCCCCGGCGTGCCTCACAGCCATGGGCGCCCTGTCTCGCCCCTCTCCTCAAAATTAAACTTTCGAAACTTTCCAGGTCCCGCAGCCAATTTCAAGGGAAGGGCCCCACGCGCCAGCCGCGGAGGCCGCCTCCGGAACTCCGCGGCTCTAACATCATTATTTATTAATCCTCGGGTTTAGGCCTTCTTTTGTCTTTTTTGGGGGGTGGGCGTGGGAGGGAGGCCGTTCCCCACGCAGCGCCGGGCGTCCGGGCGGCCGCCGGGCACCNAGGGGGGGGAAAGAAAAAGGAGAAAAAAACCCATTAAAGTGGGGGGAGGCAACACAGACGGGGAGGCAAGGCGAGGACGGGCGAGCCGCCCCGACACACGTTCCCTGGGAAGCCCGGCCCCGAGCCCTCCCCGCCTCGCACTTCTGGCCCCGTACGGCGAGGCTACAGGTTGTTTGTTTTTAATTACGAGGGAGAAGAGAAGGGCGGGGGAGGCGCGTGGGGAGGCGAGTTCCGCGGCGCTGCGCGGCACAGGGTGGCCCTGCCGAGCCGCGTCCTCCCCGCCACCCGCGCCCGGCCCCGCTGCGCCGCGTGAGCAAACGCCGAGCCCTCACTCCGACCGGGGCACAAGCAACCTCCCGCCGCCGAGCGCGGCCCCCCCCGCGCCTGCGCTGCCTCCGCGCTTTTGGGAGCGGTGCCCCCGGGTGCCGGGAGACCTGACACATGTCACTCCTGCGGCCGCGTCGGCCGCGGCCAAACTTTCCCGCGGCGGCGGCAAGTCAGTGAGTGGCGGCGGGGAGTGTGCGTGGTGGGGCGGGGGGGAGCGGGTGAAGTAGCGAGTCACACCGGGGAGCG